>CM054125.1:143366368-143966368 GCA_028751855.1 Ambrosia trifida
GCGTCCAATTGATCATTAGGGCAACGATGCCGTGTAATTTGTTGTGCAATTTGGTTGGGTTGGGCCGGTAATAGCACGAACTTGCCAAAAATTCATCAATTACGCGTTAATCATACGGATTGCACAACAAGGAATCCCACAGTTGACTTTCCTTGTCAACTGTGGGGATTTAAACGCGCGTATAAGATTATTGTTGATCCGGGTTATAACAAAACAGAAGCTCAGCCCAGTTGGTTTGTGCATTGGTGTGTTAGGTTCAGGCCGGCCTTGGCGCGGGTTCGAACCCCGGCCAAGGCAAAACATTTTTTTTGATTTATTTAAACATTCACACACATATATAATATTAAATATAATATTAGGGTTCCATAATAGCGACAAAAATAATAAATGCGACGATAATTAAGAAAACTTGACGTTTTATTAAATGTCATGCGTAACGTACAAGTATTAAATGCGTAATGTTACACAAAGTGTAAGCCTCGAACCGAGCCGAGCTCAAGCTCGAGCTTCATAAAATCATGGCGAGCCGAGCTCGAGCCTAGTCAGGCTCGGGCTCGGCCCGGCTCGGGTCGTTTACACCCCTATCCAAATCCAAGCCCTCACAAGAAGCAAAAGGTTGTTGAATCTCCAAAGAAAGGGGGCGTGAAGGGTGGGTCGCCCAATTCGTGCAAGATATGTGGAAGGGGTCACAAAGGGGAATGCTATTTCAAGAACAAACCATGCCCGATTAGCAAAAAGACAGGTCACATACCGGCAAACTGTCCCACCAAAGCCGATGTATGCTTCAAATGTTATCAAGCCGGGCACAAGAAATCCGAATGCCCAGAGGCATCGAAATCAAATGTCAAAAGTGAAAACCCAAACGAGACATCCAAATCTCGGGCAAGATCATTCAATATCACTGTCGAGAAGGCCAAATCGGACCCGAATGTGATCATAGGTACATTCTTTGTTAACTCGATACTTGCTAAAGTGTTATTCGACACGGGTGCGAATAAGTCCTTTGTTTCACACGAACTTATTCGTCACCCATCATTTATACTAGAAAAAGTTACCTATTCTACTTGAGGTAGAGGTAGGTAATAACAAGCACAATGTTGTTTTTTATGAATGCCGAGGCTGTGAAATCATTATAAGCGGGATGGAGTTCCCCGTAGACCTAGTGCCTATGAAGATGGGGGAATTCAGAGTCGTAATTGGAATGGATTGGCTATCCAAACATTGTGCTAACGTGGACTACCACCGCAAGGTAATACAAGTGATGTCACCAAGCGGTGAGCACGTCACAATAGATGGGGAAGCAAGCTGCAAACCCATCTTATGTTCAATACACGAAGCTAAGAAGCTATTTCAACACGAGTTCAAGGCCTACTTAACACATGTTACCGACACCCAAAGCAAAGTCCCGCAAGTTCAAGACGTACCGATCGTGCGGGAATTCCCCAATGTGTTCCCGGATGACTTGCCAGGTGTCCCACTTGAACGAGAAATCAATTTCGGAATTGAACTAATTTCGGGAGCCAAAATGGTGGCTAAGGCACCATACCGCCTAGCACCATCGGAGCTCCAAGAATTAATGACTCCATTGCAAGACCTTATGGACAACGGCTTCATCCGACCGAGTGTGTCCCCATGGGGAGCATCGGTGCTATTCGTAAAGAAGATGGATGGCAGCCTACGGATGTGTATCGATTACCGGGAGCTAAACAAGCTCACAGTAAAAACAAATACCCATTGCCCCGAATAGACGACCTGTTTGACCAACTTCAGGGTGTCAATTGGTTTTCAAAAATTGATCTAAGGCCGGGATACCATCACAATCACATGAATGTCCTTATAGACTAATCTATAGGTACAAAGCAAGAGTCGTCGGGAAGTCACGTGGGGAAAGATTTGAAGCTAAAGGGAAGCAAGTAAGGTAAGTCCTATACGCGACTTTAAATTCTTTTATATTAACCGTGTGGTTGAATAGTGCACAAGGTACATGTACCGCCTTAGGAACTAGGTAGCAATTGGTAACATGGGCAATTGAATGGATTGTGTGGACCACACCGTTAAACTAAGCGTGGAAGGTCTTCAGAACCAAAGACGCGAAACGTTGTCTCACGGTAGCATAATCACAATCTAGTTGTATGGAAATTAACAAGTCAATTGGACCTAGCGCCAAGGGGAAACATATGCGCGGGGAAGAGCAAATTCTCTAAAGCTCGCCTTATGGGTCATTATGAAGTCGAGCCCTTGTATAAGTTTCATTTATAAGTCATACTAGATATCATATTGGGCCGAACAAGCGTAATTTTGATTTAGATAGAGCACAAGGAGGAATATACCAAACCACATCGAGCCGGGGGTCTCACTGGAAGCAGCCTCTCTATTCTTAGGGGTAGAGGTAAGGCTGTCTACATCTTACCCTCCTCAGACCCTACCTTAGCTTTGCTATAGGTGGGATTAACTGAGTATGATGATGATGATGATGACAAGGAGGAATATATGATAAACGCCTTCTTTGATACCCTTGTTTATCAAATCTAGTCAAACGTGCCATGGATAACCAAACGTAGCCAAGTGGTGTTCAGGTACGAATCGAGTCGATTTAGGGTGTTATGGTGTTGCTGTTGAGGCTGTGGCTGTTATGGTGTTGCTTTTGTGACCTGTTTCTTTCTTTCTTTTTTATTGGTTAACTATTATTTAGATTAGATTATTAGGTAATTAGATGGTTGGTTATGGGTAAATTTAACCCAAGATAAGTTATAAAGTTAAAGGTGGATCATGGATGACCCAGTAATTTTTAAGGTTCTAAATTTTTACGAAAATTCTAGTATTTTTTCATATTTTTTAACATATATATAGGGCTCGGCTCAGTAAATGTTCGCTCGATTTTTCGCTTGGTTGTAAACGAGCTGATTGGCTCGGTTCGGTTTGCAAACGAGCCAAGCACGAGCAAAGGTCCGCTCGGCTCGGTTAGGCTCGATATAATTTTTATTAATTTATTTTATACATAATTATATATATACATACCACTCTATTGGGTTTGGCTCAATATATGCATATTACAATTATATTTATATTTACTGGCTTAGTCAACCCAATGATAACTTAACACTAAGTTTAGTTGTAAAACCTTAAGTCGTGAAAAGACATGCTTGACTTCCTATTCCCATTAGTTTTCCGCCATCAATCGTCTCCCGCTATCAACCTACGCCACAATGCGACAATTGTTCTCTTTAGTATGCTCATCGCCTCACCGGCTTCAACCTGAACCTCATACTCGGACAACCGGACCTCAGACTTAGTGTCATCATCGAACGGTCGAACCTCAGTCATCACAAGGTAGCGAGAATATTAAAAGAAACATCCCAAATTTATGGTTGTCTGAAAAACTCGTCGTTCGCTCAATGTTTGCTTGAAAAGATCTGCGCTCGAAAAATGCTCGCCCGGTTGTAAACGAGTCGATCGACTTAGTTCGATTTATAGATAAGCCAAACACAAACAAAGATCTGCTCAATTCGGTTCGACTCATAAACAACCCTACATATATAACCCTACATATATATAGTTTTTTGACCCTTGAAGCCGGCCGGCCCATAGTGTAGTAGTGTAACTCTTCAATCAATGATTTTAATAAGCATTTTTAAGATAAAACTATAATTTATCAAACAAAACCGTGTAAATTATATAAAAACATTAAAGCATCTCACATTTTTTTATTTTGTGTGTTGCTGATAAAACATAATTATAAAAAAAAAATAAAAAAATTCAAGGATATTTAAGAAACAAGATAAAACAAGTGATGTTTTGTTTGATAGAGAAAAAGAGACGTGGAGATGTAATTGATCATTTGATTGAGAGAGTCACCATAGAAATTTTTTTTATTAACGGCCAACAAATCAAACCCGGGCATTCTTGGGGTACCCTTTCGACAAATTCAAGTACTCCGAGAGTACCCGAGTTGTCAAACACCAATTCCGGAAAAAACCCGGTAACCCACCCGCCCGTAGGCACAACGACGAAATTACCGGTAAAACCCGTCTGACTCAAAATTCGAACCCATAATCTTCGGGTCTTCTATTATTGCCCAATAATTTCTCTACCACTATATTATAATGGTATTGACGAGTGACCGAAGAAAATGGTGGGGACTATAAAGAAGAAGAGACAAATGAGATGATAGAAGATCAAACATACCACGCGGAGGGTCACCATCAAACAACGGTCACACCCATTCAGTTAAACCATGTTTTTCCCAATATTCCCACCCACCAAATCAAATATTCATTGCATCTGTTGAAACTTACAAACTATTTAGTGAAACATGCTAAATTGTCATTTTATCAGTTCCCTAACATAAATAACATTTTTAATGAAACTATAGTGATCACACCACGTTACATTCAGTGCAGGCATTGGAGCGCCTTTTGCTAACTCAAGCGCGATGTAAT
This sequence comes from Ambrosia trifida, assembly GCA_028751855.1. NCBI lineage: Eukaryota > Viridiplantae > Streptophyta > Magnoliopsida > Asterales > Asteraceae > Ambrosia > Ambrosia trifida. The sequence continues at coordinate 143,370,808 of CM054125.1, forward strand.
AGCTCGCTTGAATCAAAGCAAACGATATGAACACATGGTCTTGAAAATTGCGTGGACCATCGAACATAGGAAAGATGGTCTCACTGTGACCACCCTTACATAAAAATTGAACAACCACTCCAAATTTCTGAGCAATCAGCAATCCAGTGGAGGGCATATCCATCCAATGGGTCCTCAGAGGATTTCCGACTCCAGACCAATCTAATGTCCTATATAGTTCGTTGTACCAACCGTGATCTACCCTGTTCAAAATTGGTTCCCACCAGTCTCTGTTCATCACCATCTCATCCATAAGCTGTGTGCGGATGAAGTGCCACTGCTCATCTGCCCACCCTAAACACACAGCTACGGATCGGAATCCACAGTTACCGTCCCCACAAACATTTCGAATGTTTGAAATGTATTGAAGATATGTAGATGGAAGCCATATCTTAAACTGGTCGATGACAAGTTTGTACCTGTCACCGTCAAACAGTGAGATTTAATACGTGTATAAATATGTATGCATGTATGAATGTATATATCATTAGTTTGTACCTTTCGCCTACCAACAGTTGAAAATCTTTATCGTAAACAATCGATTTGTCCTTAAATTGTTTACCTCTTCTAATTGGCTGCTTTCCCTACGTTGAAAAAAATATATAATAATAATAATAACCGTAGCTTTATCCTCCTTTTTTTGTTTTTCATTCGTTGTTGGCCACCCACGAGTATCGGTTTGTACCTCAGGAGGTTTATGGTCAGTCATTCTTGGATTCAGCACCGCCTTTATTTTCTGAAACATGCTTTTTTTCACTTGCAGCGGTTGCGACTTTAGTTGATCCTTGAATGCATCCATTTCCCGCTCAAATTGACACTCGGGAGTCTCAGCTTCTTCAGGCATATAATCTAGTCGTGTCCAGAAGAGGTCGATCTCGGACAGCGATACTTGTATACCTGTATTAAGAATTCACGGTTAATAATAATTTCAGCAGAGTTTCCTCTGTTTTTGTACGAACCAGACAACACAAGTCGTCTACAAAACGCTTCAAACATATAGATAATAATAATAATAAGTATAAAAAATGATGTTACCTCTTCTTTCATACGAATCCAGTCGACATGCACATGGCAATCCAAAACTCGTCATAAGTCGGTATTCACAAGTCCGTATTGAATTTCTATGATATTCTATCTTACTAAGCTCGAGGACCAACATATCGAGCGCTGCATGGGAAACTTTACCGAGTATGTTTTTAAACATCAGTATGTTATGGGGCACTTTTATCTCTGATCGATTGACTTCGAACGAGTGGTTTATCGCTATGCGCTGTGACTCCATAACTTGGTCTATTTTCATCACAAGTACGTGAAGCGAGCTGTTCGGGCCCTTAATGTATCTCTTAAGCTTTGCATGCTGACTCTCAACTCTGTTGGTCGTATTTTGACCAAATGTATAGTTTGTGTGTGTCCATGCATGCACAAATATTTGTTTATAATCTCTGAGCCAAACATCATGCATGTATTCAAAAAAGATCTGTAAAAAATAGAATAACAGTGTCAATAAAGAAAATATGTATGTATGCATGCATGTAAAGCAAAAAAATAAAATATATACCCTTTCAACCGTCCTCACACAGTCGTTCGTAGAGCCGTTCAAGGTTGTATTCGTATAACTCTTCACTAGGAGAGTTACACAGTCGAGCCCAAGATGACAAAAGTATTTCCCAATCTTCTTTTGAAAATCCTGCTTTATAATACTTTGCAATATTTTGTTGAATATGCCACCTGCATAATAATAATAATAATAATAATAATAATAATAATAATAATAATAATAATAATAATAATAATAATAACAATATTTTGTGAAATGTGCTAACTGCATAACAACTTTGAAGCTTCTGGGAAAACTGTATTACATGCTTTCATTAGAGCTAGATCTCCTTATGTAATAATTACACATGGCCCCATAACAATAATAATAATACCTGCATTGGAGTTTGGTCGCCGTACATTGTGTGTTTAATCTTGCTTATGGTATTGTGTATGTCTCGTAGAATGCATACATTATTCGGGTTTTGTTCTCTAATAGCCAAATGTATGTTTGATGGTTCCATCCCCTGAAAATAAAGCCTTTCCACCATCTTTTCGTCAAGCGGTGTCAGCCTCCTAGCAAACGCGTGACCCTCAACATGTTTAAAAGAGTCGTGGTTATGATTCGGGTTTATTAACTCCAACTTCCAACCATTGTTTCCTAGCTTCCCTTTCAACGTAAAGGGACAGTTAATCTTTTTGCTACCCGAAACCCGTACTGTGGCTGTAGTTTGGTGTTCGCTACCACGATCGCATCTTAGCCATATCTTATTTTTTTTTGCATCAGATCCCTTGCCTTTTGAAATAGAACGTCTGGTCACTATGACGTAACCGCTAGCAAGGGCTCTATCGTAAACCCATTGTTTCAACTCTTCAACAGACCCGAATACCTAAAATTTATATAAGAGGATAGTCTAAATTTATACTAGTCTAAATTATATACCACTGTAAATATATACTAGTTCAATCCAACAAACCATAAAACATGTAAATATATACTAGTATAAATAAATAAACGCACTTGATCGGTTTGATACGAAACATCCGGGTTAGGTTCCACTTTTATGTCAACACCTTCAGAAGCACATTTCTCGTTGTTATCACCTTCCTCGAAGTCCTTAGCACCATTCCTGCTCTAATGGTAAGTCTGGTATGTGTACTGCGGGCAGCTTGGTGGCACGAAAAATGACTCCTCTTCCTCTACATATTACTGGTTCAGATCGGGCAGCATATTCCCGTCATTACCACGAACCCCGGATTTAGCCTCCTCGTCACCAACTTGAACCCCGGGTCTGAAAACACTTTCAGAGACGTAGGACTCGTTCAGAGACAGGTCATCGGTTGAAAAACTATGTAAATATGACATCGTGAGACCGGGTAGTCGAGATGGGTCGAGAGAATAGTGGTGGTGATGTTTGTTTTTTTTTTTTTTATTGAAATGAGGAAGAAGCTGCTCCCGTAGGGGTTAAATGCTAAAAACGACACGCCGTTGAGGCCTTGATGGGCCGTCGAGGGTTTAAATGCCCAAACCTACCACCTTTTCACGGGTCGTTGAGGCCTCAACGACCCGTGGGTAGAGGTGATCAAATCGGTTTCGGTTTCAAACCGGTTCGCTACAGTACCGGTTTCTGGCCGAACCGGTTTCGGTTCCAAACCGGTTCGGTTTTGGACCGGTTTTGTCGATTCGTAAGACCGGTTTCGGTTTCGGTTTTTTTTGTTTCGGTTCTTAATCGGTTTTTTCGCGCACTTTTTTTAAAAAAGGCCAACACAAAATATTATTTTTTTTACATAAAATTCAACTTTTATTGATTTTTATAATTTTTTAAGGTGTATGGGTATAAATTTGTATGTGTGGAAACATTTTTGTATAATTTTATTATTATATATATTTTTTAAAATATAAAATTCAGTTTTTTTAATAAAAATACCGTTTTTTCATACCGGTTTCAAACCGGTTCCCAAACCGGTTTGGTTTAAAACCGGTTCGGTTCGGTTTTTCAAGTGGAGAAGGGGAACCGGTCGGGGAACCTACGGTTTTTTTCGGTCCTAGCACCGGTTTGGGTAAAAACCGGTTCCTACAGGAACCGGTTCGGTTCGGTTCCACCGGTTTCGGTACTCAAATCGGTTTTTTTATCACCTCTACCCGTGGGGAATCACTTTTTCAAACCTTTTCAGTCTGAACCCCCTGCTTTTGCAAGGAGTTCAGACTGACACCTCGTACCTCGTATTAGGACGGGTCGTGGGGGCCTCCACGGCCGTCGTTTTTCACTTTTTTGTAAAAGGACGAGCCGTGGAGGCCCCCACGACCCGTCGTTTTTCACTTATTTGGTCTCCACGACCTATTGTGGCCTCAACGACCCATCGTAAAAGATATCTAGAGTTTTTTTTTGGAATTTCTAAATAACATCACCCATAATTAAACGTTTTTGTCCATTTATATTATACCTTTCCAAATCGAAATCTTGGAACTTAGTGATGAAAGCTTTATCCAATATCCATAAAAGAACAAAAGTTGTAAGCATACCTTATCTATACATATAATAAACCAAAGCCATTTTGATCACATGTCATAATATTATGCAATCTCTCTTTTGAGAGATGCCACATAGGATGTGATGTGGCAACTCTAGACCAATTAAAAAAAAGGAATATATATGGTTTAAATATTATTTAACATAATCTATTAAATACCTAATCTACTAAATTTAAATATTAAAACTTTATTATTTTCTCTCTCATGTTTCCTCTCATAACTTTTAAACTTTAATATCTTTCAAGATTTTTTAAAGAAAAAAATTACACCAAATTAACGAGCGTTTTATTATCTTTCCAACGAGTACCATAGTGCTATATAAAAAAGGGAGAAAAAAACGACTATTTTTTGTAACCCGACAGGTATTGTGTCAAGTTTGGAATTAGTTTAAAAAGATTATGGGTTTGGGTCGGGCCTGGGATTAGGTGATACCCGACTCAATTACCTTTTTTAATATTAGAATATGATAACTTATGGCAGAGATTTGTTTAAAATAATAATAATAATAATAAAATAATAATAATTAATCATATATTGACAAGTCATTAATTATGTTGTCATATTAGATATTTTATTATGTCATATTAGATATTTCAACCCGGGACGCTCTCCAACAGGTAATTGCTATATAGATGTCATTTTTATAGTTTAGATACTTCTAATTTTATTCACTTTACTTAGATTTCTCAACCCGGGACGCTCCCGGGGTATAAGCTAGTCAAGTTAATAAGCGCAGTCTCACCCTCTGTTCAAATGGCAGTAGATATTTTCTATTAGATATTTAAAAGATAACTAATGTAGTAATGTATTATCTTATTTATCATTTTAGTATACACCACGTAATACTTGACGTGATATTTATTTATTAAATTCAAGTATAAATTAAAAAGAAAATAAACATATTTTCATACCTGTAACTCAAAACAGTTAGCAGTGTAATTTGTTGCTCGTTTACGATCTGTTATGATGTAATTTACCTCTCCAAGTTAAATGAACAAACGGATTGTTATTTTTTACATAATTTTTGCATAAGACAAACATAAGGATCATCAAGCAGTTGGGATTGGAAATCCTAATAAAAAATTGAAACACATGGAAAAGCTCAAAAAAGTTTGGATTTTGTTAATCATATTCTCTACGGCCATTTATCAGGAAATAAATTGTCAACTTCGGGTTTATATTGGGCCGGAAGTGGCCAACGGTCTAGGCCCAATACAGAAAGTGTTTGAAATAGTAGCAGGGTTGTAAATGAGTCGAGTCCAACTATGCTTTGAGCTTGGCTCATCAATTTATGAGGCTTGAGTTCGGTTCGGTATGAGCCTGCTATTTTGAAATCGAGCTTCGCTCGAAAGTAAAACCCAAGAGCTCGAGTTCAGCTTGGCTCGGCTAGACTCGAGGTATTTTAAGAACAATCTTAAGCAGTTAATAGCTCGACTCGAGCTTGCTTTGATGACTTAAAGAGCCAAAGCCTGGTTTTAGCTTGGCTTGCCAATGTTATTGGTTAAAATGAACCTGCTCGAATAGATAAAATACGTACATAAAAAATAATATAAAATTTGTTAGAACTAGTTTAGGTTCACGACCCTAAACGAGTAATACTTCAGGCTCGAGCTCAGGATCGAACTCGTTCAATCTGTTTACTGATTCGATCTTAAGTAGCTCTCGAACCGCTACGCCTCATTTACACCCCTGGTATAAATAAGTAAACCAGATTCTCAAATTTGGGCTTTTTTTTGGGCCAAAAGTAGCCCACATTATAGACCCAACATAGAAAGTGTTTGGAGTTGGTTTAGCACACGATCACTTAAGAGCCCGAACAATTCGGAGTAAAGTTCAAAAGGCAATAAAAGGTGGTGCCATTATCATCTTCCACATTTCGCATTTCGTAATCACAACGCGGGAAAACTAAAGAAGACGTTCTCTGTATCTAAGATCGTCTTCAACACAAGGTAGGGTATTACGAAGCTTTCATTTCTTATCAATCGTATAGGTTCACTTGCTTTATGAAATTCAAATTACAATGTGACTGAATTAATACGGTTATCTATTTGCAGGTGGTTCGCTACAAATTTATCTCATTCCTGTGACTTTATCAGATTTTTCAACAATAAGCGACGCGAACCGGAATTATATATACCTTGTGTTCGAGTTCAAATCTGTAGTTTACAAAACCGCGGCAAGCTTCTGGTAATTTCGATTGCACAAGCTTCTCATTGCATTTAAAGTGATAACTTCTCCAAAAATATAATAATAATAAAAATCATTAACTAAACTGCGCCAATAACCTGCTTTTGGCATTGATTTATAGATGAGCTTATGCAGTTGCGAAGCTTGACCCGAAGGTTCGGGGGGTCGGAAGTCACTAGTTTTGGGGGGTCGAAAACCAGTTTCGGGGGGTCGAAACCCTATATTTTCAAAAATTTCTATACGAATACTATATAATCGGAACTTCTGCGCGAAAATCCGGGGGGGGGTCGGCCGCCCCTCCCCGCCCTTATTATGCTGCGCTAGTGAGCTTATGATTCTCTTATGGCATTGATGTAAATTTCGTATTTTGTTTTAATGAAATGATGATAAACTTTGTGCTAAAAAAAATAAAAAAAAAATAATAATTGTTGGAAAGTAGAGAGAGAGAGAGAGTATAGTTCGGAGTGTAGGTGAACGAGTGTTACCTGTACTTGTAAGGGGGTATTTATACTAGTTGAAAATGTTGTACTATCGCTTGGACAATCAGTACTATACTCCGGTGCTTTTGACTTCCGGACTTGTATATGTACTTGATGTCCTTAAGAGATTATAGAGGTGTTTTGTGCTGCGGCTCCTCAAGGGAGCCGCATCACCTTTTACGAGGCTCGGATGAAATCCTTTATACCTCTTCACTTATTTAATCAATAGAGTCAAAGTTCTTCTAAAGAAACAATAGTTTTATTACTATTAGAGTTAGTGTTTAATGTAATGTTAGACTTATTTAATCATTATTCATCCACAAGAGTTTGCAGTTCTTCAAACAATTATTTTAGTGATCTTTGTTCTGTTTCTTTAAGACTCTATACTAGTTTAAATTATTTATAGACAACCTTTTGAAATTGTAATCAACTAATGAATTCAATGTGTTCTTTTGATCCTGAAATTCGGCTTTTTCTTCTTTACTGGCATCTTGTAGACTATTACTACTTTCAATTTTTGTTCGTTGTTTGGATTGCTAATGATATCCAACCTAACCATGATTTGAATCACAGTGTCAATCATCATGGTGTGCATTAGGAAGAATCTAAAAGTTTATACACAAGAACTTAAACTAGGATCAAATGACAAGTTTAGAGGATCAATCAAACTCCAAATCCATGACCCGCGCTCTGTCTTAAGATCCGGTTTCAAGACTTTCAAGAAAGAATGTGTGGTTAAAGATGGTGAAATTGAACTTGATATTGCTATAAGGAAAGAAGAATCGCTTAATCGTGATAACTGCACATGGTTGTCACTAGGTGATGCATCATCTCCATCATCATGTTCTGAAGATAATGAGTCATCAGGTTATTACATGGACCTTAAGATAGATGCATGGTTTATGTCCTTGTTATCAACAGACTCACCAACATCTGATACACTTTCAAATAACAAAACCACATTCTTCGACGGCTCGCGAGTGAATCCAATGGAAGAAGCATCTTTAATTCTTGAACAAAGAAAAGTATTCGATGAATGTCTGTTTTTTCAGGAGAATTTAGATGAGGAAGAAGTGATTTCATCACTTTCATGGTTGGAGAATGACTCATTTTCTGATAGCTATCATAAGCAGTCTTATGGTCAGACTCTTGTTAAAAAGTCAAAGTCAAAGTCAAAGTCAAAACTGGTTTATGATGATAGCAGTGATGAGCACTCACTGTTTTCTTCATCTTTCAGCTCTGATTACTCATCAGAAATCATGGATTTGGAAGATATTAGTAGCGATAAACCGCTTTTCTGGCCGTTTGATTCGGCATCTGATTGGGGTTCAGAGTATAAACAGGATTTCTTCATTATGTCCCCTACTAAAAAAGTTGGCAATTCACCAAAAAGCAGGAACATAGTTGCAGCAGAAGTTAACTGTTTGACTGAAAAACATGGCATAAAGCATAAAATAGTATTGGAAGATCTTTTGTTGGTAGATAAGCTAAATGTAGAGGGTGTGATCATTGAACAAGTATTGGGGCTTGATGAATTTGATGGACATGAGGGTGTTGAATCAGAGTTCAACAAAGATCACTTCTTTATTGTGTAGATGTCATTATCTTATTTAAGAAATCAGTACATTTGTTGTTTGTATATTTTTAAAAGTTAAGATTTTTATGTTTTGAACGGTGAATTTTTTAACTGTGTGGCATAGATCGTCACACCCGCCTCTTGGCAGGCCCTAATCACCCACGCGTCCAGACTATGTTGTCTGAACCGGGTCCAAGCTGGTACGGTGGGGACTACGGCGTTCGCCCGAAAACTGTACTGCCTCCACACGAGTTTCCTCGCTGGAGTAACAGCCGGATGAAAACCGGGTCAGTTCAGATTCGAACTTACATCAACCAATGAACACAAGCTCTTATCTTTATTGCCTTCTGTGCTCCAGGGTTCGAACCTGTGACCAAACCCTCCTCCCTTCATCGCATGACCAACCGGGCTATGCTAGAAGTTCTTTTAAAAGTTTAGATGAGAGCCCATTTGACTTGTGTTCAAAATCATAATGTTTAGCAATCAATTTTCCTGGCTAATAGAATAGGGTTGCCGGTTGCAAACGAGTCTATATATCTAAAAGCTTAACTTGATAGCTTGTCAAGCTTTCATGATGCAAACTCAAGCTCGACTTCTTAAATGTTTTGAGTTCGACCTGAACTTGACCATAAAAACTCATATTCATGTATAAAACTTTTATATAATGACCATATATATAATATATACTTATTTAAAATATATAAAGAAGTCACAACATCAAAAATATGACTAAAAAATAAATTAACAAACGGATGAAAAATAGTTTAGATAAGCCTAACAATTATGAAATCAACCTTAAGGTTTGGTATACCATTAAACACATGATCCATGAGGGTAAGAAAGTATAATTTAAGTGAAAATGATGTGGCTTTATGTGAGGGTTGTGCCCATACCAATGAGGGTAAGTCATGGTGAAAATGATGTAGCTTTGTGTGAGGGTATACGAGAGAGTGAGGGCTGTGTTTTTAATTCTCACTCCATAAAAGCTTACCTCTAAAGACTAAATCATTAATGCTCGATTCATATAACATGTGCGTCCATTTAAATAGTAATAATACGTGTGGCCAATACCACCCTCACCCTTTTTCTCCACCATTAAAGTCACAACTCACATGTGCTACATTTAGCACAGTGTTTTGAACATGGGTGTATCCGTGTGTATACACAATACATATTATATTATATATTAAAAAGCAAATGTGATTTGTGTCTTGTAACAAGAGACACTGTAGCTAAGTGTCACATCAAATGTAATTTCTTTTATAAATGAAAAATACCACATTAACCCTACTTTAATTCTTAACTACAAATTTGCCACTATATTTCTTTCTTTCCCTTCTTTATTCAAAACAGGGCAACAACATGTCAGTCAACTACGTGCGGCATCTATGGTTCGGGCTAATTGAGGTACTAATTAAAACAATTCAAAGACTATAACATAATCAGTTTCTTAAACTGGGGCCATTTGAAGTCTTAAAAGAGTCCAGTATAAAGGTAAACTTCCAGGTCCATGATTTAAACACAAAATACACAATAACTTATATGAAACGGGTCTTTACCGTTTCTGCGCTGCGCGTCGTGTGCCGTCGCGTATCGCGGCGGGGTAAAATACTAGTTTTTACTAATACATATATTTAAAACTCTTAAATGAAAAGCAACTGAAACATGAAAGTTTCTTAGCCGTTAAAAAAATCTAATAATCAATTTACTATAAATACATTCTTTTATTGACCAAGGTAGCATTTTTTTTTCTATAATATAATTATATATTAGACACTCAATAAGAACTATACATAAGTGACATCTATAATTATACTTTATAAGCATTTTTATTTAAAATAGCCATTTGATCAAAAACCCAATTCAAATAAAAATATCGCATAACATGTTAGTATGGTTTAGTCGGACATTAAAGGAAAAGTGACAAATTAGAACACTAAGCTTTAAAACATTTTGATTAAAATATTTGGTGATGTAACATTCATTTCTTTATTTATAAAGAGAAAATACAAAATAATTAAAAAAAAACTATAAATTTAATCAATCCAACTTAATCCAAAACCCGTCACTTTAAACATTATTATCTTTTAGATTTTGATGTGAGCCACACGTGTCACCTCTATCAATCTAGCATCATCACTTGTCATAAAACTATAAGGGGTTGTTTGGTTGATTAAGTGATGAATCATTAAGATGGTCTGAATGGTTAAGAGGCTCTGAATGGTTAAGAGTTGAATCATTCAGCATCCCTTATTAGTTTAATGGTTCAGCACTTAATCATTCCATTCAGATGCTGAAACAAACAGTCTAAGGGGCTGTTTGTTTGATTAAGTGTTGAATCATTAAGTGGTCTAAATTGTTAAGAGGCTCTGAATGGTTAAAAGCTGAATCATTCAGCATCTCTTATTAGCTTAATAATTCAGCACTTAATCATTCCATTCAGATGCTGAAACAAACAGTCTGAATGCTGAATGATTCAGACCTGAATGATTAAGAGGCTGATTAAGAGGCTATCAAACAGCCCCTAAATGATGAATAATTCAGACCTGAATGGTTAAGAGGCTGATTAAAAGGCTAACAAACAGCCCCTAAATCTATGTAATAATAACAACACTAGATAAACAAATAATAAAGATTTAGCCAATTTGGTTGTGTATGGTTTTATAAAATCTTGGATAAATTACAAATTTCGTCCTTTACGAATAGGGCATTTTTCATTGGATGTCCTTTCGCGTTTCACTTGCTGTGTTTAGTCCTTAACGACCTAAAATCATTACACTCCATGTCCTAAGGGCCTAACCTGGTTAAAATTTTCAGTTAACTTTGGTCATGTGCAAGGCACATGAGGGTAAGTTGGTAATTTTACTTCTCTCTCCCTCTCTTTAACTTCAACCATCTCCACCACCACCACCACCACCACCCAAAAACCACCACGAAATCCGACCACCTAACCCCCCACCCACCCCACCACCTGTGGCCACCACCAACAACATCGTCTTGTCTGTAACCCAATGCCTATCAAGTAAACCTAACAACAACAAACGAAACTCACCATCACAGTTCTGTTCAACAAACCCCTGTTTCTTTCTTGAGGGTTTCGTTTCTTTATGATTCAATTTTCCCTAATTTTTTGTTGTTGATACGGCGGCATTGGCACCCGGGCTACTGTTGAAGCTTCTGAATGGGATGAATGTGGTTTGAGTGGAAGTGTGTGGTGGTTGGGCGGTGGAGAGAGGAGTGGTAGCAGCAGCCATATGTGGAGGAAGAAAATCGGTTGGTTGGTTGGTTGAGTTGAGTGGGTAACTAACCAGGGGATGTGGCCTGTGAGTGGGTAACTAACGCCGGCCAGAAACATCGAACCTTCAATGGTGTGTGTACTGACACAGAGCAATAGATGGAGGGGACAGGAGAAGAAGACGGCGGCGGTGGCGGTGGTGGTCTGAGTTGCAGGTATTATGGTGGTGACGGGGATGGCTCTTACCGGCGGGTCTGCTCCTTCTCTCTCTCTCTCTCTCTCTTCGACACCCCCTTCCCAGATCTGCTCCTTCTCTCTCTCTCTCCTCTGTAACATGTTGATTACTGTTGCTTGATTGATTGAGGAGTAGAATAGTTATGAATTGGACACTGTGATAGGGATACAATGGACGCCAAGGGATACAATGAGTATTTAGAGAGAGAGGGTAGAGAGAGTCAGAGAGTGGATGTCCTTTAGGTAGAGAGAGAGTCAGAGAGTGGATATATTTTTTTTATATATAAGTGAAATTACCAGACTACCCTCATGTGCAAGGCACATGACCTGATTTGTCGTTAAAAACTAACCAGGTTAGGCCCTTAGGACATGGAGTGTAATGATTTTAGGTCGTTAAGGACTAAACACAGCAAGTGAAACGCGAAAGGACATCCAATGAAAAATGCCCTATTCGTAAAGGACGAAATTTGTAATTTATCCTAAAATCTTTGAGGCCAGCCAAACTTATAGCTCTCTGTTTATGTGTGTTTCTGTTTGTTTAAATTATGTTAAAATCACCCCTTAACTATCACGAAATGCAAGTGTAACCCACTAATTGTTAAAAAAACATCATAATTTTTTCCTTTATAAATTATTCTAGTATTCAAAATAAAAAAGAATGTTAGTACTTCTTATTATGATGTTAAAATGTGATATCAGACACATAAACCTAAACTCAAACATGAATACAACACAAGTTCTAGCGGGGTGATATAAACACAACTTGCTTAACTTGTTATAGTTTACAACAACAAACGTATCCCGTACAATCTCACCCGTAATCAGGCTAGTTGTCATATATTTTATTTTCTACATATTATTTATATGTAACTACAAATTGCAACAAAAAGTACGTATGTTATGGGTATTTTGGCAAAACTAGCTGGAGGCTGGTAGCTGCAAGCTGGAAACTGTTAGCTGGAAGCTTTTTAAATATATTTTGGTGTTTGGCAGAGTAGCTGGAGCTTTTAATAAAATGTATAAAATGACCAAAATGGTCATAATTAAAAGAATGTAAAGAAGGTTTTTATTTTATTTTTAAAATAGAATGGGTATTTGTGTCATTTACTAACTAAAAGCTTGTAGCTAGTAGAGTTTTTTCTTAAAAGCTACTACTTGTAGCTTTTCACTGTAGAGCTTTTTCTTAAAAGCTTGAAGCTTGAAGCTCCTAAAATCTCTTAAAAGCTTCTTGCCAAACATACCCTATGTATGCATAAAACAATGTTTAAACTAAAAACATTGTCTTTTCATTTTATTATAAAATATCAAATAAAAAATTATAACATTAGATAGATAGGGTTGATCCATAAACCACCATTTCAATTCATAAATCACGATCAGTTTAACTAAATCTTCACATGTATACGATCCAAACTCGTTTCAACTAAGCCAAAACCGTAAAAACTCATGCTAGACTGTTAGGTTCACATTTCATTTGCGTTTCGTATCTCACCTACCCATGTATCATTTTTAGTTTACAGTAGGGGTGTAAACGAGCCGAGCCAAGCCCGAGCCTGACTGGGCTCGAGCTCGGCTCGTTATGGTTTTATGAAGCTCGGGCTCGAGCTCGGCTCGCTAGCAAAATCAAAAGCTCGAGCTCGGCTCGGCTCGAGGTGATTTGAGAACAATCTCAAACGAGCTCAAAGCTCGGCTCGAGATCGCAAAAGCTCGGCTCGCGAGTGTTATTAAATGGGCCTATGAAATAAGGACTTGGGCTTTGGAAATGTGAGCTATAAATTATAAAAGACATATAAATAACTTAAAATTATGTTTGGACTCGTTTAGGATCGCGAGCCCAATCGGGCTTTGTATCTAGGGCTCGAGCTCGGGCTCGATAACTAAACGAGCCATATTTCAGGCTCGGGCTCGTTAAGGCTCGGTTCGTTCGGGCTTTTTACCGAGCCGATCCCGGGTAGCTCTCGAGCCGTTACGTGTCATTTACACCCCTAGTTTACAGGGGTGAAAGGATAAAAGATTTAGCGGCAAATGTCGACCAAGTTTGGCACCAAAAAAATCTAGTCATCCCCATATACCCTCGTGGTTTCACTTTATCTACCACCGAATCCAACCCAAGTCTCGTTAACTCAAGGATAAAACCGTCATTTATTCGAAACCATTTATGTATAAAATCTCCATCAACCATTAAGTGTCGCACTATTTTCTTCTGTTTGGTATTTTCTTTTGACTTTAAAGAAAACCCCAAATTCAAAACCCTACATCTTTTATTATTATTATTATTATTATATTATTAATACACCTCTAATTCTTTGATTTCAATCATATCTGCTAACCAATTCCTTCAATTATTCATATTAATCAACCCATCATATCCATTTCTTAGTTTCATTTCTGGTACGTCTACTTCAATGATCCTCATGTGTTTATTTCTGTTGATTTGATGGAGGGAGAATTATGGTCTGATTATCGGTTTTGGTAATCTCTCACTGAAATCAAATCATGATCCGATCAGTTTGTTGAATAATTTGAATTTCGTTTGACCAATTGAATTACTGAATGTTTTATTCCCTTGCCCTAATTTTTATGCCCAAATTTAATTTACTAGATGTGTTATCATTTGTGTGTATTTATTGAATTGCTGATATCTGTTGCTTAAAAAAATTACTTTTTTACTGCTTGGAATATACTAATATAAGGTTCTGGTGATTACAGAATATCTGGTATAATGCGTGCACCGTCGTTGCTTTCGCAATGCTTGCCTGGCTTGGCGCCAGACCGGGTAGGCCAAAGCATGTCGACTGCGTCTGATAGGGAAATGCATCTGCCTTCCCCGGCCGTTGAAATTATACCTTCTAAGGTATTTTTTTTTTATTATCTGAAGTAGATAACTTGCCTTTGGGAATAAAGTGTTTTTTTAGTTGACATATGTATTCAAGTGCATGTTATTCCTATGATGCAGTTAGAGCACCCTTACAAGTATGCTGGGGAGAGCATAGATTTGCAAGGAGTAAATATCTTTAAGGTGCGAAACACCCTACACGATGTTATCTACTAATAGCCATTCACTTTATGCGATTTATTTGTGTTTTCTGTATAGTGTATACCTTAGTGTGAGGTCTCATACTCTCATATTATTTTTTTGGTGCTTTTGGCTTTTCTTCGCAGATATCATTCTTTAGTTACTTCTTATTTTGTTACCTTACATGTTCATTATGTGCATTTTACATTCCAAACTATATGATTTAGTGGGCCTCTTAATTTTGAAATGCAGGGAAGAGTTAGCGTGTCTGATCTGATAGGATCAGAACTGATCACATCAAAAACCGATGGTAAGTTAAATCTTGCATCATTCTTCAATTAAAAAAGTTTGCTTGATTTTTGCTGCCACATGGCACCTAATAGATGTTGAATATTTGAAGTGAATGGTTGTAATATACATACCAACATATGTGTGTTTGACAACATAAATCTATTGGAATTGACATTGATCTTGGTGTAGGATCTTTTAAATCATGGGATAGCTCATTTGATCTTGTGAATGTTCTTAAACATGAGATTCGGGATGGACAATTAAGTTTTAGAGGCAAAAGAGTACTTGAGGTATTCTCTGTTTATACATTAATCACATTGTGTATTTTATTTTCAATATACTTGTATTTCATGTTTGAGTAGCATTAATATTGAATATACTTGATAATATGAAATAGAAACTTGTACTTTTCTTAAATCCTATCAAAGTGACCCTGTGTCCTAGAATTAACATTCTGATAACCCTATGATATGATGCTTTTGCGCATGCTATTCCTGAATGGTACTTTGCATATGGTAATTCATGCTCTGTATGTTTTTTCCGTTCATCCCAGCTAGGATGCGGATACGGGCTTTCAGGAATCTTCGCTTGCTTGAAGGTACATTCATCATGCTTTTATATGTTTCAATTATTGATTTTGCTTCTTTTTCTTCTGAGCTACGTACATACCTTTTTATGAAGACGTGTTGTAAATTAGTATTATACCGAATTATGTAGCCCAAGTTAAAAGACAATGTCAGCGGTATCAGTTTTGGTTCATTTTGTTTTGGATATTTCGATTTGGGTTATGCTCTGTTTCTAACTGGTTAAACGGGTCAAACTGTTTGAAACTCGTGAAAAGTGTATGAAACCTCCTAAATGGCTTTATCGAAAAGATTGATTTATACTAAAAAAATACAATTTGAAAAGTGTATGAAACCTCCTAATTTGCTTTATCGAAAAGATTGATTTATACTAAAAAAATACAATTTGAAAAGTGTATGAAACCTTCTAATTTGCTTTATCGAAAAGATTGATTTATACTGAAAAAAATACAATTTTTGTAAACATATTTATTGAAAAGATTGGATTCAAAGTGTTTCATGCCAACCCAACCTGTACCAACATTACCTGTTTTAAGCAGGACCTGTTCTGATCGTTTACCCAACCTCTCCAACCGAGCCATTTTGCCATTTCTAGAGAATACCAACTGATTAGAACAAAACATGGACTGTTTCCCTAACATAATAAAATCTTAAATGAAGATTGGCTCACACAACATGGGCCAACCTAGGGTATTTTGTGATTTATTATTATTTTATTTTATTTTTTCTAAAAAAAACCTTCTACTATTGCACACCACAGGGGGCTTCAGTAGTACACTTTCAAGATTCAAGTGCCGAAAATGTAAGAACTACAACTATCCCAAATGTTATGGCAAATTTACAGCAGGCCCGTGACAGACAGATTCAACAGCCCGAAAGTTCACTTACTCCATCAAGACAGTTTACTTCTCCTATGGTTAACTTTTATGCTGGCGAATGGGAAGAACTTGCCACGGTTTTATCTGTTGTAGAAAGTGATTTACAAGAATTACCAAAAACAACAAACGCTAGTTTCACAGAAGAGGATTTCATAGATGGATGTAGTAGTCAAGATGGTAGTATAATGGGACGAGAAAATTCTTCGAGGCGATCAACAAAGCTTTCAGGAAGCAGGGTTTGGGAGAGGGCTAGTGAAACAGATCAAGGAGAAGGTGGATATGATATTATTTTGATGACCGACATTCCGTATTCTGCATCTTCTTTGAAAAAGCTGTATGCTTTAATTAAAAAGGTATGTATTTTTCCTTTGAAATTGGAAAGTGCAGTAGTTACCATAACAGGGTGCACTTAAAAGATTTAGTTAAGAAGGAAATGGGCCGATCGGTTCATGACATCTTCTTAATCACTTTGTTGAATTTTTTTTCTCCTGATAATAAGATTTATCTAATCATATTTAGGAAATTTAGTATTTATTCCATGTCAGGTGACCCTTTACCTAAAAGATTTAATTAAGAAGGAATGTGTAAAATGGGTCAAATATCATCTGAAATGTATTCATATGCATGAAACCTCCTATAGAATAGTATATAGCAATTTAATGAATTTTATACTTAAAAAATGGGCAAAACAAGTTTGCTTGTCAAAGAACCCATTTTGACCCATTATCGAGCTTGCTGGTTTTGCTAAAAGGACAGGTTGGATTGGGACAGCCCAAAACACTTGTGTATAATATTTTTAACTCCAACTTTTGTGAATCATTATTTCAATAATAATTGGTTTTCTCAAATAGGACGAATTCACGTATATCCTTTTAAAAGTTAAGAAGTTTCATGTATTTATCTTAATTAAATATCCAATATTATATTTACGTTTTAAAAACACTTATAATATCATATATACTCATTTCATACTTGAACAAATAACAATGAATAAACGAAGAGGAAACAATGTTATTACGATGAATCATCTCATTTTATTATCTTATTCATCACTGTTTGAAGCCTCCTTATGGAGCCTGGTATAATGATATATATGAAATTGCCCTTAGAAGTTTAATTTTCCGATCTGTCAAAACATAAACTCACTATTATTATTTTTTCATCAGTGTTTGAAGCCTCCTTATGGAGTGTTATTTGTCTCCGCAAAAAAACATTATGTCGGCTTCAACAGTGCCGCAAGACAACTGAGGAGCCTTGTAGACGAGGAGGGTGTGTTTGGCTCACATTTAATTAAAGAAATGACAGACAGAGAAATCTGGAAATTCTTCCTAAAATAAATATACAATCCAAAATTCACAGAATTTATAAAACATTACTAATTGGCTAAAATTTAACTGTTTGATAAAGTCACATATTATACGCGATGCTACTAACTCTCCTCCTGTATTGTTCAATGCGCCTTTCAGATATCATTCAAGGTTTACTTTCTTTTGCAGCTGTATATTACAAGACCTAGTTTCCTTATTTATTTCCTGAAACTTTTTTTTTTCTTTTCTGTTTCATTTGTTCAGAATCCTGTATGTTTTTACAGTAATATGATATTTATATTGCGTTTTTAAAGATTGTTCGCGAGGTGGATGATTAGATTTTATGCAGCTCTTCCTTGATGTTCTTATTGACCGATGGATTTTATATTTTTCTGAGGATATTATTAGGTGCATCCTGTGGTGATACTTTGGTTTACTCTAGAAATGCACTAATTTCTTTTTTCTTAATTGTTATGACAAAACACATCTTTGGGGAGGGTACGATAAGGGGTGGGTGCCTTGTAGCCTGTAGGACCTCAACCCGCTTACCCTTGTCTTGTGTGGATATGCAAAAGGGGTGCTCCAAGGTGTGTGATTGTGTGTAGGGGTTGTGATTGTTTGCGATAATGGATTCCTTGTCAAGTCGGTTAATGTTGTGTGGGCACACTTGTGCGAATATGGGTTCTTTCCAACTAAATCGAATTGTTTTTTTTTTTTTAATTCTTAAAGAGTAACTTTAATGGAAACGAATGATCATATGCCATCTCTATTCAGGGGTGTTCAACGCGTCCAAATTCAAATACTTAATTTTAGGTGAAGAGAATAATTCGAATTAGGAAATTTTGAAGCTGGATTAAAATTTGGATGGTGAATTTAAATCTAGCTTCAAAATTCTAGTGATGGTTGAATTTGATTCAAAACTCGAATTAGGAATTCATGGGCGGACGGACTGCCACTTAAGGGGGTCATCTTCTAACAAGTTCTTTATGTGTTGTAGCTTGGATCCAAGCTCGGGAATGCTAGATGGGAACTAACTCAGCAATAATACCTGAACTGGATATGGACGTACCAACATCATTCTTAAGAAATTTATGTTGTAAAAACAAAAAATTCTATGACTCAACAAATAAAAGTTATATAATATAATTTTTTTAAAATATAAATAATAGTTTAAATACAAATTGCCAATTATACTCATTAGGGATGAGCATACGGTCCCGAAAACCGATCCCGAACCGAAAAAATACCGATCCCGTACCGATACCGAACCGAGGGTGTTCGGTATCGGTATCGGTACCCACATTTAGAGGTTTTCGGTTTCGGTATTATCGGTATCGGTACGGGATCGGTATGGTATCGGTATTTTAAGGTAAAATACTGATACCACACCGATACCGTACCGATACCGAACCGATACCGTACCGGTATAATCGGTATCGGTATCGATTTTTTGGACTTTTCGGTATCGGTATTGTCAGGATCGGTACCGATACCGTCCCGAGCTCATCCCTAATACTCATTACAATATGATTTAAAAAGACATCTCACATTTCACAATTTTATTTTATTACACATATAGTTTAATTTGTTAAAAAAAAAACCTTTTCAGTCATTTTATAATTTTAAGCATAAATCTAGCCATACATGATCTAAACAAAAACAAAGCGTTATGGAAACACTTGATACTCATATTTTCAACACATGAGGGAAAAAAAAACATTAATCTGAACAACTGATGACCAACAAAACGCATGCTTCCAAAGGTAACCCCTATACATTTTCTTGACAAGTTTTACACAACACCCAATCACCCATGTCTCCATTCATCATATAAACCAAAACTAAACCAGAATCCAAACAAAAACTCAATTAGAAATCTTATTTTTTTAGGCACCTGTAACTAAATCTAGACCTACACAAAGGAATCAAGGTACCCGTAGTTATGTCGTTTGTTATACTGTAACAAACTAGCATACGTTCGGTCCCACACTCCAATATAAAGCGTTTCATCGTCAGGACTAAGCGACACGCCTGATATTTCTCCAAAGAAATCGATTTCTTGCCTCTTTTCATAGTTTAAGTTGCCATCATAAACATGGACAAAATCAGCAGGTTCAGCCACTACCAGAAACTGCCCGCTTGAAGAAAACCTGAGTGACCGCACTGCCCCCATGTTTCCCTTGAGAACAGATACTGGGTTTGAAAGGTTTCTTAGATCCCATACCCGGCATGTTTTGTCTTGATTCCCTGTAGCGAATAGGTTTCCATCTGGATGCCATGCAGATGCAAATGAATAGTCAAGGTGACCTTCAACAGATGCAACCGTCTGCAAACAATTAGAAAGAAAAAAATTATTATTCCAAACAAAAATGAAAATTTAAAATTACTGGATAGGGTAGTATTTAGTGGCACTAAAAGTGCCATGTCAATAATTTAATCGGTTCAGCCAGTTTTAATTATCAAGCCCATCAAACTGTAATTAACAAAACTGGATGAAAAATATAAGTAGCAAACAGACCAATAAAAAAACCAGATTGCTATTTAGTGAACTGTTCCAAAAAAAAATTAAAAAATCACTATAACAAAATAAAATTTTAAAATTAGAGATAGCGATTTCAACCCATTTACTTGGAATGAAATGATTTTAATTATGTTTTATAATTGTTTTAATTTAAAAAGTGGGTCAAATGTAGCCCAAAGTGTGTTGTTAAATAGAAAAAGGGTCAAATGTTGCACAAAGTATATTATTTCAAATGCGTAAAGCATGCAGACTACTAAATTGCTTTACTCAAAAAACTAGATTATCATAATAATATATATTTTTAATCATATTTAACACATTATTTACAGGAAATGTTTAAAAGAATTATACGTGACCTTCAATGAATACCGCCATCTGCAAATCGTAAACAGCAATTTTCCAGTAAAGCATAAAACATAAAATGAGCTATGGAAGTTTCAAACCAGGAAACAAGTCGAATGGGTCTGATAGAATATATCTTCAAATAATGTATAAGTGGCATTTTACTAGGTACATTTGTTTGTTTTTAATGTGAAAAAATATTGTTGAAACAATGATAATCTTTCTTGACTTAAGCAATCATTCTTGCTATCAAATTTAATACAACACATTATTTATAGAATGTTACAAAATATGGACAAAAGATGATTCGGGCAACTCGACCCATTTTAACCCTAAAAAGTAATTAAAAAAGCAAAGCATGTATAATCTCATACCTTTCCATTTGATGAGTCCACAATAAGTCCATCAAGATGATCTCCAACAACAGCTATAAGCTTGCAATCTGGGCTTAATGATGAATGCTGCAATTAAGAAATTCAAATTTTACCATATCTTAAGGTTCAAAATGAAACTTCATTCAAAATATATTAATATGAACACATGCCCATATAACCAGTGGCTGTGACTTGAGTGGAAATTAGTCACAATGTACGCCTTCAATAGAGATTATACCATGGACAATGGAGCTATGGATATTATCACAGGCTATGCAGTTATAGCGGTAAAAATCAAATAGCGTTCAAGGGCCGCTATTTGAGATATAGGCTATAGCAGTGAAATATCGGTAATCTTAATATCATGCAATACATATATATAACACATAAAACGTATATAATATTAATAGTAATATCAAAAGTCAACACAAATGTGTCCATATTTGAAATCTTAAGCCATAATTCATCAACATCTAATCACTAGCCACAAAATCTTCCTCCGACTCCACTACAACCAAGGAATTTATGGGTTTTTTTTTTTTTTTTTTAATTTTGGCGTCAAAATATTGATTTTTAGCTTTGGGTTATTCCAAAAAAAAAAAAATTGAAATTTTCTTAATTTTGGCCCGAAAATATAAGACCTTGAAAAGTGGTGCTATGACCGCTATCCGGGAATCAAATTAGCGGTCAAAGAGCGGCCAATAGCACCAATAATAGCAATTTCGCTATTATGACCGCTATTTTACATATGGTCCACTAACCGCTATAGCGCCGCTATTGACTGCATAGATTATAGGTGACAATTTTGATGCACATCACAAATTATAAGGACTCACATTCACAGGCCAAGGAAAGTGAAAGTGATTCACAAGCTGAAATCTTTCCATATCGTATTCTCTCACACCACCATCATTGTTTGATGCCATAAAATGCTTTCCACCACTACAAAGCAACTCAATAATCAATAATCAATATGATAACATCAGCAACATATAGAAATGCGGAGTTTTGATTCCGTTTAGTTATTTACAGGACAATTCAGGTTATGTTTTATCTTTAACAAATACGTAAGTTTAAAAATAATATCTAAAAAGAGAAGAGATCAACTGGGTCAAACGGATTGTAAGACACCAAGTGCATAATGAAAACAGGTAAACTGTCCCAAACAAATCAAAATCGGTCAAAAGTGTATTTCTGCTGCAGAAATGTTTTGGGAAACACAATCACAAGTCACAACTCTTACCAAAAATTACTCGTTTTGAGATTAACCCATTAGACCCATTTTCCCATCTCTCGTTTAGGTAAACTGATCTGTCCTAGGTGGTAATTACCTCAAGCTATCATATATCTCAACAGCATTTGTTATGGCATTGTCATCATGAGTTGTCCTTGTACAGAAACTTACTCCCCGTTTATCCAGCCGCTGCATCATTTATTAGATATAAACACATTACAGATCAGAACACATGTTACATAAGAATAAAGTTCACAAACAACTAAACCATGATTGTAAGTGCAAGAAAAAAATAAACCATGTATAAATACTTTTTCAGGACCCTTTAGGTTATCAATTAGTATTCTCACCTAAGAAAATGATGTGAAGTAAGATGTTCCCAACAAATATTTATATTGCAAGAAGATAAAAAATGGTGCCTAAGTCAAGGACAAGGGCCAAACCAAAAATACATGAGTGCAAGCAAGCCCAACTTGAGAATTTAAAATGTACACGGATTTGTATTACTGAAACATATTGAATGCGATTACAGATTATCCACTGAATTGTTCATCAATTAGGAATCTTGTTACCTATGATTGCTACAATTTTATGAGAAGTATTGTTAAAAAATTACAATTCAGTTGATTTTTCCTTTTTTAGTTCCCTTTTTTCAGCTATAGATTATTTACTTACTTTTGTTGGACATCCTAAATGACATTCTAAGCTGCTTATTTGTCAACATCTAGTTTGAAGAAAAACAAAATTTTTATTTGAAAAAACAGAATACATAAAACCAGCTCATCTACACAATATCAGTTGACATAGACAATTAGACATATGCTGCAGCTAGGAACCAAAAAGGTTAAAATAAAATTTACAGCTAAATACCTATATATTCTGACCTATTTAACTGTGAATGTTGTCATGCATACCTAACTATCTAAGAGGTTCAAGGCACCATCTTTTGGCTAGCTTAGCCTCTAGACCATTGTTTTTCAGTTTTAATCATAGTAACAAACACCACACAGACATATAACATATCATAAAGACATTCAAACCTAGTTAAAATCGATACCCCAGAAGAAGAAAATTAAAAATTAGAAGATATTTTTTTCCCAGTAACGTACCTTACAAGCAAGCTCTCCCTGAAATCCACCGGCAACTAAAAAATCATCCTTTACTGCTAGAGTACTAATCTGAGTATGTGTAAAACCTTCCAGCAAACTCCCAGCATGTTTCTATATGACCACAAACCATATAATACCAAGAAAACTAGATTTGGAAAGTAATAAAAACAAATAGAAATGACCAAAGTGTCATAGTCGAAAGAAATACCTCAGTAGGTGCTACATGACCGGAAAAGTTAAGGATCTCAGTCATGGTGTGTGATAAGGATGACCAATGCATGATTGAGTAGTTAGACATGAGATACACATCATGTTTTGAGGTAGCCCACACCAGATTCCTTAACTGTAATGATATGGATAAATAAATAAAACTAATATTGGTAGAGGTGACAAAGCACATAAATTAGAAAGAGTTGGAAAGTTCTTTGCATTGATAGAACACTTTGGGTGACTTTCAACGTGCCTGCAGTCAACCCTTTTAACTAGTTTTCTTTTTAGATGCTTTTTTTACCCAATCTGGTAAAACATAAGCCAAACCGACACGGGTCACAATGCCAACTCTACATATCCCGTATGTTGAATTGCTACTGTGAGACAACAATTACCACCAAAAAAAAAAAACATTCTTTTTTATACAGAAGAAAAAAAAAGGTATTGATCTATACCTGAAAGTGAAGGATTGTAGGCTTCACCGTTCTGGTATTGTGAAAAAACTCGTAATAGTTGCCACCCTTTTGCTTTTGTTTACATTTCTACACATACCAACAAGGTTTCCATGATAATGAAGAGAGCCAGGGGAATATAATGCTCAAGACGCACACATCCATATATATATATATATATATATATATATATATATATATATACAAGAGAAACACGGTTATAAATCAATACCTTATCAACAGCATCACCAGATAATGGTATGTTTTCATAGTTTCTATACTGTTCCAGCCTTGTTTGTCTGTAACTTTCTCTTGTTATATTCAATCTTTCCCATGGAATCCCTTGAATGTCTCTACCTCTCCTCACGTGAGCAGAAGATGTATCCGTCACCTTCAAAAATAATAGAAGTTAAAATAGATACTACTATAAAAACTATATTCTCAAATAACAATCCAATTTTATATAACGAGTTATTTAAGAGAATGAAAGCATACATATACACTTTGGGCTACTATCAACCCATTCGTTCGTTTTACATTTTACCTATTTGATCCATTCTTAAAAAAAATACCAAATGCAAAGAAGCAAAGCAAGAAAAAAGAAATTAAGTTAAACTAACCATATCATAATCATATTCAACTTGATCACCACCACCGCCGCCCTCCACGTCATCCATCACAAACTCCAAACCATCTATCTCATCTACCACGTAATCGATTTCTTCAACTTCGTTCCTGTATTCCCTGCATCAATGAGCAATAATTCTTTATGTAAAATCTTAAACTTTCACCTCTCATACTCAGATCAATCTAACCATGTGGCAATCAGATGCAGTTATAACATCTTCCAACCGAAACAACAAAAAACCCCACATCTATAACTTATCCAAAACATACAGTAAATTTATATGCACATTCCTAAGGTCAAAGATGCATAAAATCAGCATCCCTTAACAATCAAGCAACAATTGCAACAGAAAGCTTAAAACAAAATAATAAGCATAAAATTGACAGAAAGATGTATAAAATCAAACAAGTAGCACTCACTATAGTTAATAACAATTAATGGATCACAGGGCAAGGGTAAAAAGAAGCAACAGGCACATATGCCTATAATTAAAGCAAAAATGTAAAGTCTACACAATAAATAATCATAAAAATCCAATTTTTATATAATAAAAGAAAAATAATTAGCAAACTACATTAATCTATCGCAATAAAAACCTAAACAACAATCATACCACAGCGTCAGAAAAAAAAAAGAAGAAAAAAACCCTAATGAAGAAATTGCTAAAATAACATTATTTAGAACCGATGTAAAAAAAATTGGTAACCGTACATGGTAAATTAAGGAGATGAGAAACACAGAAGGAAGCGTCTTGTGTTTAATTGAATGGATTAAAAACCGATTGAATCTTTAATCTTTAATGTTTAATATAGGGAAAGAAGGGACGAGATTAGGAATGATTGAATGTCATGATGTATCTAAGGGTGTGATTAGAAGCGAATTGTGCGTCTAAAATCGAGGAATAATTGTGGGATATGATGATTTATTTATATTAATATTATTATTATATTATATATAGGGTTTGTTTCTGGGTGTGTTTGTGTAATCATCCAATTCCAATCCAAACAATAAGATACAATAAGATGCGGTTTTGTTTGTTTGGGATCTGAGGAAGATGGATGATGAATGATTTAAGACCTTCCTTCCTTCCTGTCGTGGCGGTGATACACTCCTTCTAATCTTATTATTATTATTATTATTATTATTATTACTAGATTATACCCCAGAAGCGTCTCAGGTTGAGAAATCTAATATGACATATCAATTTTACATATGAAATAAACTGATGCGTTTTACAGTTACATGTAGGAAAGCTTTAGGTAGCACCAACTTTAAAACAATTAACAATGTATCTCTAATGCAAATGTCTAACCTTAAACAATGTATAACTCTAATGTTAACATCTAACCTAAAACAATGTATATCTCTAATATTAATACATAACCTAAAACAATGTACAACTTCAATGCTTACACTTGTTGAAAATAAAATTCATATTTACTGGTTTTGATATAATTAGTAATTTGCCTATATATAATTAATGAATTACCTGAACACTTTGTGTTTTTTTCCTGTATTAACAAAACCCCATAAAAAAATAGTCGGTTTTTTCTCCGTTTTTATATGGCACTATGGTACTCATTGGAAAATTAATAAAACGCTCGTTAATTTGGTGTAATTTTTTTCTTTACAAAATCTCGTATATAAAAGATATTAACGTTTAAAAATTATGGGAGGAAACATGAGAACGAAAAATCGAATTTTGTTTTATATCATTAATACCATATCATTGCCACATGAAACACTTAAGGGGGAGGATGCCCATATGTGATTTATTGCTTTCAATTATTATAATTGATAGATTATTATTATTATTATTATTATTATTATTATTATTATTATTATTATTGGTGATTTTATTTATGCCAAAAATACAATTGAATTCACTTCAATATTATTATTATTTTAGCGTCCAATATGGTCTGGCAAACCGGATACATTTATGGACATAAACTTATCCGTATTCGTGAATGCAGATAACGTTAGTGACTCGGTCAGTCACCGATTCTAAGTAAAACCCATCGCTCAAATGCGCATTGTGGTACAAATTTGACTCATGTTGTTTGACATTTTGTCACAGTCGAGATTTTAAGACTCCAATACCGCTAGAAGACTGCTACTTTGATCATTCCAATGTTGTTGAAAAAAAATACACATAGTCTCATTATTAATGTGAAATTAATATGATTGAAAATTTGAAATAACAAATGTTTATCATCTTATTGGTAAAAATTAACATAAAGCAGAAATTTATGGTAATTTGGCTTAGCTAAAATCAAATAAGAATAACTTAATTTATAATTTCTTTTACTCTTGTAGTCTTGTCATATACAACTATTATCATAAACTAACATAGTTTACCAACTTATTTTGTTAAGTGATTAAACAAAAGATGGTATTGATGGTTATTCACGATGTTGATTTGTTCATTCAAAATTAGCAAAATTTCATTGACTTCAATCGGTATTTCATGATGTTGATAACTTATTTCAAAGCTAGTCGATTCATTGTATCATACTCTAGTAGGTCGTATTTGGCTTAGAGGTGTCGTCTCCTTAATATTCAGAACGACTAATCTAGTAGGTCGTACCCAACCTAGTGGTACCAAATATTCCACTGTAACTATTCAAAGAGGAATCCAATTAAATTTTTTCATATCAGTAATAAAACAAGTTGTATAAAATGTTAGATTGGTATTTTTCAACCATCATTTCTAACCAGTGCTAATAAAACTCACAACTAGTAGATTTTGAACTCGATGTTTTAAGCAAATGTGTATAAAAGTCTAACTCGTAATTCTATGCCATACCTTTTTATATAGAACGGTGGAACCCTAAAATAACATATTTCACATTTTTCTCAAGTTTATAATAAAACATTAACCCTTTACACAAAACCAATTTTTTTTAACACGCCTTACAAAATACTAAACCATTATTGTTATGGTGGTGTGGCCATGATAATCCGTTACCAGTAAACTTATGTGGCCCTAACATTGTTCTGCTAACCAAGAATATTAATTAAAACACGTATTACATTGAGAAGGTAGCTTCAAGAGGTTATTATCATAAAATCATCAAATGTACAATTTGAACATCAAAACCATATGTCTTCACCATATACACTTTGATGACACCACATGAAACCCTAACCTTTGGCCTTTTTTTTTTTTTTCTTGAGAGTTCAACTACGTAAAGTAATACCCCTGCCAAAACTCCAAATTACAACCTTACCATTGGTACTATTCATAGAGTTGAATTATTAATAGATAAACTCCAAATCATAACCTTATCACTGGTACTAGTCATGGAGTTGAATTATTATTAGATAGGAGAACACCCCAGCCAAAACTCTAAATTACAACCTTACCACTGGTACTATTTATAGAGTTGAATTATTAATAGATAGGAAAATATACTTGAATTATTAATAGATAGGATAATTAACGTTGCTTTCTTTAAGATTCAATTTAAAAAAGAAATGTTAATGCCATAAAATAAGAGAGCCATATAATAACACTAGAACTAGAGTGGGAGTCACTTGGTTAGGGACTTAAAGAGGTTGGGCCATTAAAGGCCCAGTTTGGCCAGCAAATTCTTGGCTATAAGCCTATAAGGTCCCACCTTTCAATAAGTTTGACATGGACTCCCAATTATTGCGATTTTATTTCTTCTAACATTAATAGTACCATTTTAATTACATTAACAAATTTGATCTCAACAAAGGTGTCCATACATAACTTTTTCAAATGATATAATATTAACCAAAAAGAATAAATAAAGACATTATAGTTTACAAAACAAACTGGGCGAAAACAAATGCCATGTTTTTTCTAATCCTAAACACACTAGACCCATAAATACCCCCCTAACCAGATATGATCAGGTAAAATGCAACTTACGTCGAACATATGGCCTTCAAGTGTTCAAAGGTAGAGAACGAGTTAAAGCAAATGGCACACTTTTTTTAACCATAAGAACTTTGAAAAACTCACCAAACCCACCAACCAACACATTGCTACAAATGAGGTCAGGTAAAACGCAGTTTATGCTAAGGTGAAAGCTAGAGAACAAGTGATCTTCAAGTGGGTTAAAACAGAATACCAGAAAAAATCGCCTGTACCAAAGGGACTCAATCGTTTATATGAGTAAGCCACCCCTTGAAGGTCAACTTTCCATGTATAATATAGCTCGACCAAACTAAAATCCAAATAGCATGAAACAAAGGAATAATGGAAATAAATAATCCCAACT
Source organism: Ambrosia trifida (assembly GCA_028751855.1). Taxonomy (NCBI): domain Eukaryota; kingdom Viridiplantae; phylum Streptophyta; class Magnoliopsida; order Asterales; family Asteraceae; genus Ambrosia; species Ambrosia trifida. The sequence goes on from CM054125.1 coordinate 143,399,826, forward strand.
ATTGACCATTGGCATCCAACGTGGCATGCCACGTCAGCACCACACTAACGGAGTTAGACCTCCGTTAATTTGGGTCCATTATATTTCAATATGTCGAAAGCTAGGACCATTATTGGTAATTTTAGTAGTTGGACTGTTATTGGCCAATAGTAAATAGTCGGGATTATTTATTTCCATTATTCCTGAAACAAAACACCTTTTTGAAGCAAAAAAAAAAAAAAAAAAAAACCAAGTTGCTTCTAACCAACAAAATTGATCAGTTTTCCACTAGCCTCATGACCCAAGAGCTTAAGAAAAGATACTACAGAAACAAGAATCATTGAAGAGATTTTAGAGAAGAAAGACGGGGAAAACTCCTTTATGGCTTTCAAAGAAACTCATCTGGCCATCTGCAGATTGTGAAATTATTTACAGAAATCACCTATTTTGTTCAATACAATTCTGGGATCTTGGACATGCTACCAAACAATAGACTGGATACCTGTGTTATGTTTGCCTAAATCTTTACTGTATATATCGTGTGTTTGTACACTACCTTTAGAAATCAAGATATGATTCGGTGAAGTAGAGCAGCTATTAAAAACAAGATTAAATATCTACGAGGAACCCGGCTGCCAGCAGATGGTATAGAATGAGGACCTACTAAATGCACTGATCCAGTAATTTCATCCCTCAATTTGATGGTTGAAGAGCCTGAAATCATTAAAAAGAATATTTAATAAAAAAATTAAGTAGTGAGGGTTAGTTGACACAACAGAGGTGGACTTGAAAGATAAATGGAGAAAGTAGTTGAATAATATGTTGGTAGTTAATCTCCAACAATCATCTCTGTGATACGGGTAGTTTAAATCTCCTGTTCTAGTATATTTTTTTGTTTTGTTGTGGGCTTTAGAGCCGAGGGTCTCTTTGGAAGCAGCCTCTCTATTCTCAGGAATAGAGGTAAGGCATGTTTACATCCCACCCTCCCTAGACCCTACCAATAGTTACGCTATTTGTGGGATTTACTAGGTATGGTTGTTGTAGTTAATCTCCAACAAATTGAAGGATGGTATATCAGAGAAGAAAATGAATTTTACGACAGCTATAGAGAGAATGAGACTGGAATGAGATGTTAACAGAATGTTTATTTTTGAGTGATTATGCATTTACAAATTGATGGGTTTGAATGATGAAGTAGGACTCAATAATAAGATGAAAAATAGCGCACCAGCTATTGTTTTAGCTTCTAGTCAACGCCTGGATGTCAAAAGCAAGCCAAGGGTTTGGATGATGATGTAGAACTCAAGACGTGGGTGTTCTCAAATTCAATTCTCTTCATGAGTACTACACCATCATGAAACCTGGGTGGCATTGCTACTTTCATTGGCATCGACATCCACATCTTCACTACAACCGAAAATAGCATTTGGTACACCGTTTTTACCCAACTATTGAGTTCTTCACCATCATCTAAACTCATAAATCTGCTATCAACGCACAATCACCCCCTCTCTGTTCTATTCAGCCATCATAGGTTTTTCAATAACCCTTGCTTCCTAACTACAGATGTGAATTGCTCTCCTTATGGAAGATTAATTCATCATGTCCAGGAATCAATGACGAATAACAACTCAATAATATGGAGAATAGAGATTGAAAAATAATTCTTGAGATTATGAGATCAAGTGTAATAGAAATTTAGAGAGGGTTTTAGGGAAAAGGTATATACCATTTCATATTTTCTTACCACTCCTTACATTCCGTCGTATAATATCTTCTAATTTCCGTTATATCCCTCATACTTAGACATGTGAGTAATAAGGTCAAATAAAGTGAGTATGAGAAATTGAAGAAACGACTTAGCAATCTTATTTAGCATGGGTTGGGATGTTGGATACTAGACTTTGGCCTTCACTAGATCAAGCATGCATTCTTTCTCAAACTTACTGTTAGCATGTTAAAAAAATCTTTTACAACTAATCAAATTCAAAACAATGATTGACCATTTTGCATCAAAGAATTTGAAGCCAACTTGAATCCGTAAACGAGATCTTAAAACTGAAAGGATGCTTAAAGACAACGAGGCAGGAAGAACAAAATGACGAGAACGGAGTTTGGGAAATGAAACCAGGATATAATATGTATTGTAGAATTAGCATGTTTAGAAACTGAAATAAGAAAAAAGTAAGATGTTATGTTAAAACGAATCACAACTTACAATTATACTCGGTCCATCCAATTGTTTGGTTTTCAAGGTCATATAAAACCAGCTTATTTGATAGTACCAAATCTGCAAAACAACCAAAGAAAATAGCACTCAGAAAATGACCTAAAAGTTAAAAATCGGATATCTTACAATTAATTACAGTTACAGCAATTTAATCAGAATGAACTGAAGTTGTTTCTCAATTATTGTGAATATGGACTAATAGAGGTCAGATTTTAATCACATTTAAATAGTTACCACATAACTAAGAAAATGTTGTTAAAGAACCTGCACTGATAATGAAAGCCCAAAAGTTCATGTAAATGATTCAAATGGTTAACTGATTTATGCTCCATTCCTAAAAACAACTGAGTTGACTTCCCAAAACAAACATATTACGTTTACTTTCTGCTTCATGTTTGATATAGATTTATTTAGTTATTGCTTTTCTGTAATTACATCCAACCAAAAAGTAGTGCAATCATCGCTGAAAATTTGTAAGATTTCATATTGATTTTGAACTTGAAATATGCTAGGATTAAAATTCCAATAGAAGAAACTGCACTTTAGCACGGCAAATATCATATTACTTGATACCTTTTAAATGAACCTGCAATTAAATACTAATGGCTTAAATTATTTTCAGTTTACTCCGCAGTAAGTTTTCATATACACTTCTTACACTACGCAAATGAAAAAACTTAATGTTTACATCCAGTCATCCATATCTAGTTCTAATTTAGGATACTTGAAATTTTCAAAAATTTAATACCAATGCAAACAATTAATAATTAAATGACTAAAAGGATTTACTCAGTATATCTTAACGAGCCAAAGCTGAATACCAATGATGTTTACATTTTTTTTTATATAATAAACACTCTTATAACTAAAGATTTTAACTTGAAAGTGTAAAAAACATTCTTAAACTAATGATGCTTACCTCCCAATAAAATTGTGTCAGTTGTACTTATTGAATCCAGACCATTGTTTTGCCAGCCAAAACACAAAGAATCTTCCTGCAAGATTTTAAATGAAGTATTTAAGTTATCAATTAAACATAAAGGGATATTAGCATGTCATATATTTATACATTTATCTAGCTGTACTTAATTCTTAGCGTATTATCCATAACGGTCTTCCTTAGTTAAAATTAACACTTGCCAATTCAACTTGATAAACGCATGTAATGGTCAACATAATGACCTAACAGCCTAAATTAAAAAAAAAATGACGGAATAAATGCCTTTACACACAAAAAGAAAAACCAGCCAGAGATACTTACGAAGGCGAACAAATAATCATGAGGATAAACCTTCAAAGAAAGTGAATTTTCAAAATAAAACGTAACTGCAGGGAATACATCATCAACACTGCAAATTGTAAAAAGAAAGAAGTTAGCAAGTCATTCTACTTTTAGTTTTTAAAAGATAGAAAGGTCTACACATACCACACCCAAGGCAAAATTGGTGAGCTATGTCACGAGTTTAGATCAAAACTGTATTTTGATATGGGTAAAACATGCCAGGTCAAGTGAATCCGAAACACTTTTTGGTCAAAAAAATTAAATGTGCATTGTGTCAAGTATGATTACAGAAGTCATATTATTTCAATAGTAATCTAAATTTTTTAATACCATGGTTTAGAAGGTATATGCATTAAAAATACACCTTGAATGGCTTTCGACACGGTTGACCCGTTTCCTTTAAGGCCATTTTTCTTATTTTATCCGCGTGACAAGCTTGGTTTAAAAAAGCATGAGGCGCTCCAAGGCGTTATGGTTCAAAAAGCCAAGGCAAGAGGCGAGAGCTTCACGTATGTGAGGCGCCCAAGGTAAAAAATATTAAAAAAATATTTAAATAAGTCAATACGACATATTCTACTGGTTAATAAATCCAAAATACAAAAATATAATTATAAAACACACTTAAACACTTCATTAAAACAAATATTGAAGCCAAAACACACTTAAAAATCTTTAAAAAAAACCCCGGATTTTGACTTTTGCCCAAATAAACCCTAATTTTGACTGAGGCGGCGCCTCAGACGCCTTGGCGCCTCATGCCTTAGGCGCGCTTCACAGCGCCTCATGTAGATGAGTGCCTCAGGCCAAAAAAAAGCGCTTTTCCAAGCGCCTCGGGCACCTCATGCCTGAGGCGCGCTTTTTTAAACCAAGATGACAAGATTAAACAGTACCCTAATCAACTATTCGGGTTGCCACCTCTACCCAAGGGATAATAAAGTGATTGGACGACTTTTAACCCGTTTGACCCATTATCTTTATAGCTACCTTTTATTATTTTACCAGTATGACTCACTAAATATACAACATAGTAACATACCCAGATCAACCATTCCCATGTGCTTACTAGTTACTAATAAGAACAACTACATTGTTAAATTTTCATACCAATTGAATGCCAAGAGAAACAAGCCATGAATTTTAGTAGGAAAGAAAATATATTTTATACAGCAAAGTGGATGAAACAAAAAAGCTCTGTAATAATCAGCCATACAAGCGCAATAATATAATGATTCCATATCAACTGTACCTTCCAGAGAAGTCAAAGCATGTATACTGGTCATGAAGAGTGCGTAACCTCAAATCAGGCTGCCCTGCAGCTATCTAAAGAAAAAGAATTAAAAACAGAAACAAAACATATGATGCAACTTCTAAAGAATCAATATTATTTTCAATAAAACGTTTATAATGCATTAAAAAATTCACCTGATTCACCAGGGGTTTGTAGATCGCATCCGGAAGATAAGCCAATGTTGTACCACTATCTATTATTGTTCTTCTCTTGTTCCCAGAACCATGTGTACTCGTTGAAAGATTTAATAACTGGGTACCAACTTCAATCCCCACAACATTGGCAGCATAATGAGGCCTATAGTTTCAGAAGTGACCAATATTAGCTTCAGTGCTTAGTGAGCAATTGCACTAATATCTCTTTTTTAAAAAAGATAAAAGAAAATTGGTTTTCAAATTTTACACTAGATGTTTGGATGTACATCTTAAGTTACAACATTCAATATGCCTCATTTACATTTTGAATGCTAGCATGTAGAGAATCATTAAGCATGCATGCACATGCAAATACTACAAAGTATACAGATACATGCGTGCATATGTACATCTTAAGTTACAACATTCAATATGCCCCATTTGCATGGGCTTAATTTTGGTAGGCGTGTAGGTGAGCAGAGCTACACATGCTCTACTAGTGTCAAATTAATGCTATACAAACATGATAATAAGTTTGTAAGGAAAAAAAAACAAAAATAAATTATAGTAAAAACAAGTGACCAGACAAATCACTGGAAAGCCACATATTTTTTTAAACAAATTAGAAAAACTAATTGTTTCTTTTGGGAAAAGAGAAGATTTGCCACATACTCATCTGGGATCAAAGGCGTTGAATTAACCTTCGGCTGAACAACATGCCCAATTGCAAAAATACCACCACCATTGTCGCCATCTAAACAATGTGCAAACATCTGTTTCACCTTTCCAGATGAAGCCAACTGTGAAATTATGGATGAATTTGATTTTCCAAAACCAAGAATCCCATCAAGTGCTTCTTCAGTTGAACCTAGGTTACCAGATTGTCGTGCACCACACCTGATTATATAATAACAACAGAAGGACTGAGTGTATAAGGAAAAAAGAATAAAAAATCAAAAACAAACACTGGAGATAGAATTTCTACTTTCCAATCCATACTTACAATATAGTAATAATAATAATATTGGAGGATTTCATCATTTCTCAATCAATTACCCTATCCAAATATCATAGTGTCAATTAACTAACCGTTCTATGTTAACTATACATTTCTTCATATTCCAATTTCACCCTTCTATTATGAGTAAACCTGTATAATATTTTCATTTCTCATCCACTTCCTATTATATCAGCCTCTCTATTCTTAGGGGTAGAGGTAAGGTTGTCTACATCTTACCCTCCTCAGACCCTACCTTAGCTTTGCTATAGGTGGGATTAACTGAGTATGATGATAATATACACAAAATTCCTATAAAGCAATGTATTTCAATTTTTGTTATATTAGTTATTTAATTGCATTTCGAAACCAATTCTAAAATTTCTTTTTAATATGTTATAGAACATAAATAAAGAAATGAGAAATATATTGTATTATCTAATTTCATATTTTCTAGCCCTTCAATTATCAAACAATGGCCAAACTAAAATTTTAATTTAAACAAATAATACGTCACACTATATATATATATATATATATATATATATATATATATATATTATATATTTTTTTTAGACATACTATTTAAACCAAAACACGGATTTACATAAGGTGGTAGGTAAGCGGGCAACAAGCTGCTCCGCCACCCCTTTCTGATAATAATATGAGCATTACGCTTGACAGATTAGTATGTTTTGTCTTTCGGAATTTGTTAAATTATTTATCACCATATATGGATTAATTACGTAATCTATATACCATCTTTCATTTTTTCTCAGGGGCATTTGCATATACCCCCCCCCCCCCCCCCCATAAACTTACGAAATCGCATATTTCCCCAAATCATGCATGAAGAGCATTGTACATTATGCATTGAAAACTTGTGTTTTGGGGATGTATGCAATTTTTCAAGTTAAGTGGGGGATATATGCAATTCCCCTTTTTCTTTAAAGGTGCTCATGTAACACACATACTAATAATTTAATTTGATATAAGAATTTATCAAAACATACCCAAATATAACACTTCCATTTGCCAGTTTAGTTTCCAGGTCACCTGACACACTAGCATATTGAACAACATCCATAACAAAATAACCAATACTGTAGCTCCCATCACCATAAGTCTCAGTATATAGACAAGATGCGTTGGGTTTACAACCAGTAACTGCACCGCCATTGATCTCTGCACAAAACTCTGAAGAACATGTAACCTGTTTCCCTGTGAATGAATCTTCTGGATCGTATAGCGTAAGTTCCAGCTGTTTGAAGCATTATAAGTCAAAATTGTTGGCATTCATATCCATCACATGGATATAGAAAAATATTTTCAAATAGGTTAAATTAAGAACAGAATACCCCATGATAGCCTCTTTTCGGGCATTCTCGGCATTGTATACAGTTGATCCACATTATATCACTTCCTGTGTCTACTTGCACATAATATTCCTTAGGTGGTGTTCCAATTCCAATTTTGGCATAGTACAAACTGCAAAAATATAGCTTATTGTAAATATAACATTCCATAGTTGATTCAATTATGCCATTATTCCAAATCACAGCACTTAATTGCACTTCACTGATTTACAATGATAAAATTACCACTTAACAAAACCTAATTCTCATAGTTGATTCAACAGTTTTCAGGACACACAAAGTCAATGTGAACTTTAAATCATTACTATTCACCAGTTATTTAACTAAGTTCTTGTTCAGTTATTACAATAATGAATTAAATTTAGGGTTGCCAAATCGTGTCTTATCATGTTTAACAGGTCAAAGATGATGCGATTAACACAAGTAACAAACATGAATATGACTCATTTAACTACTTATATATCATGGCTATAACACAGTTGTATGTTTTACGTGCCAAAAAGGAGAAAAGATGGAGCATGGCCTCCAAATTTTAATTAAACAGATCGTCTTAAAGATTCAGGAATTGCCTGCCCTTGAATTGATGATGAGAATCGTCAAGAAATCATACGCTCCGTCTGCGAGGTGCGCATATAATGTATATATGTGTGGACCCTCAAGGAGCAAAAGTGAAACCACACTAATTTTAACGTCATTTACTAATTCCATGAAAAAAACATTAAAAGTGGCGGACGGTTAATCGTGCACCACCATGTGGCGGTGTTGATGGCCGAAAGACAAGGCGGCGCATGCACCAATCGGCCTATGTCCTGATTGTTTAGTGTTATGTGTCTTATGTCCACGGCTTGATGCAAAACTGCTACCAAGCAAGGGTCTCATCGGAACCAACCTCTCTCTTCCTACAGGGTAGAAGTAAGGTTCAAACCCTACCTTAGCTTATTGGTGGAATTTCCTGAGTATGACGATATATCATGCAATCAGTATCGCAGCTTGATTCTGATTCCAGGTTCCAGCCTATAAAAACCCTAATCCTCATTTAAAACCTAACGTCCTAACCTAACCTAACAAAGTTCTAAAAAAAAAACTAAATTCGCTTAGAAACTAAGGAAACAAATCTAACAACAAAACAAGATCACAAGACTAAGATATATAACACAGATAAATTAAGAACTAATTGTATGAAACACGTGTGTTTAGTAGTTTACCCAACGGCATCAGGACGACCAGTACCACCAAGAGGTAGATCGACACCTGACGCTAGAATCTGAAGGTGACGGAGGTTATCATGAGCTTTAAACAGACTAAGTGACCGTTCCTTGCCGGAGAATTTGGAACTAACGCCGAACACAGCACCACTGAAAGTGTCGTCTGTGCTTGCAGCAAAGGAAACAGAGATCAAGAGTATGTATAGGAATAGGATGGAGGTGGTCATTGTTTGGTATAAGGATCGTTGAACGGAATAATATTGTGGATGAGTTGAAGGAAGACGGGGAAAATATAAATGGAGACGACGACTGGTTTTAGGAGTTGATGAAGAGACGGCATCTTTTTAAAGTTGATAGAAAGTTTGTCGTTTAAAGCCCTTTGGAACTGTGGTCCAGTCTTGTATACACCTCAACTCAAAAAAAAGTAGATAAAAGGTCCCTCGTTAAAATACATAATGTCCAATCCAATATATGTACAAGAATATCCCTTTCTTGCTTTTTAGTCGTGTTGATATGATTGAGATTTATCTAACTATGGGTTAAGATCGAATACAAGGTGAAAAAATAAATAGGAAGTCGTGGGAAGAATATCAAATGGACTCTGATTGAACTCATTCAAGCGGCATTGGAATCATCTTATCGAACACTACGACGTTAGTATTTAGGTCTTCGTTTTTTTGGGGTTTTAGTTTGTAGTTTTTAGAATATGCGTTATATCATTGTGTTTTTTATGTACCATTGTGTCTTTTTCTTATTTTCATCCTTATGTAATTTACCCCTTTTTGTCAATGAAAAGTACTTTGATTGATTTATTGTGTTTTTTTCTTCAACATTGTGTTATATTTTTTGACATTATGTTGTATTTTGTGACCTATTGTGTCAGATTTAATGATCTATTATGTTTTTTGTATCCTTCTCACATTTCTCATTTTTTTGTAGTCTTTGTAAAATAACTCAACCCCTATATATAATGTTCACTGTAATAAAGTGACTGGGGTAGGTACACGTCACTTGGTGATAGGGGTGTGCACGGTCTGGTTCGATTCGGTTTTTGGTAAAATCATAACTGTACCTAAAGTGTTGGGGTTTATGGTTTTTTAAAACCATTTGGGTTTGGTTTTTTCGGTTTTAGTAACGGTTTGGTTTTGGTTTTATGGTCTTTTCGGTTTTTGGAACATAATTTCATTAAATTTAAAAATGTAACTTATAATCCAAGGTTTAAGAGTATTTTTTTATATGTTTATATTTATACTAATATACTTAACCTTTTAAATGAATATTGTTCACATAAACCGAACATTCTAAATGATTTCTTTGTTTTTCTAAAGTTTTTATTAAGACATTTCTTTTGTAATACTTTGAAAAGTTATTATTTTAAAAAAAACTGATAATTCCTAAATAAATGTACAATATATATTAAAAAATGATTTTTTTGGGGGTTATTCAGTTCGGTTTTTTCATTTTTTATAAAATGTAAACCCGAACCGCTAATTTCGGTTTGGTTTTTTCGGGTCAGTTTTTCCGGTTCTTTGTGTGGTTCGGTTATTTTTGTTTCGGTTAAATCGGTTTTTCAGTTTCCGTTTGATTTTTTCGATTTTATGCTCACCCCTACTTTGTGAGGTCATCCCCACCCCTGCATTACCGCAAAAAATAGGTTATAAATAACCTAATAACCCAATATTTATTAATTTATAATATTTATCTTTATTATTACTTTACTATCTTTATCTTTATTATTATTTAACTATATAATAAATAAAAATCATATGATTATCTCAATTCTCTCTCATATGAAATAATATTATTAAATCATAATTTCACGCTTATCTCTTATTTATTTAATACTAGAATATATCCCGGGAGCGTCCCGGGGTTGAGAAATCTAATATGACATATCAATTTTACATATAAAATAGACTGATGTGCTTTTACAGTTACATGCAGGAAAGCTTCGGGTAGCTCCTAACCTAAAACAATTAACAATGTATCTCCAATGTTAACGCCTAACCTTAAACAATGTATAACTCTAATATTAATACCTAACCTAAAACAATGTACAACTCCAATGCTAACACATGTTTAAAATATAATTCATATTTACTGGTTTGAATATAATTAGTGACTTGCCTATGCATGATTAATGAATTACCTGACACTTTGTGTGTTTTTTTCCTGTATGAACAATACCCACAAAAAATAGTCGTTTTTTTCTCTGTTGTTTATATAGCATTATGATATTCGTTGGAAAAATAATAAATTGCTCGTTAATTTGGTGTAATTTTTTTCTTTAAAAAATTTCGTATATAAAAGATATTAACGTTTAAAAATTATGGGAGGAAACATAAGAGAGAAAAATCCAATTTTGTTTTTAAATTTTTTTTCTAAAATCACTTAATGTCACATTGCATGACACATAACACACTCGAGGAGGTTGGCCTATTTGAATGCCATGTAGGATTTTTAGTTTTAGAATATATATAGGTGAAATATTGTGTGAAAACACGGGAAGTCTATATATTTTTTTAAGACAATTACTTCCCAAAATATAAAAAATATAAACAGACCAACTGCTGTGGTTTGTTTACTAAATACCAAATTAAAAAGTCAATAATCTATTGCAAGTTGTGGGCTTTAAAAGTGCTTTTGGTCAAAAGTGCTTATTGACTTATGATTTTTGTGATGGAAAAAATCAATAAGTCAATAAGTTTTTTTTTTTTTTTTAAAAGTGTTTGGCTTAACTTATTGAGAAAATTAGTTGTATGAGTTGTAAATTTGTAATTTTTATTTCAAAAGTCAGTATTTGTGACTTCTTGAAAACAACTTTTCAACCCACATCAAAAAGGCAAAAGCAAAAGTGCTTATGCGGTAGACAAACAGCTTATTGGCTTTTTAAAAAAGCTAATAAGTTAATAAGCAATTTCCCAACTCAATCTCAAACACCCCTTTAGATCAAATAAAAAATAAATATATATGTCCTTATTTTGTGATTCTTTTTTTATAAAATAAAAATATGTTAGGCTAAAAAATAATAGTACTATGTATATTAATAAGTTTTAAAAGGTTTGAAATGTAGGGGTATTGGATTTTAATAATTCAAACTTTCATCGATTGGCCGGTAATAATTGTACTTCAAAATTTTCCATTAACGATCCCAACTTTCAATGTATTGACTGACAATGAACTTTTGTTAACTGAGAACTAACTTAGTTAGTGGATGCTGACGTGGATGATGACATGGACACTAACGTGGCATGTTGATGCTGACGTGGATGTTGACATAACATGTCAGCTCCACTAACTTGGTTAGTCACCGGTTAAAAAATGTTCACTAGAGGAAAAATATGTAAAAGTTGGGATTGTCGTTGAAAGTTTTTGAAATACAAATTATTGTTGGCCAACGGGTAAAAGTTTGACGACTAAAATGTATAGACCAAAATGTATAAAACCCTAGGAATATATATGCATTTCATTTGGGTGGCAGCCAAAGCAAAGCAAAGCAAAGAATGAAAGCCCTCCGTATGCTGTTCTCAAACACCAAGAAGAAACCCGCCAAAAAGATGATGATGATACATAATGTCCAATCTTGTATACACCTCAACTCAATAAAAAGTAGATAAAAGGTCCCTCGTTAAAATACATAATGTCCAATATATGTACAAGAATATCCCTTTCTTGCTTTTTAGTCGTGTTGATATGATTGAGATCAGGCAAAAAAACCCGAGCCCGACGGGTATACCCGAAACCCAAAACATTTGGGAAGGGTATACCCGATACCCGACGGGTATGAGATGGGTTTGGTATTGGAAAAAAAATATTTCGCGGGTATGGGACGGGTATGGTATTAGGTGATACCCGACCCGATTACCCGAAACTAAATACCTGTTTACCTGAAATATATACCCGAATACTTTTAAGTTTTATATATATCTTTTCTTAGCTATTTTTTACTAATGTTTCATTCTAATAGATTCATTATTTGAATAATAAACTTTTCGTCTAAAGTATATATTCTAATAACATTATTATTTATATTTATATTTATATTTATATTTGATATGAAATATATAAATAGTTTTCAAAATTCATACTATAATATATATTTACATATTAAATGTTTCAAAGATAATTACGGTGATAATAATATATATGTTACTTATTACAATTTCATATATTCTAGATTTCTTAAAACATAAGAATATAAATAAAATAAAAATATATATATACATGCAGATACCAACGGGTATACCAGATACCCGCGGGTATGCTCTATACCCGACGGGTAATACCCGACAAAAACCCGACGAGTAATGGGATGGGTATGATATAAGATTTTATAACCGGGTATGGGTATGGTATAAGTCAAACCCGACCCATACCCGACCTGTTGCCATCCCTAATTGAGATTTATCTACGTAGGGTTAGGATCAAATACAAGGTGAAAAAAAATAGGAAGTTGTAGGAATGGTATCAAATGGACTCTGATTGAACTCATTCAAGCGGCATTGGAATCATCTTATCGAACCATACGACGTTAATTTTTAGGTCTTCGTTTTTTGGGGTTTTTTTTTTTGAACGTCAAATTTTTATTATACCTTAATTCTACCTAACCTTGCATTTGCAAGGATTTGAACCCACAACCTTACATTCGTAAGGGGGACACCATACCACTAGACCAAGAGGTCATGGGTTTTTTTTAGGGAAAATGACCAAAATAGCCCGTTGACCGGGCGTTTTGCACAACTAGCCCTCTCCACCGTCTTTGGAGAGACGGGACACGGCTCCCAACCAGCCTGAACCGTCTCCGGGACCGTTTGGTTTTATAGCCAATTGCCAGCCAACACGTGGCGTCTCTGATCCCGAGGCTGTACCGTCTCTCTCCAGACGGGTCAGAAATCTCTCCCAGACGGTTCACGTTTCCCAATGCCGGCTGCCTTCGGTTCAACCGTCTCCCAGACGGTTCACGTCTACCAATGCCGGCTGCCTTCGGTTCAACCGTCTCCCAGACGGGTCACATTTCCCAAGTCGTCTTAAGCCGTTTTGTGCTACCGTCTGAACCGTCTGAACCGTCTCATGAGTGTATATAAATACCCCAATTCACTTAACGAAATTTGCACCCACCCCTCTCCTCTAAGCTTTCATCTTCCAATCCAATGTCGTTTTTTTACTTTCCCAGCCGAAGCCTACCGGCTTACGAAAATATGTCCCGATTACTTGGATTGTTGTTTCATCTGCGTACGGCTACTTGGATTGTTGTTCCATCTGCGCGTGGTTTGCAACCCGTGTAATGGATCGATGATGTGGTGGTCTACATTTGAGGCAAGTTCGTTCGCTTTCTGAATTTATGTCTCGATGTTCGACGTGTGCTCACTGAGAACTATTGTTACATAAAACGAGGAAACGTCTCGGACTTGTCTGTGTAGAGCACATACACCATTCGAAACAACGTCTATGTAGACCATTGCTACTACCGCCGCTGTGGAGGACAAAACATCTAACACTAAGATGTAGTCCTCAATAGTTGGTTAGACACTACGATTACTTCAAACAAAGTTCTTAGTTCTGGAAGTAAATTTGAGAAGTTTGTTGTAATAGTGTAGTTTTTTAATTGTTGCTTCTTAGTTCTGGAAGTAAATTTAGGAAGTTTGTTGTAATAGTGTAGTTTTTTTATTGTTGTTGTAATAGTATAGTTTGTTTATTTGTGATTGTAATAGTATAGTACGTTTAATGAGATATTTACCTTAATATAAAAACAAAAAAACAAAATTGCATTAATATTAATAAAAATATAAACATTAATTGCATTAAATAAAAAGTTAATAAATTACAAATTAATTAAGACGATGTCTTATCATTTGCCAAACGGACACGTGTTTAAACTCTTTACGCTCCCTGTTTTTATACTGTCTTAGACTGTGTCTAATTGCCACGTCTTCGGGAAAGTTAGAGGGTACGTCGTAAAGAGTCCGGTTGTGGTGCCCGTTGAAGATTTGACACTTTGTGGTCAAATCGCTCAACTTCCGGCTTAGGGACTCGGTGGTACGTTCTGACCCTCCAACGAGCCGATTGTATTCATGCAGTATCCGGAACCATTTGTTGTTAAGGTGGGTGCTTTCTTCAACATGAAGCCATGCTGCAATCAAGGCAATCTCCTGTTCTTCCGTCCATCTTTGAGGTGCCATTTTTGTATGATTTAGACGGTGTTGGACGGTGTTGGACGGTGGTGGTGGGGTGGTAGATATTGTTTAGACGGTGTTGGACGGTGGTGGTCGGGTGGTAGATAGTGTTTAGACGGAGTTGCACGGTGGTGGATAGTGTTTAGACGGTGTTGGATGACGGGAATGGGACGGGAGACGGGTATTTATAGGGCTGGGCTGGACAACCGAAGCGTCGCCCGGTCATCGGGACTCACCGGCGTTGGTAGATGTGAACCGTCTTGGGAGACGGTTGAACCGAAGGGCCAGCCGTCTTGGGAAATGTGACCCGTCTGGGAGACGGTTGAACCGAAGGCAGTCGGCATTGGTAAACGTGAACCGTCTGGAGACGGTTGAACCGAAGGCAGCCGGCATTGGGAAACGTGAACCGTCTGGGAGAGATTTCTGACCCGTCTGGAGAGAGACGGTACAACCTCGGGATCAGAGACGCCACGTGTTGGCTGGCAATTGGCTATAAAACCAAACGGTCTCGGAGACGGCTCAGGCTGGTTGGGAGCCGTGTCCCGTCTCTCCAAAGACGGTGGAGAGGGCTAGTTGTGCAAAATGCCCGGTCAACGGGCTATTTTGGTCATTTTCCTTTTTTTTTTTTAACCCACAACCTCATTCAAGCGGCATTGGGGTTTTAGTTTGTAGTTTTTAGAATAAGGTAGAATAGGTCAAAGCCAGTCATTTTAAGAAGAAAAAAAACTACACCTTTTTCATTCTTATTCTTATGATTAAAATTGTTGTTTTCTCATATCATACTATATTAATTTTTATGCTACATCGTAACACACATTTTATCACTTCATATTATATTTGTCTTTCTTGAGAAGCTCCCTGGATATAACCTAGTATGGTATATATCTTTTTGGATTTTCAATCATATTTTAACATTTAGTTGAGGTTTATCTTAATTTTATTTTTTAGAGTCCATCGTATAACTACCTTTTTTCAGAATGGCTCTAGTATAAGACTAAAATGATTAAATTGGATAATTTTAGGCACTATGGTAATTTTAACCTACTTCGTCGATAAACAATTCCAAGTTATCTCATACATTTACGATCCATGAATCATACCAGTCCATGTCTTAGCTTTGAAACATTTCTGGAGTGTTACATATTATTAAAAAAAAAAAAACAATTCTTGAACCCTTATTCTTTCTTTTCTTTTTTTTTTTTTTTTATGTTTTTGCACATTTTGTGATATAACACCCTTAAATTTTTAGCATTGACATAAACTATCTCTAAAATTTTTAAAAACTTTGTAAAAATATTATGTCGTCCCTTTAAAATTTTGCGTACTTATATTTATATGCACTTCGGTATAAATTTAAGTTGGTTTATGTTTCGATGTAAAACTTTTTTCGAAATGACTTTGGTAAAATATAATACGTGTTTGTGGTTATTTTTATGTAGACTTTCGGTTGGTTTACGCTCTGACATAAATTTTGTTTTGAAATGGGCCGCGTCAAATATAATACGTTTTCATTAGACGGTATAAATTAGAGTTACTTTAGATTTTGACGCCGCCGCAACACGTTGGACCATTCTTTAACTTAAAAAACTACTATTATCTTACGTGCTTATTTTTACATACATGTCAGTATAAATTCAAGTTGGTTCACATTTCGATGTAATTTTTTTCAGAAAATAAGTTGGGTCAAATATAATATGTTTTGGTGCCTATTTTTATGTACGTTTTAGTTGGTCTACGTTTTGACGTAAATTTTATGTTTACGTTTCGACGCCGTCGCAACACGCGGATGTATAATTACTAGTTTCTTTAATAGAAATATGAAAATATTGTGTTTACGTAAATTACCTTCTAATCAACCTTATGCAACACTCGTTTGCACAACTTTATCCTTGCTAAGTTTATCTTAGCTTCCTTCATAAAACACCACCATTATCGTCTTGGTTCCGTATATCATTGATGCATCTTTGCTTCCCCACCTCCCTTTTTAACCTTGTTTGCACGGTTATCATTACTTTTAAATTTAAGACAATCTAAATGCATGCATGTATTACTTTATTTTCCTCGTTTGAGTTTTGATTTATATATATCTTTTTTTTGACACGATTGGCTTGTTTTTAGCTAGATTGAAGTGGTGTCACTCTTGGTTTTAATTGGGTTAAGGTCGTAAACAAACAGTGGACAACCCATATGAGACAAATATACATTAACATGATTTAAGAACAATGAAGATGTGGTCAAATCAGTTTATAGTCGCTTATGGTTATCATTGTGGACTAGAAGCGGTTCTCTATATATAATGTGACATTTTGGTTGAAAGAGCTGAAATTAGGTTAAGAGAAAAAACTCTATAGTGAAAAGATACTAGTACTAGCGTTTAAGAAAAAACTCTACTAGCTACAAGCTTTTAATTAGTAAATGACACAAATACCTATTATATTTTAAAAATAAACTAAAAACCTTCTTTACAAGCTTTAAATTATGTCCATTTTGGTCATTTTATACATTTTATTAAAAGCTCCAGCTACTCTGCCAAACATCAAAATATATTTAAAAAGCTTGCAGCTACCAGCCACCAGCTAGTTTTGTAAAACATACCCATCATCTCTTATGGCATAATCCTTATTTTAGATTATTTTTAACTAGTTTATATACCGAAAGCTTTCTGGGATATAGATGAAGAGATAAAATTCGAAATGGGCCTCCGTACCGCCTTGAGCGGGTCACTGTTTTGGGCTTACTTATTTAATATTAATATTGTTAATTATATTGTACTAACTCGTTCGCGAGGTTCAGCGCTACTGGACCTGACACTTGTAGAGAAACCCCTAACTAGGCATGGCCCAATTATGTTAGGGGATCCATTTGGGTAGCCTATTGACTTGGGTCCATTTGAGAAGCCCATTAACTTCTTATATAAAAGAGGTATCCACCTCTTGTATAGATAACTTATGAGCACGCCAGTTTTTTACTATTAGGTAGAGGATAGTTTTCTCCTCCAAGCCTAGTCCCCTCTCTACAGTCCCATCTTCTCTCTCTCTCTCTCTCTCTCTCTCTCTCTCTCTCTCTCTCTCTCTCTCTATCTCTTATGTTCACAGATCAGGACCTGAGAAGACGAAGCCCGCTCTCATCAAACCTACCCGATCATCTAGGTGAGTGTTTTCCTCTTCAATTGGTGCCATCTGTGAGACTCGAACCCACGACCACAAGGTAAAATATACTACAATATAAGAAAACAACAATTTAAATAAATCATGTGAATAAAGGAGTATATTTAACTGTTAAACAATAATTAACATATTATAGTTATATATAAGACAAAATTACACTTTGTGTCCTTTATGTATTCCTGAAATTATGAAACGTGTCCTTTATTTTATTTTTTTGCATTTTATGTCCAAAATCTCTTTATTTCTTTCATATTGTGTCCTTTATTACTAATTGTGTTAAAAGATTCAGTTAACTTCATTAAACCTAGGGGCAAAAATGTCCATTCATGTCACTTTTGCTATAAAACCCCATAACACAGAGAAACCACAAAACCCTCAAAACACATATATGTAATGAATGTTTTTTTGACTGATGTAAACCGTTTTATATAAAGATGGGTTACAAAAGGCCGAATTCAGCTTAAGTCTTTGTTTGATGGTTGATTTTTCAGGTCAAGCTATTGTCAGCCTGTCCCCATGTGAACGCCAGTATAGGTTCTAGTGCTAGTGTTCGATGATGTGGAAGCTGTCAAGTTGAGCACTTCTGTTTTCCTTTGATGTTTTAGGACTGCTTTTTATAAACTTGTCCTTGCCCTTGGTTTCCAGTGTTGCGTTTGAATGCTCTCTTGAAAGATTGTTACTTTGTTAGTGACTTATGTTGTGTTGATGATTTTGATTATGTTTGAAGATGGTGGCTTTGTTGGATATTTTTCAAGTGTTCGGTTTTAACAAATGTTTAGTTCTTGGTGATCTTTGTTAGCAATATAGCATTACATGGTTGGTTCGATCAACTGATCTAGGAGCAGTTCACGAAACTTGTTTACTGCAATTAACTGCCATTTAAAACCTTTTTTCTCCGCTATGCTTCTTCTCTTTATGCAAGCTAGTTACCACACACGCATACCTGGAATTAGACCTGGCAATTCCAACCCATCTAGTTGAGTTTGAGTTGTTTTGGGTTTAAAATTTTATCTAGTTGTTTTGCCACCCATACCTGGAATATCAGATTAAGCTGAGGTGCTGCTTAAATACGTTTAGACTGAAATATTGACTTCACTTTGTGATGGACAGTCGCAGACATTCACTTTTGCAGGTTTCAAGTTATGACAATTAACAGGCATTAACAACTAATGATCTTACTGATGGTTTGGGTTACTTGTTTTGTCTTATATCTTTTATCTAGTTTATAGCATTATGATGATGATGGAGATGTTTAAGATATGGAGTCACTGCAGATAGCCAATTCAAACCTTCTAGATCACTGCCAGGTTTGTAAGTATTTGTTATCTTCCATGCTGTTAACTGATAGTTAGATGGTATTATTCCTATGAATTTGGTTAGTTATAGATATCACAGTTTTCGCTCTTCAGTTTTCACTTATGATATAATCACACGTTTGGCTTTCCCTGGCTTATCTTTCTGTTTGTCCTTCATTTGCAACTGTTATTTACCTTTTGCTTCTACCATATATTTGGCATTTACTCATTCACAGTTAAAGAAAGAGATATCCCACTCGCTACTGTCCCTGGATTGAATTGATTATTAAGGAGTTAAGATGACATCATACATATTGTTTAAAGATACATGTTCATTGTTTTGATTAACTTGTGCCTATTGGTTTTGTGTTGGATGATTTCTACAAGCATTTTATGACACGGGTTTAAATATTATCGTGTTAAATTTTAAGTAGGGGTGGCAATTCTTAACCTGCACGAAAATAATTAGGCTTTGGGGCCCAACCAGTTTAACCTAGAAATTGTTTGAGTTGTTTTGAATTTAACAGATCAAACTTATCAACCCATTTCAAATTGTTAACCTGTTTATAATCCACCATAACAAGGCATATTTAACCGTTTACAATGTAATTTCAACTTGCCAACATGTTTACAAATTACAGCCCTCCTACCCATTTGACACGTTTAAATAAACATGTTACATGGATTGTGTTTGAGTGACATTGTTTTATAAGTTTGTATGGGCTGATATATATAAGAATAAATACATGGTTTAATAAGTTTATCTCATTCTAGTTGTGCATTAGGGGTGTCAGTCGTATTGGGTTGTAGAGTTGAGTGATGAAACCAAAAACAACCCATATATATGTGTGTGTACAAGACATCAAGATTGACTCAAATACACTTATAATCCTATAACTCGAACATCTAGGTATAACCCATTGATGTAAACTAATCAAATGAGGTTGAGTGGTTGTAAACGGGTTAGCAAGTTGTAAACCGTTTGTAATAATGACTTAAACAAGCTAGCAGGTTAACCATACAAGATATATTGTTCAATCAGCCCGAACATGACTCATATGATTAAACGAGTTAAACACAAAGTCACGAATCCACCCGAACTTATATGAGTTATACATAGAAACCCAAAATCTAATTATTCTCGTGTTGTGTTAGGAATTGACACCCCTATCTGCGTCCCAACCCCAAAATTTGACATTTTACACTTATTTAAGGGTAGTGTATTGCTTATTTTGATCAATAAACTTACCTTTTAAAAACTATCTGATCAATGCATCTCTTGCAGAATACTATTGGATATGCTAAAACTTGGATCTATATTATAAATTTTATAATTTACAGTCACAAATGTGCGTTTGTAGTCCAACGGTTAGGATAATTGCCTTCCAAGCAATAGACCCGGGTTCGACTCCCGGCAAACGCATTAACGTATTTAATTTTTTTTTATTAAATCTGTTTTGTAATTACAGTTCGTGTTTGCCTGAATATAGCCCTAATTTTTAGGTGGAGACGATTTGATTGCTTTAGTAGGGACTACCACCGGTGAGTGATTTAGTGCGACTCTTTTACTTGATTATCCATTTCTGATCATCATATAAATTCAGAAATTTATAAATATAATCAATTACAATTGCAAAAAATAAAATAAAAAAAACGGTATAGCTTCACATCACCCAGGTAAGTCTTTTTATGTCTCCGATTTAGGGCTGGCAATTTAGACACGAACACAATAACCTGACACGAACCTACACGATTTTAACAGGTTTCGTGTTTGGCCTTAACAAGTTTCGTGTCTATAACAGGTCGACACGTTAAGACCTGTTTATTTTCGTGTCGTGTTCGTGTTTACATGTTTCGTGTCTTGTCGTGTACGTGTCTTAACAGGTCTTATCGTGTCTTATCGTGTTTCTTATCATGTCTTGTCGTGTCTTATCGTGTCTTGTCGTGTCTTATCGTGTCTTGTCGTGTTAACTTATTTTACTAGGTGTTCCTTATCGTGTCTTGTCGTGTCTTATCGTGTTAACCTGTTATACACAGGTTCGTGTTCGTGTTTGAAAAAAATGACACGATTAGATTTCGTGTCGTGTTCGTGTTTACATGTTTCGTGTTCGTGTCTTAACAGGTTCAGGTAACCTGTTATGCCAGCCCTACAGTCCGATTGGATTATATTGCAATCAAATATTAATAAAGGTAAGCCCTTTTTTTTTAAATCGAAAGAAAATCATCATTACAGTTCCTGAAAATATTAATACAGGTTGCTAATGAAATAATCGTGTTGTAGCACTCACTGTTCCATAATGATGCAGAAGCTCTCAATTTGCCCTTATCATTTTTCCTTTATATACACACCTTTGCCCTTTGTTTCCGGGTTGAGTCCGGCCCCAACCGGTTTGATCTTCAGGTCACTACCGATTGAAAAAAATTAAGTCCGGCCCCAACCGATTCGAGACCCTAGCTTCGCCACTGGTCAGCTTGGTATGCTTTCTCATCTCAAAAAAATAAAAATAAAAATAATCATACTCATGGTTTGGATGACTTGTTTTTGTCTAAATCTTGTTCAGAGCATGATGAAGACAGTGGGAATGCTGCAAATAAGCCCAATTAAACCTTGCTGATTACACTGTCTTGTTTGTAAGTATTTCTTCTCTTTCTTGCTCTGCTGTTAAGAAATATTATTCAATATATAGATGGTTTCTTCGTATTAATTTGGTTAATTATAGATCAGAAGCCTTAATATCCATGCTTATAGATTGAGTTTGTAAACGCCCACTCTTGGTAAGTATTCAATGTTCGATGGAACCACTAAGCATATGCAGTAAGTTTAACAGTAAAAGAAATATCTTTCGCTGTTACAAAACCCCCTCTTTCCTCTTTCCAGCAACCGGATGCGCTTTAACTTTACAAAATCAAAGACTAATTTACGAGTAACAAATGACTATAAATGCATGGAATATTTGATGCCTTTAGAAAATGATTCAGACTGACTGAAACCCCTCTATGATTTCTGAATAAGCTAACAACTATTAATGCATGGAATATTCGATTAAGCTGAGTGGTTGTTTAAGTTTACTAATAGACTGTAATAGGTATGCAAACAATTTATTAGCTTGTGCTTGTATGATTCAGTATCAATCTAAAATGCTAGGCTTTATCCTTTGTTTCAACTATGCAAACAAATTATTAGCATTGGTCATGATGAGACTGATAATCTTATTGATGGTTGTGATTACCTGTTTTTGGCTAACAGTTCAGAGCACAATGATGATGAAGAAATAGTCAATGCAAATAGCTTACTAAAACCTTGGTGATGACACTCTGCGGTTTGTAAGTATTTAATTTTCTTTCTTTATTTCTTTCTTTCTTTCATGTTGATGATAAATAGTTGGATATAAATTATTCATATGATTTCGGTTATTAATAGATTACATTGTTCTTATAGATTGAATTTGTGAATGGCACTCTTGGTAAGTTTCATGATAAAATATATATCTCAATCGGTATTGTGACGGTGAAAACTTTCGTAACCATGATTTGTCTTAGTTTCATGGTAAGATATATATCTAAATCGGTAATGTGATGGTGAAAACTTCCATAACCATGATTTGTCTTTATGTCGGTGGCATTTATCATACCCCCTTATAAAGTAATTGTCAAAATAAGTCTCTCAATTTAATACAACCCATCTCCGTCACCACAAACACGCGTCCTCTTTTTCCCCTTTCTAGACCCATCGCTAAACCTAGGGTTTCAATGGCACATCCTTTGTATGAAATCGAAGAGGAGATACTTAAAAGATTGGATGTGAAAGATGTCCTCCGGTGCAAGAGTGTGTGCAAGTCTTGGTCATCTTTGTTGTCGAATCCACGTTTCATTAAAGCCCATCTCAACCATCAACATGATCGTGATCGTGATGATGAGAGATTTGGACACCGAAGAATTATTATGTCTAAAGAAGCCGAATACATTTTATTGCGGCACTATGAGATTGACCACAACTTCTTTGGCCTCAATGACCGCCATCTACTTGGTTCGTCTAATGGTTTGGTATGCGTCTCCCCTTCCCCTACTGAAATTCTAGTAGTTAATCCTTCGACTAGGGAGGTAAGGAAGGTAACCAAGGCCCGAATTCCTAAAAATGATTCTTTGTGTTGGGGCTTTGGTTATGAATCATCGACGGATGATTATAAACTTGTCCTAGGGTTCAAGAAAGATGAGAATCATACATGTTTTCAAGTATTTAGCTTGAGATCCAACACTTGGAAAGTTATCGGCGAGATTGATTATGTTTTTACTAGTAGAGTCGGTGTCTTATGCAAGGGGGCCCTTCATTGGTTTGCCAATGATACTTCGTCCGAAAAGAAAAATGTAATTCTTTCATTTCATTTTTCGGAGGAGAAGTTTCTGGAAGTCCCTGGGCCAGAAGATGTGAGATTCCACCAGCTATATATTCTGCAGCCCTTGTTGATGCGATTGGGGACTATGAATGAGCGTTTATGCATATTCCGAGATGGATTTGTCTATGTGCTTTGGGTAATGAATAAGGAACAGTCTTGGGGAATGTTTGGGTGGGAACGTCCGATCAAGGATTACGCTGTGCACATCATAAAACCATTGAAGAATTACATTCCAAATAATAGGCCCTTGTGTCATGAAATATCGTCACATAATTATTGGTTCTGCAATAACCAGATGTTCTTTGGAGCACCAATATACGTGGAAAGTCTTGTATCTCCTCATTTTCATGAGAGATCGCAGAGAAAAAGACGGGCCACGAGTACCATCAAGAGAACACAGGTGAGTTCTAATTGTTGGTATTGTTTTTATGACCACTGTACATATCATAACAAATTTTGCCTGGATTGAGCTTGAGAATGCATTATATATAATCACACAAGTGTGAAGTGCACCCTCGTATAAGCTAAGTACTAAGGTGTCATTGGGGCGGAGTGCATGCTTATATAAGCTAAGTACTACCAAACCCAACAAATGGCAGGGTCAAGGGGGAATTGCATCGCTTGACGTTTTGAGGCATTTTTTCTTTGCCTCGAGTATACAGTGCCTTAGGTTTGCTTTTTTAAACCAAGTATATAACAAAAGCAACTTCCAAAACAACTAATTTTATGATCTTGAAAGAGTTCAACAATTCTGGATTACATATGGTGTTACGCCTTCCCAAATCTTCAACTGTATATTTTATCATCCATATCTGTATGATACGTGCCTACATGGGAGTATGGTTGAAAGTGACAACGAAGTGGGTCTGCATGTTTGTTAAAGTCAATTACTGTTTGCATGTTTAATTCAATTAAGTTGCACTTTTTTTAAATTATTTACATGGTTGTTGCATATAGTGGTCTACTGTGCATGATCTTAGTAATGGGTAGTTATTTATCTTTTGAGTATTTATAACTTTTGTAAGTCAGTTGATGTTTTAGAAAAGATTTGCAGAAATATGGTCCCAATATATCTCTCTAGATTTCTTTCTAGTCTCCATATTTTCTTTGGCCATTCAATTACCGGTTAGAACCACAATACTGTACTCATGTTCAAAATGGACCTAAAGCTTAGCCCGTCTCTTGTGCCCACTATTAGCTCCTAAGTCTCTCTCGCACACACACACACACACACACGCATGCATTACTGTATTCATATATTTCACGGTTGTCAACGCTATATTCTGTTTGCTTCTAATATGAAACTTGGCATGCTCACCTGTTATAATTTTTCAGGTCAAGGCAAATAGGTATGCTGAAGCGTTGGATGCCATTCCCGATGCCTATGAGGATCAAATACCTGTTCCGGAGCCTGGATTGGATGATGTGGAAGGTTAGAGAGCGTTTTAATGTGCCCAAGTCAACTTTTCTTAGTTTTAAGACTGTGCTAGAAACCCACACCCTTGGTTTTGGGTATTTCGTGCTTGAAGGTTTCCAGATTGTGTTCTAAAGATTGTTACTTGTTTGTAGTCTTGTCTGTTGTGCTTGATTGTGTTAACTAGGCTATTAAAGATTGTGACTTTGTTGGATGCTTCTCGTGTGTTTGGTTTATGAAAATGACTGTTTTGTTCAATGTTTTTTTTTTTTTTTTTTTTTTTTTTTTTTTTTTTGAGTTTCATGTCATGATGCAAACCTTTGAGCTAAGCCTGAAAAACGGACGGGTTAGACCTGTTCATGTAACTGGTCAAACTGGGTTCAAGATATAATAGGTCGTTTTGGAAAATGATCAACTTGGTATAAATCGTAACAGTATAAGAACTTTTTGATTGTTTTGTTTGATGGTATAATTTGTTGACTTAATAGGGCGTAATGCGTAAAGATGCAACCTGTTGCTTCTAGGAAACCTGTTTAAGTGGCTTCTCTGGTGGAACCCCTACTCCATGACTAGATGCAACCATCACCATTCACCGCCAGTAGCGGATCCAGCCTACCTCTGTGGGTTCCACTCGATTTGGGAAAAACGAAAAAACAAAAAAAAGGAACAGTGAGAACCATGTATGTGGCCATGCAGGGAAAAATGATATGCCTGATTACCACCTATATATAAATTTTGTATCTTGTTGTATGACATGAGTATTTGGCTAGTATATACGACCATCACCTATGCATACGAAGACAGGCGTCTTAACCGCTTTCCACGTCAGTTGACCTGCTCCATTTTCCTTTCTCTTCTTGTTCATGGGGCTCAGCTATTGGCGGTCACCGGTCCTAATTAACGAAATGTGTGTTGATGATCCCACCTTTTAACGTATTGTCCATCAATAGACCATGACTAACAAAAAACTCAAATCACACAGACTTGAGCTTAAGCTGAGTTTGAGTAATTTGATAAAAGCTTAGTTCGTTTGCAATCCTTAGTTTTTTTTTTTTTTTTGGTTCAACTGTTGAATATATCTCTGATACTGGAATGTCATTTAACTATATTTTGATAATCAGTGTGCCCACTATTAGCACCTAATCCATTACCCGAGCCTCATTGACCACCCACGCATGGGTAAGCTTAAAGCTTAGCAAGTCCAGCTAAATACCATAGAATATAGTTAATTAAAGATTTAACATTGATTTGTGAAACCTTTAATGGCTGGGCAAACCTTAACCCGTCACAGCAGGAATATCACAAAGCTGCTTAATGTTCTGTTCTTTATCAGCAAGCATAAGAACGGCCTACCACAACATGTTAGAGATATAATCTTTCACCTGTAGTGTGTGTTATCTGACCCCAACTAAGTCAACCGAACAATTTATAAAACCATTGACCTTAGACGAATTATAAGTGTTACATACTTAAAACTTAAAAGCATGTTATAATACTGCATAAACAATCCAACAATCATACATATGGTTATAAACGAGCCATGTTTCTGTTTGTTTCTACTATGAAATTTTGCATACTCGTGATAATTTTTCAGGTCAAGGCAAATAGGTATGCTGAAGCATTGCAAGCCATTCCCAATGCCTGTGAGGATGCGAGTACCAGTTCCGGTGCCAGGACCTACTGATGATGTGGAAGCTGACGAGCTTTGCCAAATCAGCTTTCCTTGGTGTTTTATGAGTTAAGACAACACTTGAAAACACATTATAGGTTGTGTACATCCCATCTTTCAAAACCCTACCAATAGCTTTTTTATTGGTGCCATTTATTAGGTACGGTTGTTTGTTGTGAGTCTTAACTAGTGTTTACTTCTTGGTGATATTTGTTAGCCTTGCGGGTTCTGATGTGATTTTGGCCGGATATTTTTATTCATTTGGATGATATTAATAATCAAAAGTTTTCTCTCGACGAGTTAATGAAATTAGTCATGTTTGGCTACCTAACACATTCGTCTTTGCATCTCTTTTACTTGCGTTTATCATCCGCTTTATATTTATGTTGGAATTTTTTTTTATAAAATCATCTCGATAATAATACAAAAATAATGAATTTGAGAATAATAATTTTTTGATTTTACATAACATTTTAAAGGATTTTATGAAAACTTATATCCATCATAATTTTCCCCGAAAGAGTGAACCGATAAAATATCCGAACATCTCTGATCCTTGTCCAAGAATCTTCCTTATTTGAAAAACTAAAGTCTTCAACATCCTTAATCAAATCTTTTAACTCCAGTTACTCTATAGATTCTCTATACCTTCCTGAGTTCCCAACCCACTTCCATTACCAAACCATTTTATCCAATTTTAGCCTCCACAACCATCTTGATTTTTAAAAGCGAGAAGCGCACCGAGGCACAAAACGCAAAAGCGGTAAGCTTTATGTACATGAGGCGCAAAGTGATTATATAATTTTTTTTATATATGACGTAGGTCATTCCCTAACCAAAATATAGTAATAAAAGGTTTAAGTATGTTTTAACATATAATCACCTACATGTACAAATTAAAAACTTGTTGAACAGAAAAGGGCATGTACATGAGGCACATACCTTACCTGTGCCTCAAGCCAAGCTTTTGCCAAAAAAGTGCGCCTCACCTACGCCTTGAGTCACATGAGGCTAGGCACACTTTTTAAAACCAAGAACCATTTAGCAAGGACAACTAAACTAAAGGAAATGAGACCTTCATCGTCTTTTGATCGAGTTATAAAACTCAACATGACCCAACTAATCATCCTATTAATCTCGTCGCCTTCTAAAAAAAAACCTTTCCAGAAATTCCCTGGCTTCAATATCTTCATACGAGGCTTTATAAATAGCAAAATATTAAAGGATTCCCTTGCACTAACTTCACAAGAGGAAGTCTAGAGTACAAAAACAATTATAGCTTTTCTAAATAGTCCGATAGATAAGTATCATAACTAGAGATATTACAAACCAAAAATCATTTGAGCAGCAACCAAAAAAAAAATATATATATATCCTTGAAAAGCCAAGTCTATAAGCACAATAAATATAAAACTTCAACATCCATCCCAAGTTGCCGCAGGTATAGCTCTTGGCCCATTAAGAACCTGAAAACAAAACATAACACAAGTCTATTGGGAACTGGGATATTGAGATCACAATGAAGATCCACGGATGCCATGTGGAGTTCACGGACGCTCATTGAATGGTTATGTCCGTGGGGTGTTTTGACAGAGACATCAGTCCTCACGGATACCTAAGTACGGGTGGATGGGCCAGGGTATGGTTTAATATTTCTTTTTTCTTGAGGGCTTGTTTGGACATTATCAAAAACTTAAAGTTCAAGGGATGTTATGTAACTTGGAACCTTAATAAAAGAAAAATGAAGTGCTGAAGGTGGGATTTGAACTTGTCCCACCTGCAAATTGCGCAATTCAAGTTTTTGTTCCATTTATATACTTCTCTTTTTATTTATTAAATACTTTAAGGCTTGCAAATTGCTATAAAGGAGAATAAAGTATATGGAAATCAAGAACTTACTATTTGTCATGAAGATGGTTGCGATGACGTAGTAGGTTCATGAACCTTCTTATCACATTGGATCGAAATCCAATCCTTCATATAACTCATGATAGTTTGAACTTCTGCATACAAACCAGGAAGCCTTGCTACCAGCTTATACCGCTGGGATGTAGGCAACTTTTCCAATAATGCATTAATGTTCGAAACTGTGCAATTCAGATCTTCAGCTTGCTTACACACCGTTGCCATTGGTGCCTTGCCTTGCTTTATATTAGTCATGTCTGTTTCAGTAAATTCTTTCAACTTGTCTTGCAATTCTGTCGTAAGGTTCCGTACTGATATAACATTCTTCACAGCTCTGATCTCCTGCATGGTTTACATGGATCATATAATAAACACGAAACATATATTAAATGCTCTTCCTAGTGTAACACCTTACAAATTTAGCGCATAGGCTCTACTTGAATATGAACATTGGGTAATCAGACCTTTTATTATAATGTATGGAAGACAAATGTATACTTTTTTTTTAACAAACCAGCTTTCGTATTGTAAACAACCAAGGCAAACCTCCTAACAAGTCGCTAGAAGGGAGGCCCGACCAACAAAGGTATACTTTATGGAGTAAGTACCTCATGTGAAATCATTGTAAAGGTGGCACCTGGAGAACTATTAAGCAAATAGTTTCCAACTTCAGTAGACATAGTTACTTGTGATTGCATTAGCTTCGCCTTCTTTCTACTTACTCTTGGTTGCATTAGCTCATCCGGAGTATAAGCTGGATAAATCTTTAAACTCTTTAAGTTGGCAAATGGAGAAGGTTGATGTGCGATTAGTTCTATGGATGATGATAGAAGCTGAAAAACATACCAAAAATAATGCAATCTCATAATCGTATGTAAAGAAAGAATTAGCCTCAATAACTTTTTAATGTTTTTCGTAATCACGAAAGTATTTAAATTAACAGATGAAAATCCTTGTTAGATGTGAATGATAACACTAAGGACCAATACCAACATACCTTGATGAGTTCCGAGTTAAGTGTAAGAAATTGGACATTACGAAGTTGTTGAAGCATAGAAACAATTTTATGAGCAGTTGCCTTTCCTTCAGATGAAGCACAGGAAATGCATATATCCACCTTCTCCAAAAGTAGGTCGTCGGCAGGAAGCTCCAAAGGATGAGAATAATCTTTATATTTCAAGGAGGAAAGCTTGGGTGCGGAAATCAGATGTATCCCAGAACAATCTTTTATAGCGAGATACTTGAGTTGAGGTGTATCCACATTGACGCCATAACAACGATCTTCAAGTGTTAGACTAGATAGTCCAGGATGACATATATTGAAACCATTTAGTCCCACCATCCTACACTCCCTTATGGTGAGATTCTTTAAGTTTGTAAAGTTGGAGAAAAACCCAACACGCTTGTCAGTACTATCATCAATTAATGTGACACGATGGAGATTCAGTGTCGTTAAAGCTTGTAGCTCCCAAGTAGGCGGGGTCATGTTGACATATTCGCGAATCCACCCGTGCAAAGTGAGATGCTTGAGAGACTGAGAACAAAAGAGGGAAACAGGGAACTCGGTATTCTTATCAGGTAAGCAAGAAATATCCATTTGTTGGACATTATGGGAGAATGCATACTCCAAAATTTTTTTGACAAACACCTGGCTAACCTTTCCACGAAAATGGAGCTTGACAAAAGACACTTCTATTTGATTATTTCGGTTAGCCAGAACATGTTTAACAAACTTGGCGAACTGGAGCAACGTACGAAAATACGTACTTGATGAGAAATTGAGACAACGCAGTGAAGTCCAAGTATGTCTCCATCTAGATGACAAAGCACTTGTTTGGATTGCCTCTCTAATGTCAAGTAAAGAGAGAATTTTATGGATAAGATCATCTGGCAGGTTGCTTAGCCTATCGCCTTCTACATTCTTTCTAATTTTACCATGTCTGGAATCCATTCTCTTTTAGCTCTACCAGTAGAGAAATAAGAATTCACATATATATGTTGGAAACCATGCCTTCTTCAACTTAATCAAACACAAGTTCGGCTTAATATTCGTGTGCTTTTGATATCGATTTCTAACAATATATGCTCATCTATTTTTTATCCAGAAGCTGCAATTTGATTGCACACAACAATTAGGGCATAGGACCGACTAAAAACTCAAGATACAAGTGGTTACGTAATTCAAATAATAGCTTTAAAAACAGTTTACTTTCGTGTTGGAACCGTATTATTTCTAATTTTGGTAACAAGAATAACAAATGGTGCCTTAAAACAATTAAAAACATTAGACTACAATGAAAAAAAGCCCAATAGTTAATGAAGAGCTCATGGCTGTCATCAAACCGTATAGCTAATTAGCTATGCAGGCAAGTTTCTCCTCAATCATAAATAAAATTAAGATTATAGTTTTGAAATTAAAAGACAACAGTTAAAAAATTAATAAACCAAGAAAAAAAAAGCCCTAAATCTGGTAGAACCCTAATTTAGATGAAACATTAATCATGAAAAGCAACAAACAATTGACATGAAATGCTGATACCTTTTAATATATCGATCCGTCAGCCTAGACGTCGTTTCTTTCTTTCTTTATCCCTCAAAACTGGAATCGAATCGATATCCTCTTGAAACCGTCATCATTCGCTTCAAACCGAACCCTTTCTATGTATCTCTACAGTACAATCACTTCCTTTTAAACGCTCTATTCGCCAACCTATAAAAAAAGAGAGGGAAAAAACTTTGTTTTCCCTCCATTTCCTTCTGAATCAATTTATCCCAAAATTACTTCCCTCTTTTCTTCTTCTTTTCATTTCTCTCAAAAAAAAAAAAAAAAAAACCAACACATGAACCTAACACAAAGTTTGTGACTTCAGGTTTGGTTTAAGTGCATGTTTGGCTCTCCTTATTTCGTCTCATATAACTTATTGACTTAATCAAAAAGTTAATAACGAGAAAATTTAAATATGAACCTAACACTTTCGTTCTTTTCTTTGATTAAATAAATTCGGAAGCATGGCGTTATTTAGTTTTTGAACATTTAAAAAAAATTAAATATCCTTTCTATGATTGGGATAATTCGACCCAACTCGTCCACCCTAGGCTGAAAGCAAAATTTCAAGCACCGAGATTCGAAATCAAAACCTATAAGGTCCTTAGCTCTAACTCAACACCAAGGTACAATTGGACTAGAAGCCCGACGGTCATGGTTTTGACCAGTTAAGTCACCTTTTTGGATTTGAGATCGTCGTTTTGGGATATGCAAATTGATTTTTAGAAAGTTGTCTGTTTTCTTAATTAGCATAATTTTGTTTTGTGATTCTTACGCCCCACCTACGGTGTGCGCATATAATGTATATATATGTGTGGCCCTTGGGAGGCAAAAGTAAAGTTGCACTAGTTTTAACGTTATTTTACTAATTTCGTGAAAATAACGTTAAAAACGACGGACGGTTAATCATGCATCATGTGGTGACGTGGATAGCCAAAAGACAAAGGGGTACATGCACCGATTGGGTTTGTCCCGATTGCTAAGTGTTCTGTGCCTTATGTCCAAGGCTTGATACCAAACCACATCGAGTCGGGGGTCTCACTGGAAGCAGCCTCTCTATTCTTAAGGGTAGAAGTAAGGCTGTCTACATCTTACCCTTCTCAGACCCTACCTTAGCTTTGCTATAGGTGGGATTAACTGAGTATGATGATGATGATGTTTTGTGATTCTTCAAAAATGAAATTCTTGAATATCATTTTGAATATGGAATCAACTTTTCATGCCCCGTTCTTATCACTAAAACTCAACTCGTTTCTACAAATAATGAGAGAAAGTGAAAACTAAAAAAAAAAAGATGATTGCTAATACTACAAGGGGAGAAAACAAAAATTTTAAAAGCACAAGACATATAATTGCATATGGCAGCTTATGATTGGCACTATCTTACGAGAAGTATCATATATCCGTCTTTGTTACTTGTTAGTTATATAATTTACTCTAAAAGGATACTAATGATTATTGGGAGTAACATCCATGAATACCCATACCCACTTTTAAATTAAGTTTTAACACCCGCTGAGTAATCAATACTTCAATTCCTAGCATGAACGTCTCAATGACAAAAACTTGAACCGAACAAACAAAACCTCGTATCCAATCTATCATCTTCCACTTTTTAGCCTCCACAAACATTTAGCGAGGACAGCTAAACTAAGAGAGATGAGACAACCAATACCAAGACCACCATTGCCTTTTGATCAAGTTATGGAACTCAACGTGACCCGACTAATGTTCTTATTAATCTCGTCAACGCCTCAAAGAAACCTTTCCAGAAATTCCAAAGCTTCAATATCTTCATACGAGGCTTTAAAAATAGCAAAATAGTAGAGTATCCCTAGTACTGACTTCACAAGAGCGAGTGTTGAGTACAAAAACAATTAAAGCTTTTCAACATAGTTCGATAGATAAGTATCATAACTAGAGATCTTACAAACCAAAAATCATTTGAGTAACAGCAAAAAAAGCATATCCTTGAAAAAGCCAAGTCCATAAGCACAATAAATATAAAACTTCACCATCCCAACTCCCAAGTTGTTGCGGGTATAACTCTTGGCCCATTAAGAACCTGAAAACAAAACAAAACACAAACATGTTGCGATTTGGGATATTGAGACCGCAATGAAGATCAATGGATGCCATATGGAGTTCACGGACGCCTGTTGAACAGCGGACCATAGGGACTTTTGAAAGAGACATCAGTCCTCACAGATCGCTACTTACAAGTGGGTGGGCCAGGATTGGGTTTAATATTCTTTTATTTTTTTCTTATTTTATTTTGAAGCTATTAAAAATATGGTTAACATTTTTATAAAAAAATTATATAACTATTTTTAAATTTAGTAAACTTATAAACTTGGTTTAAAAACGCGCGCCTCAGGCGTGAGGCGCCCGAGGCTCCAAGAAAAACGTTTTTTTTTTTTTTTTTTTTGTCAAAAAGCGCCAGACTACATGAAGCACCGCCTCCAGCACTTGAGGCGCGCGCTACAGTAGCGCCTCAGCCCAAAAAACCCTTTTATATTGCATTCTTTGACCCACTACAGTAGTGCCTCGTCGTTTTTATGTTTTGAATATGCTTTTTAGTGTTCAATGGTGTTTTATAATCATGTTTTTGTGCTTATGATCGATTAACATGTAGAAAATGTCATATTGACATATATAAATATATTTTTATAATTTTTTAACACTAGACGCCTCACATACGTGAAGCTCTCGCCTCGCGCTTCGGATTTTGGACCCAAAACGAAGCGCTCTTTTTTAAACCAAGCTTATAAAATTATAAATGTTTTTAGTTTTTAGCTTTAATATTTAATAATATTGAGTTTTATATAAATGTTTATGATTTTTTAAGGATTATTATTACTTTCCGTCCACTGTCATAAGCTTTGGAAAGCTTAATACAAAGGTAGAAAACTTGAGGGCTTTTTTATAAAGTATCAAAAGTTCAAGGGATGTTATGTACTTCTCTTTGAACTTGCCCCACCTGCAAATCAGGCAATTCAACTTTTTGTTGCATTTATATACTTCTCTTTTTATTTATCAAATATTTAAAGGTTTGCGAATTGCTATAAAGGAGAATGAACATATTCAGATACAAGTATATGGAAATCAAGAACTTACTATTTGTCATGAAGACGGTTGTGATGACGTAGCAGGTTCATTAACCATCTTATCACATTGGATCTTCAATAAATCCTTCTTATGGTTTATAATGGTTTGGACCTCTGCAAGCAAACCAGAAAGCCTTGCTTGCAGCTTATCCAGATGGGATGTAGGCACCTTTTCCAATAATGCAATAATACTCGGATACACTAACATTGCGTCTTCCAGATCATCCAATTGCTTAAGCGCCGTTGCCATTGGTGCCTTGTCTTGCTCTATATCAGTCATGTAAGTTTCAGTATTTTTTTTCAACTTGTCTTGCAATTGTGACATAAGGTTCCGTGCTGATATAACATTCTTCACAGCTCTAATCTCCTACATGGTTTACATGGATCATATAATAAGCAGGAAACATATATTAAATGCTCTTCCTAGTATAAATTGACGGTTCACTTTACAAATTGACGGAACACTGGGTAATCAAAGCAATAAGTAGAATGTATGGAAGACAAAGGTAGTAAGTACCTCATGTGAAACCATTGTAAAGGTGGCACCTGGAGAACTATTAAGCAAATAGTTTCTAACTTCAGTAGACATAGTTACTTTTGATTGCATTAGCTTCGCCTTCTTTCTACTTACTCTTGGTTGCATTAGCTCATCCGGAGTATAAGCTGGATAAATCTTTAAACTCTTTAAGTTGGCAAATGGAGAAGGTTGTTGTGCGATTAGTTCTACGGATGAAGATAGAAGCTGAAAACATACCAAAAATAATGCAATTTAAAAATTATATGTAAAGAAAAATAAACCTTAATTGTACCAATAGTTTTTTTATTGTTTTTCGTAATCACTGGAGTATTTAAATTAACAGCTTGGTTTTAAAAAGTGAAAAGCCCACAAAAGTGACAATGTCTAAAACTAAGGCACGAAGCGCCAAAAGGGCACCGCTTTTCGTTCCCGAGGCGCAAATAATTATAGAACATTTTATATATTTCCTATAGGTTTCTAGAATCATTTACCCAATATTATAAGACAAGTAAGCTTTATATATGTTTTACTAGGGAATTGCATACATGTACAGCATGAAAATCATGTTGTACAACAAGATAATGCACAATAATGCAAAAAATATATGTTGCGTGAGCCTCAGGGTTAATGTTTTGCCAAGAAATTGTGCCACTCGGGGGCTTGAGCCTTGTTGAGCTTTGAGGCTAGGAGCGCTTTTTAAACCAAGATTAACAGATGAAAAACTTTGTTAGATGTGAATGATAACACCAAGGACCAATATCAGCATACCTTGATCAGTTCTTCGTTAAGGGTAAGAAACTGGACACTACGAAGTTGTTGAAGCATAGAAACAATTTTATGAGCAGTTGCCTTTCCTTCAGATGAAGCACAGGAAATGCATATATCCACCTTCTCCAAAAGTAGAAGGTCGGCAGGAAGGTCGAAAGGATGAGGATAATCTTTATATTTCAAGGAGGAAAGCTTGGGTGCGGAAATCAGATGTATCCCAGAACAATATTTTATAGTGAGATTCTTGAGTTGAGGTGTATCCGCATTGACACCATTCCAAAGATCTTCAAGTGTTAGACTAGATAGTCCAGGATGACATATATTTAAACAATTCGGGCCCACCAGTCTACAGTCCCTTAAGGTGAGATTCTTTAAGTTTGTAAAGTTGGAGAAAAACCCAACACACTTGTCAGTACTATCATCATTTAATGTAACACGATGGAGATTCAGTGTTGTTAAAGCTTGTAGCTCCCAAGTAGGCGGGGTCATGTTGACATATTCGCGAATCCACCCGTACAAAGTGAGATGCTTGAGAGACTGAGAACAAAAGAGGGAAACAGGGAACTCGGTCTTCTTTTCAGGTAAGCAAGAAATATCCATTTGCTGGACATTATGGGAGGATGCATACTCCAAAATCTTTTTGACAAACACCTGGCTAACCTTTCCACGAAAATGGAGCTTGACAAAAGCCACTTCTATTTGATTATTTCGGTTAGCCAGAACATGTTTAACAAACTTGGCGAACTGGAGCAACGTACGAAAATACGTACTTGATGAGAAATTGAGACAGCGCAGTGAAGTCCAAGTATGTCTCCATCTAGATGACAAAACACTTGTTTGGATGGCCTCTCTAATGTCAAGAAAAGAGAGGATTTTATGGATAAGATCATCTGGCAAGTTGCTTAGCCTATCACCTTCTACATTCATTCTAATTTTAACATGCCTGGAATCCATCCTCTCCTAACTCTACCTTTATAGAAATAAAAATTCACACATGTGCTCGTCTCTCGGTTGCTTTTGTAGCTCTGTTTGCTAAACCACCAAGTTCATGACATCTCTTTCGGATCCAGAAGCTGCAATTTGATTGCAGGCAACAGTTAGGTCACAAAACATACTAAACACTCAAGATACAAGTGGTTACATAATTCAAATAATAGCTTTAAAATGGTTTACTTTCTGCTTGGAACCATATTATTTCTAATCTATAATACATTATAAAGGAGGAGTGATGGCCAACATGGTCATTTTCACCTCCATACAACTTAAGAAGCAACATGTACAACATATTTAAGCAAGAAATTTAAGGGTATAATGGGGATAATTGTGACAATTAAGACACTTATAGGGGTAATTTAGACATTTTACCATCTTCATCCTTTAGAATATGAAAACAAATTTATAATATTACCCTTCATTTTCCATCTCTGTCCCCCACAATTGTACCCGGCCCTCTAATTAATTCAACCATCAATCTCAATTGAAGGTTCTGGCAATTGAAGTCTGTTACCACTCTTCATATTCCAATTCAGTTACTACTTCAGGCTTCATCCTTTATTTCAAGCTTCATATTTTGTTAACATTGCAACTTCACTCAAATGGACATAGTAGTTTCAAATTTTGTTTAAATTAGGTGTGCGTATATTTAATTCATTACTATGTGTGATTTGTCTATTGTTTTTATTTCTAAGTTTTTTAATTATTGTGTTACTGTCCCCGGTATACATTTTGGTTTAGAACTTTAGGTGTTTTTTTGTGATATGTACACACATATGGTCTGATCTAGACCTAATGGATGCCTTTTGTGTTTGCAGATGGTCAATCTCAACCCCTGAGTTGCTAACGGGTCGTGGTACCTTCAAATGTATGCCAAAAACCCACAAATGTTATTAGTAAAACATAACCTCACTAAACAATGTTATGTTGGTTTAAGGTTCCTGAATTCATAGAGAAACCTGCAAATGCTGAAAGTAAGATTTGGGTATTAACCGGTGATAAGATGGAGGCTGCAATAAATATAGGGTATGATCACAATATGGCAGTAGTGATGATGGTAAGGTTCTATTTTGAGGGGGTTTAGTGGATTAAGATAGAACCCAAAAATCTTAATCTGCCTCTGCACCAACAAGGTATTGATGTGTTTTTGCATATATATACACATGGATAAGAACTCAGAATTATCCTACCTTTCCGGTTGCAGAAGCGCTTTCAAAATGATGACCATGTTTACAAATCGTTTTTTGGACATCTTGAACATGTACACAAAGGACAACAAGGGTATTAATTAAGTCTATAGTGAGGTGAATTGGGGCATTTTTGCACGTTATTGTTTTAATGAATTTATTTGGAAACAGCTAGATATGGTCTGCATCATATGTTATACAGGTAATGTTGATAGTTAAGGTTCCGAGCTATTGGGGAGCTTGTTAAAAATGGCGCCAACCATGGAGGAAGAAGTTCGACTGAAAGAGATGAATGGCGCATTGTTTGATCCTACTGAAAAGTTTTTGAAAGCGGTTAATTTAGGGGTGCAAACGAGCCGAGCAGAGCCCGAGCTCAACCAGGCTCGAGCTCGGGCTCGTTTAAGTTATAAAAGCTCGAGCTCGGCTCGATTCAAGCATTGTTCATAAAGATCGAGCTCGGCTCGTTTATTAGTTATTAATCAATTTATATTAATTATAATACTTATTTTATATATATTTTGGTTATTTATTCATAGTTTTATAAATACTAATTATTATATATAAAACATATTTAATATATTAATTAAAATTTACATAAATAGTGGGCTCATTAAGGCTCGCGAGCCGGCTCGAGCTCGATAAGCAAAGCTCGAGCTCGGGCTCGTTTACTAAACGAGCTTGGTTTTTAGGCTCGGGCTCGAGCTCGTTTAAGCTCGACTCGTTTCGAGATTTTTCAAGCCGAGCTCAAGTAGCTCGGCTCGTTTGCACCCCTAGCGGTTATTGATATTCCATTCACATTCAAGAGGGTAGATGCAATGCTTTACATATCTAATTTTGATACTGAGGTTGACACCTTAAAGGTTCTTTTGAGATGATTAAGGTATATATTTTTCGCTCTTTTGCATCCGGATTTCGTTAGATGTGTCGGTTTTGACCAGCGTGTGTGTATAGGAGTTGATTTATATGTTATTTTATATGAAACTGATCAAGTAGACCTCAAAAGGTATATGTTTAATGCATACAAAATCCTAAATCAACTTATTCAAATATTTTAGGTTAATGTTGTATGATAATATTTCTAAAATCACATTTAGCATATCATTTATTTATTACATATATTTGAATAAATGTACAAAAAATGTTTTTTGGTCAACGTCCCATCCTATATGTATATCGATTTGTTTTGACCCAACCTGAACTTTGTTCAACATGTTTATGTTGCCAACACTGGAAGTCATGAAAACCATTTTACTACAGGTTGCAATTTGTTGATTTCGCTTGTGCTATTTTCAAATGGGTCAAACTAAAAATGTAGCTAAAAAGAAATGGGTCTGAACACGTTGAAAATCGACCAACATCTATTTTTAATGCAAACAATCTCAAAAATATAAAACCACAATTAACGTACTAACTATATTCATATTGCGGGTCATCGCAACCTCACCCGTTTCCAACCATTTTGAAAATTCTTCGTTTAAGTACGGTACTACGGACCCTTTATGACCCGTTACTGACCATACATCATGGCACCTGTAGTTTTTAAAAGTGTTGAAGGTTTTTTTCTTGTTGGATTTCGCAGTCAGCTTGTCAACATTAACAACTTAGGAACTGCAGGATGTTTATAAAGCTTCTAGAAGCTGTGCTGATGGCTTGGAACTGACTGATACTGAAACAAGCCGTTGGGGCGCTCATGCCTTTAGGCTGGATACACTCCTCAAGCTCATAGACGTGAAGGGTATCGATGGAAAAAAGACACTTTTTGCACTTTGTTGTACAAGAAATAGCAAGAACAGAAGGTCGTGTTTCACTTTTACAATACTACCCTCCTCCTTTCATTGCAACTTCAAAATGGGAAGGCTACCATGGTCGTTTTGTTCTTTTCTTCGACAACAAGAATATAACATCACTTGATTCTATACAAGCCGTAATATTGCCTCCTCATTTTGAAGTTGGAGCACTCATAGGCGACACAAATTATACCTACACGTCTTATACCTACAAACAGTAATATTGCTGCCTCATTCTATACAAGCAGTACGTTAGCTTTCCATTTGTTAATGATCAAAATTTATTAGTTTTTTAATTGTTTAATCTGTCTCTGGTTCTTTTAACCCAATGGCCACTCCATTTGGTTGTTCCAAAACAAGATCCATCTACACATATGTTAGTTGGGTCCCTAAAAAATTTACAAACTATGATTATTGAATTTGTATTAATTCAACATAAGGTAGGTTTGATATGTTTCCTCTAACCCTAATACTTTTTAACTTTGCCATTTTAATACGTATGAGTTGACACCTACTCCTTTAACAATTGTAGGAATGGTTGGTGTTTCATAACATACATCATAATATAATCTGATATTAGTCAGGACACCCGCTGCAACGCGCGGGCATTCCCACTAGTTTTGGTAATAAGAATAAGTGAATAACAAATGGTACCATACAACAATTAAAAGCATCGTTCACCGGAATTTTGTTATCATATTACCAAAGACAATTCTTGATAGATACAATTACAGTAGTGAAAGAAATCAAGCAAAGACTATAAGAACAACAAAACAATCGACTATGGT
Organism: Ambrosia trifida; assembly: GCA_028751855.1. Classification (NCBI taxonomy): domain Eukaryota; kingdom Viridiplantae; phylum Streptophyta; class Magnoliopsida; order Asterales; family Asteraceae; genus Ambrosia; species Ambrosia trifida. Next base: position 143,440,026 of record CM054125.1, read on the forward strand.
TTGAAAATATTGCAATATTATTTGATTAGGTTATCAAAGTGTAACAAGCAGTAAACAATGAACAGATCGTGATTATTCCGTGTAGCTATGCAAGTTTCGTCATCAATCATAAATTAAACCAAAAAACCCTAAATCTGGTAGAACCCTAATTGCCATTTCTTAGCAGAAATTAGGTTGAACTGAACGTTAATCATCAAACGTTTTAGAATAAATGAAACATAGGTAGTACCTTTTGTTCGATCCGTCTTCCTCAAAACTGATCGAAGATCTCCTCTTCAAACCGTCATCATTTGCTGCCTTCAACCCAACCCTGTCTATATCTCTACAATCACTCCCTTTTACGCGCCAAGGTATGGAAATAAGAGAGGGAAAAAAAACTCTATTTTCCCTCCTATTTTTTTTTTTTTTAAAGGTGTACCTCTGCTGAAATCGATCGACAGATAACCCCTCCTATTTAGCCCAAACTTTCTTTCCATTTTTTTTTGTTCTTCTTTTCGATTCTCTAAAAATAATAATGCGCTTCGCTGCGGGGACGTCTATTACGTTGAATTTCTGGTGAACTTTAATAATAGGTAACTGTTGTTTAGAGAAACTAATCTAAATAAACTTCTTTAAGCTCGTAATTGTCGGGGCATTGTCGCAGCACGTGGTTACACCTTTGTGTTCTTGCAGGACCCTGTTTGAACTCTGTACATTTCGAAGTAGAAAACTACAACAATGAATATGATATCGGTGCCAATATTAAGATTGTACTGGTTCGGTTCACGACAAAATAAAAATATCACTATATAGTATCGAACCGGTACTTGCTACTATAATTCTATTTTCAATGGGTTTTTTGAGAAAACTTAAAAACAGACACAATATCAGTACTGATATTAAGATAATATTAGCTCGGTTTTCTATGATAAAGAAAAATATCACTATACCAATAGCGAAAGTATCGTTCCAGTACGAGTATCCGGTACCAAATTTTTATCCTTGAAAGGGAAAAAAATAGAAACAGGCCAGTACGAAATTAAAAAAAGACTTTTACATAAAAAAAAAGTAAAGAAATAAAAAAATCTCCTTCTTCTAATAAAGGAGTAGCTAGGGGGACACTTGTCCTCATACTAGAGCTCCTCAATAATATTGTACACATGTCAAGCAACCATCTTCTAACCCGGATTCGCGCCCCGACCCATTGACCGGTTTCAAAATGCATTAAAATATGCAATTAATGTCGTTTACCACTAGATACAGTTGCTCCACACTATTACCAGTTTTCATGTTTTGACTCTGACACCCACAACCGAGTTTTATGACCTTATACATAATTTCGCTGCATTTCAATATGGACAGTCATAAATTAGGCCAATTCAAGACAAATTTTATGTTTTACATTAACACAGCATTAATATAAATTATAATGTATTGCTCCATTCTAAAAATATAATACTTTATTTAATTATAAATTGTTTTAGAAAAGTATCAATCATTCACATGTTCTATATTTATAACAAAGATCAAAGTAACTTCCATTTGCAATTATATGTATGAACTTATATGTGAGTTTCATTTTTTCAGCACTACAAGGACTGCCACAAGTTGTAATATACAAAGGTATCATCTTGTCTCCTTAGCTAAGCTTTCTAAAAGTGACATGCATGGATTTGTCATTTATAATACTCCATCCATCCAATGAAAATTGCAATGCTGAAGTCTGTCTTGATAGAAGGAAATACAAAGTACAAAACAACCATCAAGTTTCAACATTCCAGGTTAATTTTCGCTTGCTATAAGTGGAAATTTCTACCCGTTTGCTAATGAATGGGTCGGCTTCTACCTCTAACAGGTGAAAACAAATAAACCAAATTAAAATGAATGATGTTAGAAGGATTTAAGTGTTTTTGTTTTTAATTCTCATAAGTTTCTAATATCACTTGCTTAAAATTTAGGATATAAATATGCTTTATTTATGATTTAGTATATAATAAGCAAATATTGTAAGGCGTTCTACTTTTTTCTAAGCATCGCCGCAATAAAATCATGCACTTGATGTTGGATCTTTCTTCTACTACAAAACGACTTAAAAAATAAGAACAAAGATTATATGGTATACGTTTTTTTTTTCAGTTTGGTTATATCATCTTAAACTACTTATATCTAATATTTATTTATCTATATAATTGTATCATGTCAATCGCTTTTTTGTTCACCATAAATGTTGAACACTATTTCTTCGTATCTAGGGACTATAAGTATCATTGGTGGACAGCTGTTATTGAAGATGACGATAATGAGTTTTTTACATAACTGATGGCTGGGGTAATGTGAAACAATACATGTCAATCAATGAAGGCCAATTTATTATCTTTGAAGTGCTCGATCAATTTACATGACTGATTTTACTCCGTATAACTTTTTGGTGCATCCTCCTCCACCCGTTCAATTTGATGTCAATAAGTACCTCATGATGTTATTATCATTTCTGATGGTGATCATATTATGGGCGCTAATCATGATGATGCGAATTGAGAAGATGAAGGTGTGCTTCCGACGCTTAGAATTTGTGATAAAATTGTAGATTTTCTCACGCTAAAATATATTATTTAAAATAAATATAAACTACTTTGTTAAGTTTATTATTAATCATCCGGATTTCATTGTAGCGATTAACTAAAGAATGGGCTTAAGATAATGGTTTGGATGAAAGTTAGATCTAAAATTAAGGATAAGGCTGGTGGCGAGTGGGATGTTTGTGTTGGTATTGAGTATTCGATGGGCTATGAAAGATATAATATTCAGAGAGGGAAGGAAGACCTTTGTTACAGAAAGAGGATAGGTTTTTTATGAGTAGTGTGAGTTCAATTGTTTCAAAGCAACATGTATGTTATTGCTTACTGGAAATGTGCAATGTCTTTAGTATGGTTGTTTTTTAAACTTTTGTACATCGTCCGTATTGATAATTAGTTTGTAATATTGTTTGAATGTCTGTGTTTTACTTATCCTTTATTTCGTGCATAAACAATATTACATATTATGTGTTTTTTTTGCTTCATGTTATGTTTTAAAGAATTATTTAAATTTCAATAAAGTTATTTCATATGTGTATATCTTTTATCAGTTTTCCATGTCAAGATGCTAGGAAATTACCATGCTGCATTGGATCTTACGAACATATTCATATTTTTTTTTGTACTTATTTTAATTTCTTTTGTCATTCACTATTATTATGTTTTGTCAACATTGTATGTTTAACTATGTTTTATTTTTGAAAGAATCCTATTATTTTGTTTGGTGTGAGAGTTTTTTAATTATTAGATTTATTTGCATCAACTATTTTTCAAATTACATGTTTCACAACCACAACAAAATTACAATTGAAAACTTTAGGAGAATACTAATTTCTCATGTTGTTTTTCCTTTCATGTTATGTTTTAAACTTTTACCTTTTTATTATTTTTTTTCCTCTACATTAATCTTTAATTATTCAACTTTTTTTTAATATATATTGTAGTTAATTCTTACCGAAAATAAAAAAGTTAACAAAAAAAAAAAAAAACATAAACCCTAATATCTATATAAACTATCGTAATAATCCATCCTTTGCCACAATATTCCGAAAATTCAAGACATTCACTCTGCAAAAAAGTTTCTGAATCGCAATTTTGTTTTTTTCTTTTTCTATAATATTACGATTGTTGTTGTCTTCGTTTATACAATTATGTCTATAATATTACAAGACAAGCTTTGAATGTTTTGTTTAGATTTATTATTATGTTACCAATAAAGTTTATGATTAATTTGTTTTATATGATTTCCAAATACTCATGAAACTTTGTTTTGTTTTTATAGGTTGTCATGGATGTTAGATTCGCTCAGATGATTGCCAACGATGCAGTTCTTGATCAAGTTAACTATTGTCAACTTTGTGACGTGCAATGTCTTGACAATGCTCAGTATGTGCAACATCTAAATGGAAAAAAACATCGTTCGAAGGTAATAGATGTAAATATCTATATATTTTATATAAGTTTATATATATATATATATATATATATATATACTTATATGTACGTAAATTTAATTAACTTATTTCTCAATTTATTTTTTGTATAGGTTGCACATGTTAATGGACACGATATCTTCTATTGTGCTCTTTGCCATGTGTAATGTACCAGCCAAACTAACTTGAACGCACATGTGGATGGAAAAAGACACAAGAAGGCATTGGAGGCGGCTGGGTTTATTAATTTTATTTAATAATTAATACTTTTTTTTCGTAATGTAGTATGTTTTTTTTCGGATTTTGTTTTTTGCTATTACATTTTTGTGTTTAACATTATGTTTGGTATTTTTTTTTCATAATAATCATAAGATTTGGTGATTTTTAATGGTGATTTCTTTATTATTGACTTTCCATATTGTTGTTTTAATGATTTTGTTATTTTTAAATTATTTTTTTTATGGTAGTTGATTATTTGATTTGGAATTGCATGAAATAATTTGCAAAAACCATAAACAATATAAAATGCCATATAAAATAAAAGGTAATTAGAATTTATTATAAAGTAAACGAACTTAACATCCAAGTGAAAATTAAATTAGGTTAGGTGTATAGATATGTAGTAAGGTTCAAAACTTTATGTGAGTAACTGACTCATGATGTAAAATATTTAGACAAACCGGAAAATAATTTAAAATTTTAGACTTTAAGTTGAGTTTTGAAAGTTAAAAGTGGGCCTCTGCAGATTAAAAATAAAATTAAAGCCCCAAACAAATGGATACTTATTTAAAACTAGGCCCAAACACAAAACCATGATGATATTATGCATATCCACCCTTCACTTTCACTTTAGCTAGACGTATTAAAGAGTTAAACTTCAAATGGTTCTTGTGGTTAATATCCCTATTCAATTAAAATTTGGTCGGCCGGAGGGTCAGCTGACCCCCCTGACCCTCCTGTAGTTCCGTCCCTGATCTTACATATATTCATTCTTTTATACACACTCAACTTGAATAATAAAACTATCAGTTTAATATTACTTTTTAATTTTTAATTTAATTTGGTTTGCACCGTGGGTACCCACGGGTCGCTAACCTAGTAATAGTATATGTTAGCAAAATAGACCACACGTTACATTGCTATAGAGGTTTCGTAAAAAGGCCGGTACACGTTAGTATAGTAGCCTGGTGCATGTTTTCAAAATATAAATACAATTAAAGTGTCATTATTCAATGTTATATATACTTTAATATAAAAATAAAATAAATAAAATATTAACTTTACTATTTATGTGTCTTTTCAAAAAAAAGTTTACTGTTTATGTGTCCTATAATTAATAGTGTATATATAATAATAATTCTTGGGAACGTAGTGGTGTTAATTTCCAACAAGACACCAACCTAACATAAAATTTATGGGTTTAGGTTTGTTCTAAATGGGTCCGGTTAATTTAGGGTCAAACTTGTTAACCCATTTAGTTAACCGGGTCGAGTTTGGTTCAACCCGACTGCTTGGCTGGTTGATTCCTTTAACATGTTTATATTATATTATAGTTTTTTTGTTTGGTATTTTTGTGCGATAATTATAACTTAAAAAGAACTTGACATAAGGTTTTACGATAATAAATAACTTCTATACGCGTATGTATATTTTCTTGTAGAAAAAGTAATTTTTAAATAATATTAGAAGCCGAAAAAAAAATATAAATATTTTTTTTTTGCCAAACATTTCGTCTTAGGATCAACCCCACAAAACTGCAGGCCATGTTCGGGTCAAGTTAGATCCACAAACACAACCCGTTTAACACCCCTACTGAACACCTATTTTTTTTCTTTATTTTCACTTATCTTAAAAAAAGACCACTAAACTTTCCAACACAATCAAAATATTTCTTTCTACCACTTCTCTTATTTTCTTTAATTAAGGAAACTCAGAAATACGACGTAGCTAGTTTTTGAACATTTAAAAAAAGGTAAATTTAAGCCTCCTTTCTAGGATCGGGATAATTCAACCCAACTTGTCCACCCTAAGCTAAAAGCAAAACTTCAAGCACCAAGATTCGAAATCAAGACCTATAAGGTCCCGATCATTATCTCACCACCATGGTACCATTTGACTAAAAGCCCAACAATGTTAGTTTTGACCGTTGAAGTCCTTCAACTTTCATTTCATTTGAAATCGTCATCCCTTTTTAACCGTATAAATTTTTGGGGTGTTGCAAAGATTTTGGTTATTTTTATAATTAACATTATTTGTGATTTCCCAAAATCTGACTTGTTTTGATAATTACCGGGGTGTTGCAAAGATTTTGGTTATTTTTATAATTAACATTGTTTGTGATTTCCCAAAATCTGACTTGTTTTGATAATTACCGGGGTGTTGCAAAGATTTTGGTTATTTTTATAATTAACCGTATAATTTCCCACCCTTGTGGTGGAGTGGTACCGGGAAGTGAGGGAGAGACACTTGATCTTTGTGGTCATGGGTTCGACTCCTGATCCCTCCACGTTTTACCGGTTCGCTACCGTCGTGCCTTCGGGCGGGTATGAGGGACGGGTTTTCCCTGGAACAGGATACGGGTGGGCTAGAGGGCTCCGTGCGTGCGGATTGGGCCGCTACAAGATACGTCTTGTGAGCTACCTTTAGCCAATGGGGGCCGCGTACGGAGTACCCGGCAATACTTTAGTTGGTCGTTCAAAAAAAAAAACTTTTATAATTATCATTTTATTTGAGATCAACTTTTTATACCAACATTTTTTAGTGATACCTTATGTAATAAGAGATAAAATGTTCTTGACTTTTGGGTATTTTAAAATACCATGTGAAATGCATTATATATAATATAGATTAAGCCTTTACCAATGTTTTCATATCTGGACCAGACCGTCGGAACCGGGAACTGGTGGTTGGACCGGCGAACGGATGGTCGGACTGGGAAACCAGCCGATCGGACCGGGTAAAAAGGGGGTCGTACTAGGAATTTTATATTTTTGTTGGATTTTTTAAATGTTTTGACGGCTCGTTGGACCGGTCAGACGTATGGTTGTTCAAATCGCGGTCACTTTTTACACGAGATTTGTAAACCGGCCACTTTTACATGATTTTTATTTCAAAAAAGAAGAAAATACATAAAAAATTGTTTAAAGCAGCAGTTGTAGGATTAGTTTTCCTGAGATGACTTAAGAGTGGAAAAGAAAGGAAAAGAAAAGAAAGAAGAAATTCATATGTGTTCCTGAGTTTTTTTGAAAGGAAAGGAAACGAAGGGAAAGGTTGAATTTGTGTTCCAGAGTTAATTTTCAGGGGGAAGGGAAAGGAAAAGAAGAGAAAAAGAGAGTAATTTTCATCCTCCCAAATTGGGAGGAAATGAGAGGAAAGGAAAGGATGAAAAAGAAGGAGAAAAGAAAGGAAGAGAAAAGGGGGAAGATCCCTTCCTTTCTTTTCTTTTCCATCTTTTAGTCATCTCAGGAACATAGCGTTAGTGAGGAAAACGTTAGGGCAATGGATGATGGGCATCAAATCCAAGAGATCAAAGGTAAATTTATCCATCTTTAATGAGTGATGAATGAATTTGGACATATTACAAACAACATACTACTTTTGGTTCTTTGATTCCATTTATAGTTCCGCTAGGATGTTAATTTGGCTACATCAAAAAAAAAAAAAAAAAAAAAAAAGACGGGATGGGATTGTGAGTGTAATTTGGAAGTTCATTTATGGCTAAAATCCGAGCTTGAGCGTTAGGTTGATGTTATGGGTGACATTGATAGATTGCAGGACAGGTGTTTGATGAAAATCCCCACCCACCCGCTTACTTTTTGCCTGCTTTCTAACTATTTCTTCTCTTCCATGATGTTGTTAAATATTGGTGAGAAGCCTTAATAATAATAATATCTATGCTTACAGATCATTCTCTTGGTAAATATTCAATGGAACCTCTAAGCACATGTAGTAATTAATCCCTCAAGCAAGCCCCAAATACAAACTTGTCCTAGGGTTTAGGAGAGCTGACCATTGCCTGTTTTCAAGTCTTTAGTAATAAAGGATGTCTTCAATGTGATATTTTGGAACCTAGATCTATTCTTAACCCATAAGAAAGAGAGTGCCTTGCTTGATGTCTTCAATCATGTTTTGAATGTGTATGTTTTTACCCCTAAATATATCTTGTCGTTTCTTTTGATATATAATACTCAAATTGAAACTAAGAAGATGGCTGAGATAAATTTTGTTTTTAATGGGCTGTAGAGTAGCCCAATGATCTTCCAAGTTCCAACATTAACAAGTCCTTCGAGATTAAACGTTACCCCCTGACGCGGGCTGCGACTGTAGAAGTTTATGTGCCGAAAAAGGTTTTGAAGTTGATCCAATTGTTGGGTTTGGACTGGAGTTGTAGGTTGTTCTTTCCACTAAAGCGACCATGGGTTTGGTTCCGTGTCACAACTGTTTGCAATTGATGCCTTTTTGTTTGCTGTTATTTTAAAAAGTCCCAGGAAAGTGTAGCATAAGATCCCCCTGTTGGATTTCCTCCTGTGCTCCTTAGTTTTGAATGTATCTCTAAATCGTCTTTACATGCTTCATGTTGGATTTCCACTATTGTCTTCCAATTTCCCTCAACTGATTTATTTAACACGACTGATTTGCATCATTTACCTCTTTCGTAGCACTTCATCCATAAAGAACATAATCCGATCATTTCTTTCTCTCAGGAGAAGTTTGGGGAAGTCCCTCAGCCTGGTCATGTGAGATACCAGTTATATTTTGGTCAAAATCCATCAATGGGTTTGGGGACTATGGAAGATGGTGTGCGCTATTCTCCATTTACTACTTCCCTATGAGGTAGGTGTAATGCAGGACTACAAAGATGAAGCATGACATTTTGCACAGCATAAAACTATTGAGGAATCACATTCCAACTAAGAGGCCCCTGTGTCATGAAATGTGGTTGTGTTAGGATTCAGGTGTTCTTGTGGGCTCATTTATACGTTGAAAGCCTTTTACCTTCCTATTTTCACAAAAGATTGAATAGAAAGAAGGAGAGGGAAAGGGGGGGGGGGGGGGGGGGTGGATGAGTACCATAAGAGTCAATATCATGAAACTTAATTAGAATATTATAACCGTTATATTTTTTTATTATAAGTTGAAATCAGGCTTTCGGTAACTGCAAACAATTCCCGGTGATGGCAATGGGGCACGTGAGAGTTAAAGAACATATGCTTGTCATTTATTTTTCTGTTTTTATTTTTAAGTTTACACGTGGTGGGTTTACATTTAAAAATAAAATGTATCAGGATTTTTCATGGGTTGAAGCTTTTTATAGGTTTATGCTTGCTGTTATTGAGTTTAAAGTCAAAATTTGTTTTTGTTTCTCTTGATTCTTGATGTGTTTTTGGTTACTTTATGATGGTGGTGGCAGTTGATGGTGCTGGTGGCTAACGGCGGCCATGAGTTAGAAGTTGCCGAAGGTGGTGTAGGTTAGTAGTGGCTGACAGTCAGTAGGTGGTTTTGTTGTTTGTTGGTAGGTGGTGGTGTCTGTTTTACTCTTAAATGGGGACATTGGGTTATTTTTTCGGACGACCGTTGCCCACCGTATGGATCCGTTCTAATCTGCAGTAATAATCTTGTCCTTCTCAAATATAACCCTGGTGAGTTTTCAGTTTGCTGAAAACATGTTATTTCATTTAAGAGTAAACAAGTACTTTGAATCCATCAACAGGTAATCAGTTTAAAGTAAGCAATCGCAAAATTGTTCATGGAAAAATAAATTATTTAATACTAAGATATGCAGATAACGTAAACAGTTTTCTTCATTCAATCCAAAGTGCCTTATTTATTTCTTAAGTATGCAATAAGAAAATAGACTGTTTAAGAAGGTGTTAGGGATTCTTATGTTATGGGATTGCTGAATTGCAAGCAAGTTTTTTTTTTTGATAAAAATCCAACTATTTACTTAACTAGTATAACTATGTCTTGATAAATTCTATATGATTGTCTGATAAATTTCTTTCCTTTTCTTTCATTAGATTAATTGCCTTGGGTTTTATTGTGCTTTAGCTGTTATTTGTATGATTTGATATCAATCTAAAATGCAAACAACAAATTAGCAATGAGCATGATGGTTTGGATTACTTGTTTTGTCTTCCAGTTCTAGTTCAGAGCACAATGACGATGAAAGATACTTTAGATTTGGTGTCACTGCAAATAGCCAATTAAAATGTTGGTGATGACATTGCGTGGTTTGTAAGTATTTTGTTCTCTTCCATGTTGAGAAATAGTTGGATGAAAATTATTCACATGATTTTGATTATTTATAGATTACACAATGAATTATTGAGAAGCCACAATATCTGTTCTTATACATTGGATTTGCAGCTGGCACTCTTGGTAAATATGCATACGTAATAAATTTAATGGTAATATATGTATATATATGTGCGCGCGCGCGTGTGTATAACTAAGCCGTTGATTTGATAGTAAAAACTTACGTAACCATGATTTGTCTTTAAGTGGGTGGCATTTACCATACTATCTAATAAATTCATCATCAAAAGAAATATCTCATCCATCACCTACCTTTCCCCTTTCGGGACCCAATTCGCCAAATCTAGGGTTTCAATGGCACATCCTTTACATGAAGTCGAAGAGGAGATACTTATAAGATTGAATGTGAGGGATCTCATCCGTTGCAAGAGTGTATGCAAGTCTTGGAGATCTTTGATATTGGATCCACGTTTCATTAAAGCCCATCTCAACCGTCATTATGATAATGATCGCAAAAATGAAAGAATTGGAGGCCGGAGAATTACTATGTCTAAAGAAACTGATTACCTTGCGTGTCAAAAGTATGATACTGATTACAACTTCTTTGATCTCAATGACCGCTATCTACTCGGCTCTGCTAATGGTTTGGTTTGTGTCTCCCCTTCACCTACTAAAATTCTAGTAATTAATCCTTCAACTAGGGAGGTGAAGAAAGTAACCAACCCCCAAATTATTGAAACCGATTCTTTGTGTTGGGGTTTTGGTTATGAATCATCGACCGATGATTATAAAATTGTCTTAGGGTTCAAGAAAGGTCGGTATCATACCTGTTTTCAAGCATTTAGTTTGAGATCTAACGTTTGGAAGGTTATCGGGGAGGTGCATTATACTGTTACTAGTAGAGTCGGTATCTTATGCAATGAAGCACTTCATTGGTTGGCATATGATACCTTATCAAAAACGCAAATGGTAATTCTTTCATTACATATTTCGGATGAGAAGTTTTCGGAAGTCCCCAAATATGTAAACTCTACAATGCGTTTGGGAACTATGGAAGAGCGTTTATGTTTATTCCAACATCTAATATATATCCGAACAGTATGGGTAATGAAGGAATACAATAATAAGCAGTCCTGGGAAATGTTTGGGTGGGAACGTGAGATCAAGTATGAGGTTGTGCACAACATAAAACTATTGGAGAATTGCATTCCAAATAAGTGTCCCTTGTGTGATGATACTTGCTCTAGTAAATACTGGTTATGCAAGAATCCGGTGTTCTTCGGAACGCCGGTCTATGTGGAAAGTCTTGTATCTCCTCATTTTCACAAGAAGCCGCAGACAAAAAGACAAGCCACAAGTACCATGCAGAGTCCTAAGGTGAGTTCTCATTGTGATTATTGTTTTTTGCTCCCTATTGAGAATGCATAATATATAATCACACAAGACTTTCATCTTTATAAAATTAAGGCTTTTTGGTCTTTGGATCTTTAAATGCAATCATGAATCATCATTGTTAAGTGGAACATCGAAGTAGGGCTGCCAACAAGTTGGTCAAGCTTGAGTTTACAGGCTTGAATCTTATTGCTAAGTGACTTTTTTTCCCAATGATATCAGTAGATCTTTACATCCCCTAGGTTAGTTTTGTTTCCCTCCAATATAAAGTTACAATGAGATAGGATTGCAGGAAGCCTAGAAAAACGTTTAATTATCTTTTGGTAATCCTCATAAACTGAATAGGTCATGGAGATGAATTGTGTAACTTGCTGTAAGTCACTGACACTCGCACTTCCAAATGATCGTTGAAAGTTCACTCCAAGGTGATGCGTATATAACCTTGGTTTTAGAAGGCGCTTGGCCGAGGCACTTAGGCTACCGAAACTGATGTGTGAGGCACACGATGTGCCTGATATTAAAAAATACTTATAAATTAAATATACATGAAAATTTAATAAGAATTCACAAAACAACACATTGCAAATTAAAAAAAAAATCATTCCACAAAATTAATAATAAAAACCTTTGTTAATTAGCAATTAGAATCATCCACTTATTTGAGATTTACATAGGCCCAAAGGAACTTTCATTCATTTCTTGTATTTCTATACTTAACAGTTGTAAAACATTATTTTCTATTTAGTTTACTATGAAATTTGGTACTCACTTGGTTCAGTTTTCAGGTCAAGGCAAATAGGTATGTTGTAGCATTGCATGCCATTCCAAGTGCCCATGAAAATGCCAATGCCAGTACCAGTTCAAGTGCCTGTATATGATGGTGTGGTAGTGGACAGAGCTTTGCCATGTCAGTGTTCCTTGTTTTAAGATTTTGATTAGAAACCCACACCTTTGGTTTTAAGTGTTTTGTGTTTGTAAGTTTTCAAATTGTGTTCTAAAGATTGTTACTTTGTTGGAGTCTTACATGTTTTGCTAGATTGCGTCAAATGTGCTTTTAAAGGTTGTGACTTTGTTGGGTGTTTCTCGCGTGTTTGTTTGATGGTATACTTTCTTGAGTTTATAAGGTGTAAAGATGCAAACCTGTGAACTAATCCTGGAAAAACGGGCGGGTGGTTTAAAGGTAACTTGTCAAACCAGGTTTGGATTTTAACAATTGTTTAGAAAGATCAATTTGGTTTGGGTCAAAACAGACTAAGAAATTTTGATTGTTTTATTTGATGGTATATTTTCTTGAGTTTATAGGGTGTAAAGATGCAAACCTATATATAAATTTAGATATATTACTTCACTATATTCTACAATATACATATATGAGAAATCTATACAAATGTATGCACATGAGTTTGTGGGCTCATTTGATAATTATTAATTTATTACTAATAATACTTGGGAAAGCATCTATGATCGTTCATCAAGTTGTTCTTGCAGTTCTTCTATAATCCTGTTGAGTTTTTCATTTTCTTCTTGAAGCAACTCAAACTGGCATAATATACTTGTTATCTGCGCTTCAATAGCTTCATCACTCAGCTCATAAACGCTCTCAACAACCCTCAAAACCCGCCACAAGCTCACCACAACAATCAACCCGACTCCAACCCGTTCCAACAAAATTTCAGACAACAATGCACCAATCAAAACCACGCCATCAGCGACCAATCCAGGGCGCTTGAAAAACGAACTCCCACACCCAACTACTAATGCCAAGCTTTTGGTAGCAAGAATAACCAGGATTCCAATTCCTATCCAATGGTACCAAAGATCTACCTTCTTGCTAATTCTCTTGTTTGCGGGACAAGAAACAATAGTTTTTGAGAGTTCAAGAACTACCATAACAAGATCAACGACGAGCAACACAATGGCGATAATATGAACCGGGGTTGATTCTAGGAAACCTGTTAAGTGGTTTCTCCAAGGAGGTTTGTTGTTGGAAGTCTGTTTGGTTGATCCTGAGAAGAATTCCCATTTTTGGCGTCTTTTGCAAGACTTGGTTAGATTTTGGATGGAAACGTTGATCAATTCGGTTAATATTACTGCAGTCACGGGCGGTTGCGGTTGGTGGTGTTGGATTTGAGATGAATCCATGGGTGGAAATATGTGTGTGACAATGGGGGTAAAATGGTAGGAGGTTAAGGTTGTTATTTGTATGGAAAGGTTGATATTATGTTTAGCTTTTAAGCCTTGATTTACTGGGTAATGAGATTGGCCTTTGAAGTCAAGTTGATATCTTGTTGTCATGGACTCTTGGATGATAATCACATCTACTAACTCTTCTAACATCTTCAATCATCCTTTGTTTATTCAAACTTATAAAATAGCTTTATTAAAATTTTATTTTATATTATACTTTATGAGATTTATTGTCACATGTTTACGACTCTTCAGCCTTACATTAAATTTAAATATCAGGGGCATAAGCGAGCCGAATTTGAATTAGATTGAGACTAAATTAAAGATCGTTTAATACATAAGCTATTGCCTCTATTTTTGTTTTGAACGGCTAATTTTTTCGTCACCCATGGGATTTGAACATCACACCACTTGAAAAGGCAAAGCCTTATCCATCAACTTGATACCACCGGACCAAAGCGCCTTTGGTGAGTTGAACATCACATCATGAAGGTTTGAACAAGCCAAGCTCAAACTGTCTCAAAAAAAAAAAAATGAGCCCAACAGGCAAACGGCCCAAAGTCAAACTTATGCCAATTACTATATATTAGTTTTACAACTCATTTGAATAGTAATTCAAATGAATAGTAAAATTAATATATTTTATTTATATTATTATTTTATTTAAAAACTTTATTATATTATATACTATTAATATATTATATCGATACTGATAATACTGAAACCGAAAATCCATAAATATGGGTACCGATACCGATCCCGAAACCACTCGGTTCGGTATCAGTTCGGTACGGTATTGGGATCAGGACGGGACGGGATCGGTATTCGGTCTTGTATGCTCATCCCTAATTAATATATTATATGCTATTATTTTATACAAAAACTTTTTATACCGATCCCGACTATACCGATACCATACCGATCCCGTACCGATACCGATAATACCGAAACTGAAAATCCATAAATATGGGTACCGATACCGATCCCGAAACCACTCGGTTTGGTATCGGTTAGGTACGGTATCGGGATCGGGACGAGACGGGATCGGTATTCGGCCTTGTATGCTCATCCCTAATTAATATATTATATACTATTATTTTATTCAAAAACTTTATTATGTTATACACTATTAATATATTATATACTATTATTTTATTCATATTATTTTATTAAAAAAATTTATTATATTATATACTATTAATATAAATAACATAATCTTATGTAATTTCGTTACAAATTTCATGTGTTACCTTATGTATAGATTTCTTTATTTTTTTTAACGTTTACAACCAAAATGGAATCTCGATTGTATAATTCATTGATTGATTAACACCCTATCTAAATCTCGATTGTAAAACGCGCAACGCGCGTGATTTTATACACCTAGTTTGAGTTCAATTGTGTTGTTGCATATCTTGTTCATACTAACTTGTGTGAGTATATTTACGTTATGATAGCTATTCAAAAATAATAAAATAATTTTATTAAATCAAATAATAGAATAAATTGCTTATATATCTAATTTATACCTAATACCACATATGTGTTGTGGTAAATGTCAAATGTAAAAAAACGTGCCATGCTAATGTAGCAGAATTTTCACAATACCATGTGTTATATATTATTATTTAGCATTTTCAAAATACATAAATGAACAAAACTACCACTACCCAATGCCTGTGATCCACGGCGAGACCACGTATTCATGCCACGCTCTAGTGGCCTACCCGTTGCCCCAAGTGACAACATATCCACTGGTTGCACACTTGCACGCCCCTTCAAATGCCACAACACTTAGCCTCAACACTTAGCTTGGTAATAAGTAATTGGTAGCAACACTTGTCACAATTATGTAGACAAAAGATCAAATACAAACAACTTTTTCGTACGAACTGTACGAATCAAAGAAAAAAACACGCAAGCCGCGTATAACTAGAGTAATTATATAATTACGAAAAAAAAACCCCTCAAAATATACAATCCCTAAATAATAACTAGAGTTAAATGCCATTTTCGTCCTTGAGGTTCGGTCATTTTTGCGAGTTTCATCCAAAACTTTATTTTTTCTTATCTGAATCCAAAAGTTTTCAATTTTTTGCTGGTTTCGTCCAACTTGTTAACTCCATCCATTTTTTCTGTTAACTTTTTGTAAAAGGACGAAAATACCCTTATGTTTTATTTTTTATAGTGTTAATTATAAAGTAAACTCCATCTTGTCCCTCTGCATTTAGTCTCTCCCCCTCTCTCTGCTCTACCTCTCTGCTACCTTCTCCATCCAAGCTTTCCACCGTCGCCATCCAAACACCACGACACCATCAACCACCGCCTCCTTCATAATCACCGTCTTCTTCTTCAACAAACAAGACCCACCGTCGCCATTCAAACACCACTCAGAGACCCAACCCAACCCAATCCCGAGACAAGTTCGGTTAATGATAAACGGCCCGAGTATGGTGATGGGTTTGTGATGGTGACGAAAGCTTCAAACTTAATTTCTTTGGATGATGTTACCAGCATATCCTCTTTTTCTTTGCAAAAGACAATGAAAGCTTCTAACTTAATTTCTTTGCAAAAGACAACGAAAGCTTCAAGTGTGGAGGGAAACAATAGTCTGTGGTTAGTTCTAATAATGTTACAAGCATATCCTCTTTTTCTTCTGTGACCAAAGCTTCGAACTTAATTTCGTTGGTGGTTCTAACTAGTGTTTGGTGTGATACAAATCTAGTGATGGTGGTTGTGGCTGTGGTGTTTGGTGTGATACCGGTGGTGGTGGTGGTGTTTGGAGTGATTTATCGTGAACACAAATTTGGGGTTTTTGTTGTAATTGGTCATGAACACAGCTTTTTGGGTTTTTGGGTTTTTGTTGTAATTGATTGTGAAAACAAATTTGGGGGTTTTTGTTGTGATTAATCGTGAACTAAGATTTGTGGGTTGTAATGGAGGTGGTGACAGTGGGTTGAAGAAGAGACAGCGAGAGGTAGAGGAGAGAGAGTGAAGAGAGAGAGAGAGAGAGAGAGAGAGAGAGAGAGAGAGAGGGGTAGAAGTTAAGAAAGAAAGTGAGTTAAATAAAGATTTTATTTATTAAACATATAAAATATAAGGGTATTTTAGTCTTTTTACAAGAAGTTAACAGAAAAAATGGATGGAGTTAACGAGTTGGACGAAACCAGCAAGAGTTTGAAAACCTTTGGATCCAGTTGAGAAAAAATAAACTTTTGGATGAAACTGGCAAAAAGTGCCAAACCTCAGGGACGAAAATGGCAATTTACTCTAATAACTATTTTATTTTTTCTTTTGAACCATTTGTGGAGAGGGACCGCAAAGATCCATTTGTCTTTCTCATGGCAATGAATGACGTTATCACTGACTTCATCTTCCTCATAACCTTCCCTTAAATTCTTACAGTCCGATCAATCATACACACACCCAACTCCGAAATCGAGCTACAACCAACAACAATGGTGCCGAAAGTGAAACTAGGTTCACAAGGTCTAGTTATCTCAGCTCAGGGACTCGGTTGCATGGGTATGTCCGGCAACTACGGACTACCCAAACCCGAACCCGACATGATCAACCTCATCCACCACGCCGTTGACTCCGGCGTCACCTTCCTTGACACCTCCAACGTCTACGGTCCTCACACCAACGAAATCCTCATCGGCAAGGTCGCTACTTTAACTTATTTGACTTTCATCACTTAGTCTTCGGTTTATTATTTTTGTTTTTATATATTTGGGGAATTTGAATTGCTTAGGCTTTAAAAGAAAGAGGATTGAGAGACAAAGTTCAGATTGCTACGAAATTTGGAGTACGATGGATCGATGGAAAGCCGGAAGTGTGTGGTGATCCGGCGTATGTCCGATCATGTTGTGAAGATAGCTTGAAAAGACTTGATATTGATTGTATCGATCTCTACTATGTTCATCGCATTGATATCCGAGTCCCAATCGAAGTCACTGTGAGTCTCTCTTCATCCTGCTTGGTTTGATCGGGTTTATTATTCGGGTTACAAGTGGTTCGGGTGGCTTATTTGAGTTTTTTTGTGTATTCGGGTTGTGCGGTTATTGGGTTCGTTAGGTCGGGTAATTCGGGTAGCTCGGGTTTGGATATGTATATGTTAGTTTTTAAAACATATTACATGTTTGGTCCGGAAGTTGTTTGGGTTACTCAGGTATCGGGTTAAACGGGTTGGGTAGTTAGGTTTTTTGATGTTTAAAGGTTTAACAATTACCCGACCCTAGTAGATCGGGTACAGGCGACGGGACTATTTCAGAAACACCAAAACCAGTTGTTTTAATTGGTGTACTGGTTAGTTTTGTTGCTCTTTTTGCAATTTAAATCTTATATGGCAGAAAGACAGAAACTTTTAGATTATTTAACATTTGATAAATTGTTATTGAAAGATGGGAGAACTTAAGAAACTGGTAGAGGAAGGGAAAGTGAAGTATGTGGGATTGTCAGAAGCTTCCGCCTCTACGATCAGAAGGGCTCATGCTGTTCATCCGATAACAGCAGTGCAGAATGAGTGGTCTTTGTGGTCAAGAGATTTGGAGGATGAAATTGTTCCTACTTGCAGGTCATCTTCAAGTGGTTTTGATGTTAACTTAAGTCCGGACTGGTTTATTTTGAAGTTTGATGATAAGTGTTATGGTCTGTTTTGCAGAGAACTTGGTATTGGGATTGTTCCTTACAGTCCTATTGGCAGGGGATTCCTCGCTTCCGGTCCTGATTTGGTCGAAAGCTTGATAGAGGGCGACATGAGGAAGGTATGATATGTTCACATACATAGCATGACATGTTTTATGATCAAAAGCTTCTAACTATGTTCATACGCAGACAGATGATCAGATTATGATCTCATCTAAAATTAGTAAAAATGTTTTATCTACTGTATTTACATTATTAATGGAACTTAGGTTTAACTGAAACTTATTGCAGAGCATGCCAAGGTTTCAGAACGTAGAGCACAATAAGACTGTATTCGAGCGAGTGACCGAGATGGCTGCAAGGAAAGGGTGCACTGCAGCTCAACTAGCCCTAGCCTGGGTACACCACCAAGGAACTGATGTGGTTCCAATACCAGGGACCACAAAACTTGAGAACTTTAACCAAAACGTTGGAGCTTTGTCTGTTAAGTTAACACCAGAGGAAATGGTCGAACTTGAATCATATGCTTCAGGTGATGTAGTGAAGGGGGAAAGGCATGCATACATGCAAATGACATGGATAAATTCAGAGACTCCTTCATTGTCATCTTGGAAACGCAATTAATTGACGTGTTGTAGCATTGTATACAGTTCGTCGTGGAAGCTGTCAAGTCGTCATAACTCGTATGTTTTCCATGTCAGCTTTCCTTTTTTTTAAAACGATGCTTTAATAATTGTACCCTCGGTTTGAAGGTTCAAAGTGTGTTCTTAAAGATTGTTACTTTTTTATAGCCTTGTGTTATGGTTGATGCTGTTAACTAAGCTTCAAAATTTGTGAATTTGTTGAATGCTTTTGGTATGTTTAGTTCCAGTAGGCCATCATGTTGCTAGTGCAGATGGTACTAAGAGATTAGTTCAATAAATATTTTTAAACTGTGTATAAAAAATAATAACATATAAATCGTCTACATATATTAGCTGTTGAAATATACATTAATTGTTCTAGTTGATTTAATGGAAACTTAATAAGAATAAAGGATTTACTGAACGTATATCAATTTTTGAAACCGCCAGAATTCTTTTGTTGTCTTTTACTATGAGAGAAATGTGAATATTATTTGTTTGACAAAGCAACTGAGATGATGGAACTAAGGTCCCCCCCCCCCCCCCCCCCCCCCCCCCCCCCCCCCAAAAAAAAAAAAAAAAAAAAAACCAATGACACGTTATCTATGTTGGACTTAATCCCGATGTGCCATATCTATTGGGCTTACGATTTAATTTTGGGTCATGATACAATTGATAGTTTTATTATTTGAGTTATCTAGTATTGATAGTTATCTCTTTTTTGAACGGTGACTTTCTTATGAGTCATGATGTTGACCGACCCTGCCAAGACTGGCCGAACTCCGTGTTCTATCGGATCCGGGCCGGCTTGTCAGCTTTGGTGGCGTCCCCCGGAAACCGTACTGCCTCCACAAGAGTTGCCTCACTAAGGTAGTATTGATAGTTATCTAGTATTGATAGGATTGAGTTTGTAAAAGGTCATATAAATCTGTTGTGAGGTCAGAGTCCTAGTATGAGTCAACTTAGGTGGCTTAGAATGAGATTTATAAGTAGAGGGTCTAGCATGGAGTCGTATGGATGTTCTCGTAATTTGGTTTTTCAAGTTGTCGTGTTCATGTGTTTCTTATAATATCGATTGTTCCAACATCACTTATTTGTCATACACTAGTACGGACCATATAATATGACGAAAATGGTCATATGATCATACGGTTCTTATGATCAATTGACTGTTAAAAAAGATGTCTAGTGTGAGCATTATTGACAATATACAACTTGTATTACAGTTTCATTTGAATCTCATAGAGTATATATAGCACAATGCTAAACATAAAAATAGAAAGATGTTCATTTTCATGAGACTGCAGAAAGAAAGACACGTAGTGCGATTCTGCTGTGCATTATTATTGTAGAAATAGAAAGATTCTGTTTTTTTCTAAGGTAATGATGTCATCAGTGAGTTCATCATCTATCGTCCTTTTGCTCAAATCAATATAACAGTCAAAGTAAGGTTTCTGCTTTAGTTACATGCCTTACCATTCGAGATACTATATATATGTAATTATGTATGTGTGTATCTACTAGGATTAAGCAAATTGTAATTGTAACCGACAAACAGAAATGGCCGCCTCAGTGGTGCCAAAAGTGAAACTAGGTTCACAAGGTCTAGTTGTTTCTGCACAGGGGTTGGGTTGTATGGGTATGTCCGGGATCTACGGGCCCCCCAAACCCGAACCCGATTTGATCAACCTCATCCACCACGCCATTGATTCTGGTGTCACCTTCCTTGACACATCCGACGTCTACGGCCCTCACACCAATGAAATCCTCCTCGGCAAGGTATACCAACCCGCTTCTGTTAATCAATATATAAATATATATTCATTGTGATTTAAATCTAAGGATTTTTTTTCTAGGCTTTGAAAGGAGGATTTCGAGAGAAAGTTCAAATTGCTACGAAATTTGGAATCCAACGGATGGATGAAAAGAGAGAAGCGTGTGGTGATCCGGCTTATGTTCGATCAGCTTGTGAAGGTAGCTTGAAGAGACTTGATATTGATTGTATTGATCTCTACTATATTCATCGGATTGATATTCGAGTCCCAATCGAAGTCACGGTTAGTGTCTTTAGCTAATTTGATACTGCATACTCAACCATTGGTGTGCTTGTTAGTTTTGCAATCCTAATCTTGTATGGCAGACTTATTTACATATGTATATCATATACATATTTAGTTGAGTACCAATTGACTGCTGTAGTTCCATAGCAGTCGTTCCTTTGTTCAAGGATCATCCACACTTTTCTTACCTCATTTAGTTTAGTACGAATTAACTTTTTTAAACCCAACCCGACTGACCCGTTTTAACAAAGTATAAATTTGAGTTTTTTTTTCTCTTTTACATGTAAATACTAAAAAAGAAGCCTTTTTTAAACCCCACCTGGCCGACCCGACCCGAAACCCGTTTTTTTAAATTGACCCGTTTTGACCCGAACCCGTTTTGACCCGTGACCCATCTCGACCCGAGCCGCTTGCCAGCTATGACTTATGTTTGATAAATTGTAACTGAAAGATGGGAGAGCTGAAGAAACTGGTAGAGGAAGGGAAAGTGAAATATGTGGGATTATCAGAAGCATCCGCCTCTACAATCCGAAGGGCTCATGCTGTTCATCCAATAACAGCCGTACAGAATGAGTGGTCGTTGTGGTCAAGAGATTTGGAGGATGAAATTGTTCCAACTTGCAGGTCATCTTCAGAGGTTTTGATGTTAACATAAATCCAGATAAGTTTACTTTAAAGTTTGATGATTATTTGATTGTTATGGTATGTTTTGCAGAGAACTTGGAATTGGGATTGTTCCTTACAGTCCTATTGGCAGGGGATTCCTAGCTGCCGGCCCGTCATTGGCTGAAAACTTGGTTGAGGGTGACTTCAGGAAGGTATTGCATATTTTGCGCATTCATGTAAAAGCTTTTCATAAATGGATTGTACCCATCATGACAAGTGGATGGTTCTTTTTATTCGACTTAAGATATGGGTTAGACGCTATTTAAGATAGCGACTATAGAGTTGAAGTTGCACAACTTCATTTCGCAGAACTTAGTCAGACCAAAGTTTAATAATTTACGTCTTTTTGGTTGTAGTCGATATCTAAAGGAGACCGCGACCTCAACAGCAAAAGGACGAAAATTCTGGACACTCGTTTAATCTAGTCAGATATGCGTACTCCAAGAATCTAAAGTCGTTATCTTATATAACGACTAACCCAAATTTGAAGTTCAACCAAAAAACCAAATGTCTGTCTATATGCAAAACGAACCCATATTCGATGAAAAAGATAAAAAAATCCTTAATTGTATTTATAGAGATGGAAACTTAAGTTTAAGTTTCTGATTGCAGGTTATGCCAAGGTTTCAAAATGTGGACCACAACAAGAGTGTATTTGAGCGAGTGAAGGAGATGGCTACAAGGAAAGGGTGCACTGCGGCTCAACTAGCCCTAGCATGGGTGCACCACCAAGGAGCTGATGTGGTTCCAATACCAGGGACCACAAAGCTTGAAAACTTAAAGCAAAACATTGGGGCATTATCTGTAAAGCTAACACCGGAGGAGATGGCTAAACTTGAATCATTTGCCTCAAGTGAAGATGTAAAGGGGGAAAGACATGCATACATGCAATCAACATGGATAAATTCGGAGACTCCTCCATTGTCTTCTTG
Organism: Ambrosia trifida; assembly: GCA_028751855.1. Lineage (NCBI taxonomy): Eukaryota > Viridiplantae > Streptophyta > Magnoliopsida > Asterales > Asteraceae > Ambrosia > Ambrosia trifida. Next base: position 143,462,776 of record CM054125.1, read on the forward strand.
GAAAGGCAATTTAGAAGGCGTTTAATCAGATAGGTCCGCTTTGATGAACGGGTCAGATTGGGAGGTGTATCTGATTTGCTTTTAGAGACTTCTCAAAGAAAGTTTTCAATATGTTTGGGTTTATGTTGCTCTTCATGGTGTTTTATGTTTAAGGTCATGCGTCTTCTAGTAAAACAAAACTAATGTGTTCGTGTTTAGTATCTTAGAAATAAATTCTACATATAATAAAATGATATATTTTTTTAGCTTTTGTTGAAGAAAGAGGAAGAGGGCTTGGTCCTTGGTGACGGACATGTGTTTTGAGGATATGTGAGACGAAAGAAGAGAGAACGAGAAGGTACTGCACGAAACCATCTCGTGAAGGTGACGTGTTGGGAGGCTCACGCTACTGCACCATGTTGACATTGCGTGAGCCTTGTTGGCTCGTGAGAAGTGTAGTTAGATGTTGGTTTGGATTTAAGTCCCGTTAAGAACATTCGTATTTAACGTAATATGCAAATTTAATTATGGTTCTTTTGTTTATTTTATAATATAAAACGGTTCAACCCATGTAATACGTGGGTTAATGTTTTTAGAACTGGACTGGACGGCGAACCGGTATCCTTACCGGTTTACTGGTCCGACAACTGACAAGTCCAACCGGTTGGACCGAATATAAGAACCGGATTGTCTTGTAAAATTAATATGGTAAAATTTTAAAAAATCCTGTTTTAAAACTTGGTCCGGCCGGTCCGGTCCGAGTTTCAAAACAATGACGTGGCTAACTAACTTAGTGTTAAAGTTGTGGTATGGTGCCCCCCCCCCCCCCCCTCTCTTACAAATGTAAGGTTATGGCCTTATGGGTTTAAATCCTTGCAAAGGTAACGTGATATGGAATCAAGGTGTGATAAAATTTGTTGGTAAAAAGAAAGTAACTAAATTAAAAAAATGTTAAGATAACTAAATTTTTTTTTTTTTTTTTTTTTTTTTTAGCAATAATAATTTCCATTTCAACAAAAGAGGCAAATTACATAAGAATAGCAGGTAGGCGGGCAACAAGCTGCGCCGCCACCCCCTTCTGGATAGAGAACCCTAATCTAGAGAAAACAAATCCTCGCCCCTGGGGAGTCGAGAAGTTGCTGTGGACCACCCGCTGGACTCTCGTCAGAAATCTGATCGCTTCCGGGGCCAATGAGCCAAAAGTGTCAAAGGCTAAAGGGACAAAAGCATGTTGGTTATCCTCACACGCTTTAGCATGCTTTGCCACCTTGTTCGATTCTGCTCTAATTACCGCTTGCCCCGCCACGAACCCACTCTCCCTGAATCCCGCTAAAGGAGACACACCCATAAGGTCCACGCATGCGTGTTTCCCACCTTCCCATCCAAACACTAGTAGGTCAGCCGGACGTAAAGTGGACCTCCCTTCTGCCGGGTCTGTTAGAAAGTTAACTGGGGCCTCTTTCTTGGCCGAGATCCCTGCTCGTCTAAGAATATCCATTAAAACGTCCCGAACGAAATCGTGCCTGTACTTAAACCCCGGTAACTCTCTACAATGGAGGGCATGCTCCCCATATTTATCCAAACACGCTTTACGGCAGACCGGACATGTTTCGTCATCGGGAAAAATGGGAATCATCAAACGATATTTAAGGATTGCTCTATATTCCACGGCTGACATTCGTTGCCCCAACCCTTCGATAGGGATAACTGTTAGGAAGTCTTGGGCGTGGGGCCTCTGTAAGCATTCCATGACGGCTTTCTGGCGTGGGGTCAAGCAAAAATCTTCCCTCAGACTTCGTGCGATTTGACAATAAAAAGCATTCGCCAAGGTTTTTTGTGGCTTTTTGGGGGCGGTGTCTTTATTGGAGAAACCGCCAAGATCAAAGTCAGGGAGATTTTCATGCATGCGTTCCAAAGCGCAAACATAATCCGGATCCGTGTTATCGACCCCGCTGTTACGTAAAATATGGTCTTGCAACCCCCAGGATTGAGATCTGGACGCCACAAAGGCATAAGTGGCGACATCCCGGGCCGAGAGAAGGCCCAACCCACCATGCCGCATCGGTAAGGTTGCGACCCGCCACTGGAGGTCCCCAAAATATGCCCCCCCACAAACTACAATATCTTCAATTGCCTCCCGGAGGCCTTTATCAAAACATGAGACAGCGCTGCCTACAAAGGGGGGCTGGCATGTTCGTAAACCGAAAAGCAACTTTGCGACTCCCATACAGGATCTGAGCAGGAGGAGCTCGCTTTGCGGATCCCGCAGACGAGGGAGGAGCCCCATAAGATCCACAGCCCGTGACGCCCTTTTAGTGGACAAATCACAGATGAAGCTAGCATCGCGACTGACTGCCCCTCCTAGCAGTTTGACACCTCTCTCAGGCCGTCCAATATCACTAGGGAATAGCCCTGGCCTAGTCTTCACCCCATCGCAGGTTGGCCAAAAAATCTCTGTTTTCTTGATATTAAGGTTGAGTCCCAATGATGGTCCTTCTGAACTGATGATTTCCAGGGCCTTAGCAACCTGCACAGCGTCCCCGATGATCGTCCCATCATCTAAATACCAAGCGTGGAAGGGGAGGTTGCAGTTTTCCTGCACTTGGCGCACTAGGGGGTGTAAGGCAAGGGAAAAAAGCAAAGGTCCCAAGGGGTCCCCTTGTTGAACCCCCGTAAAGGCTCCAATGCGTTCATCCCCAACATATAACCTAGCTGGCTGGGCATACAAAAATTTGACCCACGGAAAAATGGAGGGGCAATGGCGATGGACTTCCCGTAACAAAACAGATCGGTCAACTACGTTGAAGGCGTTAGAAAAATCAACCGTGAGCATGGCCAGAGAGCCGTCTGCATGAAAGGAACTGAGGAACCTGTTAGCGCTGTGCAACACGGCCTCTGCCCCATTGGGGATCCCCACCCCGAATTGGTAGTCTCCCAAGTACTTAATAACTTCTTTACCCACTTTCTTCATGGCTACTTTAGAGACCAACCTTCTCCATATAGCCCCCACAGCAATGGGGCGGATCCCATTATCAGGTTTCAACAATGGGGTCAGGGGGGCTGAAGCAATAAATTCAGCGAGCACCCCAGGACATAACCCCCTAACCACAGATTGACCACATCGGTGATAGCAGAAAGCAGACCTGAAGCAGTCACTGACCCCTCCCCGCTAAGGGCATCCAACAGGTGTTGAGCCCGTAAGCCATCTCGACCACAGGATGTCCCTTTTGGGAAAGACTTCACACACTTGTAAACGCAGTCTTCTTCCACCGATAATGCAGGGTGGGGTAGAGGGCTGGACGGTAGGGTTGGCGGCGAAACAATGGGATGCTTGTCGATAAGGGCCTGCATGGTAGATTCCCCGGGTGGCGCTACCCCACTGGAGCACAACACCTTAACAGCGGCGGTGAAGTGCCCATCTCTGACTTTCCTGAGGCATTGCTTGATATTGGGGTCAACTTCCTCGTCCTTTTCCCCTGTCCGTTGCGCTCCCCCACCATGCGAGACCTCTTCCTCCGTCAGGAGGAGCGACGTAACCAAGTCCTCAAAACCAGAGCCGTCCTTCCATGTTGCTAAGGCCCGCATAATACTATCACATTGTAAGGACTTCCTGTTACCAGACCTCCGTTCCTGCCTAGAAGACGGAACGACCACCTTAAGAGTACATCGTGGTAAGAGTAAAAGTTTGACCCAGTTTTCAACAGACCCAGGGGAGGCCACTACTTTACGAATGGCGCCCGTCAGAGCCTGGGCAAATGCTAAACGACAACTTGGGGGAATACTTTTAACTGTCCGCACCGGGATGGAAAAAACCTGATCGAGGAGAGTGACATCCCCCACTACTCCTTGTTGGGACCTAAGATCACAGCTCACCCCAGGAACCCGAGGCCTTAGGATCCCCACAATAAAATCCCCATCTGAGCCAGTGTTAACAGAGAAGGTGGAGACACCATCCGGGTGGTGGCACCCCCTGCTAAGGGCATGTGTCTTCATGCACCTCCCACACAACCAATATCCAAAAACCCGCAGGGTTTCCCCCACATTCGTAAACAACTCTAAATCGCTGGACAGCGCGCTTCTAAAGAAATCCTTTCGATCATCTTTAAAATGGAACTGCTGTAAATGTGAGATTAACCTGTTATACCCAGAAGACCCAGGTTTGCCATCTTTACACTCATGGAAATTCCTAAGGGGGCATAGCCACACTCCCTTAAACGAGGTAGAAGCAAGCCTCTCCCCAGAGGTGTCCCCACAAGCAACCTTAGAAGATACCATACAAGAAAAATGTGTCCCCCGTCTCGAGATGAGAAGGAGACAAGGTACCACACCCCACCCAAAAGGACGAGAGAGGAGCAAAAGCAACCTATAGTTGCTCACGCCCCCCAGAAACCGCTATGAGAGGGGGAGTTAAGCCATTATTATTATTATTATTATTATTATTATTATTATTATTATTATTATTAGTACGGTCAGCAATAAATAAAATCTAGAACTCCACTTGTGACTTTAAGCAATAAGAATTCTTTTATTATTTATCACCACCAGGTCTAGTAGGCTCCAAATTGCAAAAGAAGCGAGTAGGCTCAGGGAGGTGCGAGTAGGCTCAGGGAGGTGCGAGTAGCACTACAGTTCGCGCACAGGACTTGCAGAAAGGGGCGAGTAGCTGGAGAGGGAATTAGCGAGTAGCGGGGGAGGGCGAGTAGCTGGTGAGGGCGAGTAGTGGGAGAGGGCGAGTAGCGGGAGAGTGCGATTGTGATTTGAAAACAGATGACCGTTTGCAGGTTGAGGGCGACGTCGGTTGAAGGTGGTTTGAGGAGGAAACCGATGGTGGTGGTGGAGTAGGCGGACAGATGGGTAAAGATCGGAGGAAGCGGAGCAGGGAGGCGGAAGACGGCGGAGGAGGAGAGAGAAAGAAAGGGAGAGGGCGATTAGATCGGATTAATGGAGTCTTGACGGTGGGTGAGGTGGACAGAGCGGCGACGGCAGCTGAGGAGGTAGTCAGGGGATGGCGAGTGGTGGTGTTCAACGGAGATGGCGAGTGGTGGTGTTCAACGAGCTGAGGAGGTAGTCGATGATCAGTGGGGCAAATGGTCACACAGTGAGGTGGGAGGGTTTTCTCCTCGGAGTTCCTGCCCGGTTGAGGTCGCGAGTTCGATTCCTGGCTGCCCCGTGTTTACCCTGGCCAGGCCCCGTTGTGGGAAGTCGGTTAAATCGCTTTGGCGCCGTCTTGAACTCAGGTCGCGTCTCACCCCGCGGATGTGTCATAGACCAATGGGACGCTGATAAAAAAAAAACTAAATTAAAAAAATGTTAGATTTTCACCAGATGACAGGACACGTGTGGGGCGATTAGCCAATCAGATGATTTTTTCCCGAAACGTCATCAGTTGTCCATCATCTTCAATCTATATGACAGTCAAATTAAGCTTTCTGCTGTGCATGCCTTACCAATCCACATATAATCCACACCACACACGTTTCATTCCACAGCCAACAATGGCTTCGCTGGTGCCAAAGGTGAAACTAGGGTCACAAGGTCTAGTTGTTTCAGCACAGGGACTGGGCTGCATGGGTATGACCGGAAGCTACGGACTACCTAAACCCGAACCCGATATGATAAAGCTCGTCCACCACGCCATTGATTCGGGCATCACATTTCTTGACACTTCCGATGTCTACGGCTCTCACACTAACGAAATCCTCCTCGGCAAGGTCAATACTTTAACCACTGATCATTAATCGATCGAATTCGTTATCTTTTTTTTTTTTCAGTTTAGTTTTTTTTATATCAATTTAGGGTTTTTTATTTATATTTTTTATTTCAATTTAGGGATTTTTGTATTTTGATTTCAATTTAGGGATTTTTATATTTTGATTTCAATTGAGGGATTTTTTTTATATCATTTTAGGTTTTTTTTTATATGTATTTTGATTTCAGTTTAGGGATTTCAATTTAGTTTTTTTTTACGGTGTGCGCATATAATGTATATACGTGTGGCCCTTGTGGGGCAAAAGTAAAGTTGCACTAGTTTTAACGTTATTTTACTAATTTCGTGAAAATAACGTTAAAAACGACAGACGGTTAATCATGCATCATGTGGTGGCTTGGATAGCCAAAAGACAAAGGGGTACATGCACCGATCGGGTTTGTCCCGATTGCTAAGTGTTATGTGCCTTATGTCCAAGGCTTGATACCAAACCACATCGAGCCGGAGGTCTCACTAGAAGCAGCCTCTCTATTCAGGACCTACCTTAACTTTGCTATAGGTGTGATTAACTGAGTATGATGATGATATACACAAAATTCCTATAAAGCAATGTATTTCAATTTTTGTTATATTAGTTATTTAATTGCATTTCGAAAGAAGGGTTTTTTTTTTTTTATATATTTTGATTTTAGTTCTTTTCTTTATGTATTTTTATTTCAATTAGGGCTTTTTTTATGTATTTTGATGACAATTTAGTTTTTTTTATGTACTTTGATATCAAATCAGAGGGTTTTTTTTTTTTTTTTATATATATTTTGATTTCAATTAAGGTTTTTTTTTATATATATTTTGGTTTCAATTTAACGTTTTTTAGGCATTGAAAGAAGGGGGGCTTCGAGACAAAGTACAAATAGCTACGAAATTTGGAATCCGACAGGTGAATGGAAAGACAGAAGCGTGTGGCGATCCGGCATATGTCCGATCATGCTGTGAAGGTAGCTTGAAAAGACTTGATATTGATTGTATCGATCTCTACTATGTTCACCGGATTGATATTCGGGTCCCAATTGAAGTCACGGTGAGTCTCTCTTGCTTACCTGTGTATTGTATTTTTAGAAATTTTATTGGCGTACTTGTTAGTTTTGCTGTTATATTTGCAATTTTAATGTTGCATGGAAGATAAGATTAGATTAGATTAGATTGAGCTGACACTTGTATATGTGATAAACTGTGATTTAAAAGATGGGAGATCTCAAGAAACTGGTAGAGGAAGGGAAAGTGAAGTATGTGGGATTATCAGAAGCTTGTGCTTCAACAATCAGAAGGGCTCATGCTGTTCATCCGATAACAGCAGTACAGAATGAGTGGTCTTTATGGTCAAGAGATTTGGAAAGTGAAATTATTCCTACTTGCAGGTCATCTTCAAGAGGTTTTGATGTTAACAAAATTCTTGGCGTGTTTATTTTGAAGTTTGATGATAAGTGTTATGGTCTGTTTTGCAGAGAACTTGGCATTGGGATTGTTCCTTACAGTCCGATTGGCAGGGGATTCTTAGCTGTCGGTCCCTCTTTGGCTGAAAACTTGATAGAGGGTGACTTCAGGAAGGTATGCATACTTTGAGCCTTCATTGATTATTTGTAGATTTGGTTGGAATTTTGATATGGGTTAGACGCTTGGTGACTTCACAATTGAAGTTGCGTGACTCAAATGATTTATGTCTATATGCTATTATAATCGCTATCTTAGATAGATCTCAGCAGCAAGAAGAGCCCGTGCTTTTGGAGAAAAAGGTTCTTTAAATTTATATAACTGAATGGATTAAGTTTAAGTTTCTCATTGCAGAGGATGCCAAGGTTTCAGAATATGGATCACAACAAGACTATATTCGAGCGAGTGAACGAGATGGCTGCAAGGAAAGGGTGCACCGCCGCTCAATTAGCCTTAGCCTGGGTGCATCACCAAGGAACTGATGTGGTTCCAATACCAGGGACCACGAAGCTTGAAAACTTAAAGCAAAACGTTGGGGCTTTATCTGTAAAGCTAACACCGGAGGAGATGGCTGAACTTGAATCATTTGCTTCAGGTGAAGCTGTGAAGGGTGAAAGACATGCATTGATGCAACTGACATGGATAAATTCGGAGACTCCTCCATTGTCTTCTTGGAAGGCCAATTTATAATATAAAGCCTAGCAAAATGGAGTTTGGGTCAAAATGGTTTCTGACCCGAGTTCAAGTCAAAACAGAAATTTAAAAAAGGTATAAATTTGATTCGGGTGAAAGTGAGTTTTAATTGAAAAATCGATATGGGTTTTCACTTGGATAAACTGGGAGCTGTATTTGATATATTAGGAGACTTCTCCAAGAAAGTTTTTAATATGTTTGGGTTGCTCTTCATGACATGGTTTGTCATGTTTAAGAACATGCATCTTCTATTAAAACTTATGTTTGGTCAGTTTGTGTGTTGTTTCTTAAAAGAAGTTAATTTACAAAAGAAAAAAAATTCGACCCCTGTCTTTTGGCTATCAACCCCACAACATAATGCATGATAAACCGTCCGACCCCCAAGTCCCACGCATATATCCTTTTGCCCCTCTATTCATAAACCTAACCTAATTTTAGAAAGGCATCTATGCTTTGTTTGGTTGTTCGGTACAACCACAAGGATGATGGTGAAAATTATTAATAGAGACAATAATAGAATTAGATGATTACGTCATAGCCTACATCCACCAAAATATTGTGTTTGGTCAAAAACAAATTTTGATGCGCCACATTATGGATGAGATCAAGGTTATGCGTTTTTTATGAATAAAAAACCGGGCTAACATAACGGATATGAACAGAGAATCTTGGAGTAGATTTGATACTACTTAAATGGGGGGTAGTAGTTGGGTTGGGTTTGTGGGTTGTTTCTTGTTTTTGTTTTTTGTGTTTGTCTATGTTTTAAAAAGTGCGCTTGAGGCGCGCTTAAGCGCAAAGCGCACCTAGGCGCAAATCTATGCGCCTTATGTAACCCTAGGCGAGCAGTGTACGAAAAGCGCAAGAAAAGCGCAAAAAGCGCACGAAAAGCGCAAAAAGCGCAAGAAAAAAAAGCGAGAAAAGCGCGCTTTTTGTACACATGATGTTTTTGTGCTTAAAATTGTTATACATGTAGTTAAAAAGGTTGTACATTTTAGTTAAATCATATATATATACTTTATTTGTATCTATGTTTTGAGTAAAAAATGCTAAAAACCTATAGCATATATAAAAAAATTTATATAATTGTCTTGCGCCTCGCGTACGAAAAGCCCACCGCTTTTGCGATTTGCGCTTCGCGCCTCGGTTTTAGACCTCGTCGCTTTTTTGCGCTTCGCGCTTTTTAAAACCAAGGTGTTTGTTTTGGTTTGTGCTAGTTTCTTGCTAGCCGTTTTGAATAAATGAGTTTGTTGGCCATTTTAAAAAAAAGGTTATATATTTAATTTAGCTAAATATAGATAATAAAAGAGTGGATGAGCTAGAGAGCAAACTAGTAAAAAAAAAAAAAAAGAAAAAAAAAGAAAAACCGAGTGGAAGTGATGTGTTGATGAAGGGTTCTAGGTTTCATACACCACGTGACATCATATTTTGAGGTATATAACATCATATTCAGGGTATGTGGCAGCCTTCAATTAATGTATGATGTGGGTTAGAGTGCATGATTCCTAATTAAGGGGTGTATAGTTAGTAAATACCGTTGATGAATGGTGACATTTACTTTTTACTTTATTGTCGGAGTGACAAAGAAAAACCATAAAATATTTAATCCTGCCTAAGCTTTCTTTCGTTTTCACTTTCCACTTCCACTTGTGGTTACGCTGACCGTAGATCATTAATCAATCATGTCCCATATTAAAGGGTGTTTGGGATTGAGTTTCAAAACAATTTATTGACTTATTTGCTTTTTAAAAAAAGCCAATAAGTCAATAAGCTGTTTGTGTAACCTAAAAACACTTTCTGTTTTGACTTTTGGCTTTTAAGGGTGAAAAAACTGTTTTTGAGAAAATAGAAATCCTGGCTTTTGGCTTTTGACTTTTAGAAAAAAAAATTACAAATCTATCACCCATACAACCAATATTCACAATAATTTAAGCGAAACACTTAAAAAACAACAATTTATTGACTTTTTGACATTTCTCATCCGAAAAGTTAATCCAAACACTTTTTTTAAAACTCATTTTCTAAAAGTCGTAAGCCAATAATCACTTTTGACCAAAAGCAATTTTGCGTTTCCGAACTCAATCCTAAACTCCCTCTAAATTGTCTCATTCTCTTGGCTACGATCTTCAACTTAAGCGTTTAATCAGCTTTGAATTCCATCGAATCAAACATATTTTCTAGGGTTTGAATCTAACCATGTCGTCAGGCGTGAGAAGAATTAAGCTGGGATCACAAGGCCTAGAGGTTTCAGCTATTGGCCTCGGTTGCATGGGCATGTCTGGAGGCTACGGTCCACTCAAACCAGAACAAGACATGATCAACCTCATCCACCACGCCATCAACTCCGGCGTCACTCACCTCGATACCTCCGACGTCTACGGACCACACACCAACGAAATCCTCATCGGCAAAGTATTTTCCTTATTCCTTCTCATTTGATTAGATTATATATAAATTCAACTGATTGCATTGAAAATGATTGGTGCACTGCAGGCATTGAAAGGATTGAAGAGAGAGCAAGTGCAAGTGGCTACCAAATTTGGGTTGAAATTTGGGGAGGGTTTGAGTCAGGTGGAAATCCATGGTGAACCCGAGTACGTTAGGGCTTGTTGTGAGGCTAGCTTGAAGCGCCTCGATGTCGATTACATTGATCTTTACTATGTTCATCGTGTCGATACGAAAGTCCCTATTGAAGTCACTGTGAGTCCCTGTTTCACTTATTATGTTATGCTCTACTTCAGTTGGATATAGATTAAGTGACTATTGTTTGAATTGTTGTGTAGATGGGAGAACTCAAGAAACTGGTTGAAGAGGGTAAAATAAGGCACATTGGTCTGTCTGAGGCTGGTCCAGCAACTATTAGAAGGGCACACGCGGTTCATCCGATAACAGCAGTACAACTGGAGTGGTCTTTGTGGACTAGAGATGCAGAAGAAGAGGTTATTCCTACCTGCAGGTAACCCATAAGCAGCTATATGTTAAGTGTTATTAATTAGTATACAGTAAGTTAGTTAGTTAGTTAACTGGGTAGTTGTACTTTGTTGATTAACCACTTAACCCTAACTAACTAACTAAGTAAACTAACTAACTAACATGTAACTAACTAACTAACTAACTAACTAACATGTAACTAACTAACTAACTAACTAACTAACTAACTAACATGTAACTAACTAACTAACTAACTAACTAACTAACTAACTAACTAACTGTATACACTTAGCATAAAGTAATATCATTAGGAAAAAACAAGCTATTGTAATGTTAGCATTATTCATCAGTGTCTTTACTTTTTTTTTTCTTTAAGGGAATTAGGAATTGGGATTGTTCCGTTTTGTCCACTGGGTAGCGGGTTTTTTGCATCGGGTCCAAAGATGATGGAAAGTTTGGCGGATAATGACTTTAGAAAGGTTCGCACATATACAATATTACGATTAAGTGACTTTGAAATGCAGATTTTCTTGTATTATTGATTTGTATTAGCATAACCTCATACTGTATATACATTTGTTGAATTATTGTTTTTTGATCTTTCTTAGGTTCTACCAAGGCTACAAGGAGAGAACTTTGATCATAACAAAGTTGTATTTGAGCGAGTGAGTGAAATGGGACGAAAAAAGGGTTGCACCTCGTCGCAGTTGGCATTAGCTTGGGTTCTGCACCAAGGGGATGATGTATGTCCAATCCCTGGTACAACCAAGATCGAAAATCTGAACCAGAACCTTGGAGCCCTTGCGGTTAAACTCAAGGCTCAAGACATGTCTGAGCTTGAATCTATGGCTTCATTCAAGGGTGCTAGAATGCCTGACTTTATTTTAGCTCACACTTACAAGAACTCTGACACTCCACCCTTGTCATCATGGAAATCTGAGTAAGAACATTGGTTTTTGTGTTTCACGCTTATACGCTACGATCCAAGAGAAGGCATGCTTTTAATAATGTTTTGTGTTAATATTATGATGAGTTTTTTTAAGAGTGCTGTGTTTATATTTTTATCGTGCTGATATTTGAGTTTGTTTGTGGCGAAGTTTTGCATACATTTGGTTACCGTTTTTTTTTTTTTTTTTTGGCTTGGTCAACTAATATGTAGAGGTTGTCAAGACTAGCAGGGCGGCCTTGTTGGAAATTACAACAACCAAACGCAGTAAATTCCACGAATGGAAATAAATCTTAAAAGAACCAAACAAATATATATTTTGGGTTGAATTTTAGAAAACGAGATGATAAGTTTTTTGTTTAATCCATTTCCTGCTAAGAACAAAATGAAACTTGTAATGGGTTTATAGAAGTCTCCTTTGTTATTACTTCCATAATCTATGAAGCGGCCTTACACGCACTAGGGCCGGACCTACTGTGTTAGCAACCTAGGCTAAGGCCTAGGGCCTCCAAAAACTAAGGGCCCCGAAAGTTTAAGTTTTTTTTTTTTTTTTTTTTTTTTTTTTTTTTTTCGTGTATTACATATGTATTGACCTAAGTAAAAAACAAACAAGTATTGAATGATTGAATCTCTAAAATTTCTGACTTTCATTTGCTATTGCCAATTGTCATTGATAGTTTTTTTGGTTATCAAGGATTGAAGTCTTACAAGAGGGAATTGCCGATATAAAGTTAATCTACTTTCTCAACCAAAGTAGATGCTGAGAAAACCATTAAATCAAGACCAAAAGAAATACATAGTAAATTGTAGATCCACAAAATGGGATCAAAATTTAAATGGGAAAATGTCTTTAATTTGCAATATACCTAATGCGAGTAAGTAGATAAAATGAATACGAAATACTTTAATTGATTAATAGTTACCAGAAAGGAGATTGTAATGTCCATCTAGTGTAAGCTGGTTTTTTTTTTTTTTTTTTTTTTTTGTGAACTATACAAATTTAAAGGTCCCCCGACTTGTATTTTGCTTAGGGCCTCCAAAAACGTTGGATCGGCTCTGCACGCACATGTTGTTTCATGTTGCTAGGTGTGATATAACGTTTCGATGACACACTCCACTAACGCCGCTTGAGAGTCACCTTTACGTTTTTCATTTAGTTATTATGGTTCAAAAGACCAATTGGTGGTGGTTACTAACGAAAGTCGCAATGGTTTGAAGAGTTGTGGCTCGTCACTAGTATTCCTGTTATACCTTGAACCGTTTATTTGTCAACATTATCAAGAACGAGAAACATTTGAACTCTCCCATTCTCACACTCCCAAACGTGAACGCTTAAGTGCAACAAGTCATTAGGTCAACAACACTATCATATGTTAACAGTTAAATAGTTAATAGTTCCACTGGTTTCTTTTTTATAGATTCTCACTTACTTTTTTTTTCTTCAAATCATATAACATTCTCACTAATTTTTTCCAAACCGAATGATTTCCCGAGAACCCACAAAACAGGACTAGATCTGCACACAAATATAGCTAACAGTGTTTTTTCCTTTTTGTTGAAAGGGCATTTTGTTCTTTCTAAATATAAAAAAACTTAACGCCCACTCCAATGACCATTTATGTTACATCGTGTTTTGGGTTGAGTTTTGAAATCGATTTTCGAATTATTGCGTTTTGAAAACATAAATAATCAGTTTTTAGTGTTTGGGAATTGGTTTATCTATCTATACATATAATAAACCAAAGCCATTTTAATGACATGACACTTAAAGAGAGTATTCTCTTCATTGAGTGTGTCATGTGTCATCCCATGTGGCAAGGGCTTTATATTAGGAAAATAATAATTTAAAATTTAAAAACAAAATTAGATTTTTATCTCTAATGTTTTCTCCCATAACTTTTAAACGTTAATATCTTTTATATACAAGATTTTTTAAAGAAAAAAATTGCACCAAATTAACGAGCGTTTTATTATCTTTCCAATGGAACCATAGTGCTATATAAAAAAACGGAGAAAAAACGACTATTTTTTGTGTGGTTTTGTTCATACAGGAAAAAAACACAAAGTGTTCAGGTTATTCATTAATCATGTATAGGCAAGTCATTAGTTTGTTCAAACCAGTAAATATGATTTTTATTTACAACATGTGTTAGCATTGGAGTTGTACATTGTTTTAGGTTAGGTTTTAATATTAGAGTTATACATTGTTTAAGGTTATGCACTAACATTGAAGATACATTGTTAATTGTTTTAGGTTAAGTACTACCCGAAGCTTTCCTGCATGTAACTGTAAAATGCATCAGTCTATTTCAGGTGTAAAATTGATATTTCAAATTAGATTTCTCAAGCCGGGACGCTCCCGGGATATATTAGTTTAAAAAAAAAATTGTGGGTTTGGGTCGGGCCTGGGATTAGGTGATACCCGACCCAATTACCCTTTTTTTATATTAGAATATGATAACTTATGCAGAGATTTGTTTAAAATAGTAATAATAATAATAATAATAATAATAATATTCATTAATCATATATTGGCAAATCATTAATTATGTTGTCATATTAGATATTTTATTATGTCATATTAGATATTTTAACCCGGGACGCTCTCTAACAGGTAATTGCTATGTTTTCTTTTTCTACCATATTATGAAATAGCTCATATCTTATTGTATGCAGTTAAAGACTTTTAACTGAATGTATTGGTGCTAAACAATCTTTGTCTCCTTGAAGTGCTTGGGATCTTAATATTCTGTTTTCCAGTTTTAGGTGTTGATGTTGTAAGGTGAAATGGATCTTTTGGTATATTTTTTTTAAAAGTATCTAATGTAAGTTGATACATAGATGCCATTTTTATAGTTTAGATACTTCTAATTTTATTCACTTTACTTAGATTTCTCAACCCCGGGACGCTCCCGGGGTATAAGCTAGTAAAAATAGATTATTTGCGTTTAATAGGTTAACAAAACGCACCACCCCTAATGCAACAAAACACATAATCTATTTTCAAAAAGCAATCCCAAACACCCTCCTCGTAACCGTAGAAGCCGTGAGCTTAATTTTTCAAGCTTTGGACAAAAAAAAAAAAATGCAAAACATAACACATGAACCATTTATGTTATTTTATTAAAAGAAAATAAAAAAGGCGAAGGTGTCTTAGTCAACTGCCGCCTGTATTGAATACTCTGCTTGATATTTCATCCACTTGCACTTGAGCAATCACACTACCTTAAGACTTTCTGATTGGTCAACTATATGTCCTATAAAAAAGGGTACCTCTTGGCTAACAATTTTCAACCTCGTACTCTAATCTAATAATCTTTCATAGTGAAATGTCAGGCGTAAGAAGAATAAAGCTGGGATCACATGGGTTAGAGGTTTCATCTATTGGCCTTGGTTGCATGGGCATGTCTATAGGCTACGGACCCCCTAAACCTGAACAAGACATGATCAAACTCATCCACCACGCCATTCATTCAGGAGTCACCTTCCTTGACACCTCCGACGTCTACGGCCCTCACACCAACGAAATACTCATCGGAAAGGCGTTGAAGGGAGTGAAGAGACAGGATGTTCAAGTGGCTACCAAGTTTGGTTTAAAATTTGGGGAGGAGGGTGTGGGTCAGATGGAAATTCATGGTGAACCCGACTACGTTCGGGCTTGTTGTGAAGCTAGCTTGAAGCGCCTTGATGTTGATTACATTGATCTTTATTATGTTCATCGCATAGATAAAACTATCCCTATTGAAATCACTGTGAGTACTCCTTGTTTCAGTATTACTTTTCTAACAAAAATGAGTGTTTATCGATCAACGTACATAAGGTGACACTTATTTGAACTGTTTTGTAGATGAGAGAACTTAAGAAACTGGTTGAAGAGGGTAAAATAAGGCACATTGGTCTGTCTGAGGCTGGTCCAGCAACTATTAGAAGGGCACACGCGGTTCATCCAATAACCGCAGTACAACTTGAGTGGTCTTTGTGGACTAGAGATGCAGAAGAGGAAGTTATTCCTACCTGCAGGTAACCCATAAGCAGCTATATGTTAAGTGTTATTAGTATACAGTAAGTTAGTTAGTTGACTGGTTTGTTGTACTTTGTTGATCGTTTGGTCCTCGAGATAGGTTATGCTAAATCTAAGAACAAGCGAGGAGGCCGGGTAAATATATATGAAACCATGTTTATAAGTAACAAGTGGATACAATACCACTAACGAATTATTTATACTAATTGATACAACTAACTAGTTAACCAGTATTTAAGTGTAACTAACTCGCACATTAACTAACTCTATAGACTTAACATAAGGTAATATTATCAAAAAAGAATAAGCCATTGTAATGTTAACATTATCCATCTATATCTTTACCTTTTTTTGATCCTTCAGGGAATTAGGAATCGGGATTGTTCCTTTTGGTCCACTGGGTAGTGGGTTCTTTGCGTCTGGTCCAAAGGTCGTAGAGAATGTGGCGGATGATGACTATAGAAAGGTTTGTGTTTGTACTTTGTACTTGCACAATATTATGATTCTAAGTGAATTGGATGTGTGGATTTTATTAAATTATCTTGTTTAACATGTTTCACAGATGCTGCCAAGGCTACAAGGGGAGAACTTTGACCACAATATAGTTGTATATGAGCGAGTGAGTGAAATGGCACAAAAAAAGGGCTGCACCCCGTCACAACTGGCACTGGCTTGGGTCCTGCACCAAGGGGATGACGTAGGTCCAATCCCTGGTACTACCAAGATCGAAAATCTGAACCAGAACCTTGGAGCCCTTACGGTTAAACTCACAGCTCAAGACATGGCTGAGCTTGAATCTATGGCTTCATTCAAGGGTGCTAGAATGCCCGACTTTATTTTAGCTCACACTTACAAGAACTCTGATACTCCACCCTTGTCCTCATGGAAATCAGATTAAGAACATTGGCCTTCTATATTGCACAATTTGGTTTGCTATGAGTCAAGTAAAGGCATTCCTCTAATAATGTTGTTTTGTGTTTTTGTCATGATGAAATTTAAAGTGTCTTGTGTGTGTGTGTTTTTATCATATGCTGATATTTGATTTCCTATGTATTCTTTTATGATGAAATTTAAACAAGTAGGGCACTAGTTTTGTTAGTTTAATAAATAGCAAACTTGAATATCGAGTTATTATGAACATTATTATCTAATCATGTATATATTTGTAAATAATGTGTTTGTATGTAATAGGAATAATAAGGTTAATGTCTTAGGATTGTATATGTAATAGTTAAGTTAGTTAAGTAAAAGTGGTTCATATTCAAGGTTTGAGAAGATGGGTCAAATGATCAAATGGGTCGGAACAAATCTGCAGCATACATAAGGCACGCCTCAGCAACAGAAAAACAGAAAATGACGTTTATGCCCTTGACAGATATGGAAGTTGTTTGGCGCCAAAAAGGATGAAACGGTGAGAACTATAACCGACTCAAAACTGATTCAACCCATGTAGTTTCACTTAGTATTTATAGGATCATTTGTATTCATTGTAAACCACCAAGATTGTATTTCCAAAATAACAATCCACAAACCTTTGTAACAGTTTCTGTACGATTGTTTCACAATAATATTCGATTGTTTTCATACTATATTTGTGTTTGTTGTTTGATTTATCCGCTGCCATATCAATCATTGTCCAACAAGTTTAGCCGAGTGTGGTGACCTTTGGCTAAGCTCGAACTTGAGTCTAGTGGCGCAGCTTTGTTGGGGCGGGCGGGGGCGGCCAACCCCCCCCCCCCCCCCCCCCCCCCCCCCGAATTTTCATGCAGAAGTTCCGATTATATAGTATTCATATAGAAAATTTTGGAAATATAGGGTTTCGACCCCCCTGAAACTAGTGACTTCCGACCCTCCGGCGACTTCCGACCCCCCAAATCTTCGGGTCAAGCTTCGCCACTGCTTGAGTCGATAGCTTGATGAGCCTTCATGATGCATGCTCATGTTTGGTTCAAATGCTTGAAGATATAGATAAACTAATATTCGATAATGAGAACTAGAGGCGAGCCCTTATGAGCTTGAACTCGACTTGTTATATGCGAGTAAGATTTGTTTATCAAACTCTGTTTCAATTGTAAAGCATAGTCTTCTCTGTATACAAGTAAGTCATTTGCTCTAATTAAATAATTGTGTAAATAGAAAAAAACCATGCCTAGGAAAATAAGTTTAGGCTTATTATACTTATACTATACTGCTCACTCAAATGAATACAAGTTGAGGCTTATTATCATAAACTCACATGCCTCCGGGATGGTAACTAATAAAGCGCGCATACAAACAAGAACATGGAACATAAAAAGGCCATAGCAAAAGTAACATTTCATTTAAGGTTTCCATGAAGACAGCGGTGGAGTGTCGGATGTTAGATATGTGGGGAAACCATCCATGTACCGTTCGCCTTTTGTTGCCTCGGCTGAAGCGATGGACTCAAGTTCTGTCATGTCATCTGGTGTTAACTCAACAGACAAAGCTCCTATGTTCTGTTCAAAGTTTTGTATTTTAGTGGTTCCTGGTATGGGTACCACATCCTTCCCCTGATGGTGAACCCAGGCCAATGCTAGTTGGGCTGTGGTGCACCCCTTGTTTGCTGCTATCGCGCTAACTCGCTCGTATAAGAGTCGGTTATGCTCAAGATTCTCAGCTTGGAACCGTGGTAGAGACTACAAAGAGGTACATAGACATGAGTTTAAAGCTAAATTATTGATTATAAGGTAATAACTAGTGTTTCTGATTCTTTGACAGACCTGACGGAAATCGTCCTTGGCCAAACCCTCGGTGAGTTTGGGCCCTGATGAAAGAAATCCCCGTCCTAGAGGACTATATGCGACAATTCCGATCCCAAGTTCTCTGCCAAAGTAAGAGATGATGATGATGGCGGTTAGGGGTGAGCGTTTCGCGGTTCCAAACCACGAGAACCATGAACCCGAACCTTTTTAAATATATTGGTCGGTTTTTGGTCTTGATTTATGAAATATCGATTCCGGGTCGGTTTAACCAGGCGGTTCTAATATAAGAACCACGAGAACCATTTGTAATTTAATTAAAATGTATAAAAAACTACAATTTATAGAAATTGTCCAATAAATATGTATTGTTAACGCATAAAATAAAATAAAAAACACTCATCTTTGGTCTTTTCATTATTCTTTTTTACTTGTTATTGTAATCTAATCGATTTCACGTAATGTTATTAAAATATTAAAAAAAATATTATTTCTAAGAATAATAATGTATTTTTCATGAAATATTTTCCGGATAGATGTATATGTATGAATGCAATATATTATATAATATTTTGTAATATCCAAATTTGAAGTAAATATTTATCTATGTTGCTCTAATGTGTTTGTGATGCATACATAATGGATTCACACAATGTTTCTGAGTGAAAGGAATAACAAAATCGTTACGAAAAGATAAGTCTGGAAATGAAAGATGACTTAAAAAAGGAGGCCCATGGGCTATTGTTGGAACCATATGGATGAATAGTTTAACGAGCATGGTAAAAGAATGGGAAGAAGTAACCCTTCTAAGGCCTAGTACATAAAAAGGTTCTGGAGAGTCCAAACCCGTTACTTGACCCATCAGAACCTTTAGGACCTGCCGACCTGGAACCACATAGGCTTCTAAGGTTCGGTTCATGGTTTCCAATTTCATCAATAAAAGAGTATACGATTCTAGTAGGTCCGGGTCGAGTCAGGTCGGACCCTTTGCACAACCCTAATGGTGGTAAATAGATTTATGACAGACCTGCAAGTAGGAATAATTTCGTCTTCAACATCTCTAGACCATAATGACCATTCTAGTTGTACCGCGGTGATTGGATGCACAGCATGGGCTCTTCTAATGGTGGAAGCTGAAGCTTCTGATAGCCCTACATATTTTATTTTGCCTTCTTCCACAAGTTTCTTCATTTCTCCCATCTTGCAAGTTATATTTCAAGAGTTTTAGGCAAGTCTACATACTGTCTCCATTTGAATGGGCCGGTTATGATAAGACATGTTAACCGGACCGGGTGGTTGCCCCAAATTTTAAAAATAATACACAAGTATTTTTTTTATTAATATAAAATTATTTATGGCGTAATCCGCTTTTAAAACGGGTCTGACCAATGGAGTAGTGGCCGACTGGTTTAAAATGGAAGCATTAGTTTTAGGGGGAAAGGGTCGTGATAGGTAAGATAACGATACCGTGATTTCAATGGGCACACGAGTGTCAATGCGATGCTGATAATATAGATCGATGCAATCGATCTCAAGCCTCTTTAAACTGGCTTCACAAGCTGTTCTCACATATGCTGGATCACCACATATTTCAAAATTCTCATATTTAATCCCGAATTTTGTGGCTACTTCCACTTTTGCTCTTGTGCCACCTCTCAAAGCCTGCTTGTAAATTATCCTTTTATTAAATAGGTCTAATAAATTAGCAATTTTAACTATCAGCGATCAAATCAATTTCACATGTGAATGAATAAGGCTGTGCTATGTGATATGTGGTAGCACCCCTGCCACCTCATCCTAATAGCGCCCCCACACTATTGCCAGGTTGTCATTGGAGGCGTTGTTGAATGATTGTTAGTGCAATATCGAGTGTTAACATGGAAATCTAGTGGGCGTCATTTAACTTAATCTTTTCCCGCTATTAAAAAAAATAAATAGATAATAAAAGGGGTACCATTAGAACAAGATGCTTAAATGGCGCTGATGTAGCACAATAGAGCTCTAACTCCATACCATATGAAGTTTTGCTAAGCACTTTAAGATTTTTTTTTTTACTAAGCACTTTAAGAATTTCACATATGACGTTTTGACTATTATGCTAGTACATTATTGTAACATTTTTTTTTATTAGAACGCCCTAAAATAAGAACTGTGAAAAAATAACCTTTCCGAGTAAGAGTTCGTTGGTTTTGGGGCCATAGACGTCGGAGGTGTCAAGAAGGGTAACTCCTGAATCAATCGCGTGGTGGATTAGGTTGATCATGTCAGGTTCGGGTTTTGGGGGACCATAAGCGGCAGACATGCCCATACATCCCAAACCCTGAGCTGATACCTCCAAACCCTGTGAGCCCAGTTTGATTCTTGGAACCTTAACCATATTGTTACAGTATGATCAAATTAAATAAAACGTTATTTGGTTTGGTTGTTCGGTGATAGGATTATGGTGAGAGTTATTTATAGAGTAGATATTCTATGGTAAATGAAATGGTTACGTCATAGCCTACATATGACCACTAAGTTTTATTAACTTTAACAGCCGACTAATTTTACCCGAAAGAAAATTAATATATTTCTAGAAAGGGGTGTGTATTTTATAATATGTCGTTGGTGAATAAGACTTATTAGTTGTTTTAATCAGAAGAAGAAGTTAATTTTAGTTTAGTTTAGTTATAATAACTCATAGGTGTGAACTATAGAGTTTTTTTTTAATTAAAAAAAAGGAGCACATTTTTTATTTTATTATGAGAACGCTTTCTAACCGGAAGCTAGAAAGCAATAATATTTCGACTTGATCAAGATACACTCTTTTATTTTGTCTAGGAGCGGATAGTAATATATAAATGTATAATAATAAATGTACCCACTTTTTACACTAATTCATAATTCAAGATTTGGTAAAGAAAAAATTATTGCATTTTACATCTATGTATATAATATAACGATTGGGGTGGGCACACATAACACTTGGTAAGACCATTCACACTCTTAAATTTCCACCAAAAGTTTTAGGTTGTAAATAAACCAATTAACTAAATATTTATTAATTTATATTTTTTATCTTTATCTTTATTATTATTTTACTATTTAATAAATAAAAATATTATGATGTTCTTATTTCTCTCTCATATAAAATAATATTACTAAATCCCATTTTCATGTTTATTTCTTATTTATTTAATATTTACTATATTATACCCCGGAAACGTCACGGGGTTGACAAATCTAATATGACACATCAACTTTACATATGAAATAGACTGATACGCTTTACATTTAGATGCAGAAAAGTTTCAGGTAGCACCTAACCTAAAACAATCAACAATGTATCTCTAATGTTAACATCTAATCTAAAATAATATATAACTATAATATTAATACATAACCTAAAACAATGTACAATTCCAATGCTAACACCTAACCTAAAACAATGTATAACTCTAATGTAACTCTAATATTAACACTTATCCTAAAGGCTAAAAACACTAATATTGGTACCTAACCTAAAACAATGTATAACTCTAATATTAACACATATCATATAGGCTTAAAAATGCATAACTCTAATATCAATATTCAATACCTAACCTAAAATAATGTATAACTCTATTATTAACACCTATAAAAAAGACTAAAAAAATTTATAACTCTAATATGAATATTCAATACATAACCTAAAACAATCTATAAATCCACTGCTAACACCTAAAACTTCAAACAAAAAAATAGTCGTTTTTTCTCCGTTTTTTTATATAACACTATGATACTCGTTGGAAAGATAATAAAACACTCGTTAATTTGGTGTAATTTTTTTCTTTAAAAAATCTCATATATAAAAGATATTAACATTTAAAAATTATGGGAGGAAACATGAGAAAGAAAAATCTAATTTTGTTTTTAAATATTTTTTCCTAAAATCACTTAATGCCACATTGACATGCCACATGACACACTTAATGAGAAAGTTTGTCTCTTTAAGTGTTATGTGAGATTTATTGCTTTGGATTATTATATATATACTAGGTGAAATTTCGTGTGAAAACACGGGAGGATTAATTCATATTTTAAGGTTTGTTTAGTAAAAACAACAATAAGAAGCCAATCGTCTGTTGTAAAGTAAAACATGTTTACTAACATCTGTTCCTTTCACGATACCAGTTAATAGTACTGACAGATGTTTAGTACTGAAAGTTGTTACAACCACGGAAAGATAAATCAACAGACGGATTAAAGCTTTGTTGAGATAACACATATTAAAACAAAAAGAGGATCCCCTAAATATTAACCTCTCTACTTCATTTACACAGAAAATAAACAGTCAGGAAATTAATACATATAACATCATCAATAATTTCATTCAATAATAACGGAAAATAACATTATTCATTATAAAACAAAAATACATAATAATATATAAAACAAAAAACAGAATAAACCGACTTAAATGAAAAAAAATAAACATAACATAACTAATCTGAATCTACTTCGTTTGATGACTGATCATTATCAGATGCAAACAATTGCATTTCTTCCTGTTCAGCTTTCTCCTGCAACGTAATTATTCTTGATTAAATCATTCGTTCAAGATCCAACACTGTTGTAGTTCGATTAACGTTAGCCATCCCGACTTCCATCAATTCCTACAGAAACTCCAAAAAATTGGAGTTTACTATCTCATTTTGATGGTACATTTTTACCGAACCATCATCAAAATTCACCGATACGCTACTAACCGATTCAGCGTAAAACCACCTCACCACACGCAGCGGCTCTTCCTCTTCATATTCTTCAAACCTGATACCTAACATACATTTAATATTTTAGTGATAAAAAAGGTTACACCTTCAACACCACCGCCTCAATCACGCCCTGCAATGGTTGCTTTTGCCTTTGCACCTCATCCAAACATACATTCTATTTTTAATATACATTTTCATTCTTATTCACATGATTAAAATTGTTGATTTATCATATTATAGTACATGAATTTTTATGCTATATCATAACATATATTTTGTCTTAATATTAGATTTGTCTATCCCAGAAAGATCACAGAATATAAGCTAGTATTACATAATTTGAAACTTACATAAAATTTAAAAGTTTAGGAATAAATGTGCTATTTTTTTGTTTTTTTAGTTTAAACTTTTAAATTTCATTTCTTAAACTTTGCCAAAATCTATTTTATAAGTTAATGAAATAGTGTAAATATGTAATTATATGTTACAGTCAAAATATATCTTTTTTTTTAGCGGCCAACGAATCAATTTCCGAGTATTCTCGGGCACCCTTTTGGCGAATCAGATACTCGAGAGTACCCCGGGCCACCAATTGCCACCAATTCCTGGGAAAACCCGACCACTCACCTGCCCGAAGGCACGACAGTGAAATAATCGGTAAAACCGGTCGGGATCAGGACTCGAACCCAAGCCAATGGCCAGGTCATCCCTCATTTCCCCTCTACCAATGTCCTCCAAATGTAGCTAGTGGGAATTGAACCCAAACCTCTCATATGAAACTTTAGGCCCTCAACTAATTGGGCTACAAGTGTTAGACTAAGGTCAAAATATATCGTAATAAAATTCCCATAATTTGTCCGTATAAGCCGGTAACCACGTGTGAGGACAATCCTCCATCAAGGAGACAGTCAAAACTCAAAACAGAAACGTTTGGTTATGCCATTTAAGGAAATGCAATTCTTTGTTTGTCCACCACTTGTGAAACTACGTAGGTCACCCTGACCTCTAACATACAAGAACTTGATCGAAAATGGAACCCGTTCACGCCTCAGTTCCTGGAGAAAAGACCAAAATCACCACCTCCCTCGTCGACACTGCCTCCGCCGCCATCCAATCGTTCGGCCCTCCCAATAAGATCCACCAACACCTCTGCGTGTAAGTCCGAGTCCGAATTTTCTGTTGTATTTGAAAAGTATGGATTGGCAATTTTTGACTTGTACCATGCCGAACCTTGTTATTTTTGGACAGATTGCAAATGTACACGTACAAAATCCATGCGTGATCACGCGGGCCGACCCACTAGTTCACTAATATGATTAATTTAGTGTTAGTTAACAATAACTAAAAAAGTTATATTGATTTTGTTAATGTTTTGTGATTAAGATTTCACATGTACGCGGATGACATGACACGACAAGTGGAAGCGCACCACTACTGCTGCCATGTCAACGAAGAAATGCGGCAGTGCCTCATCTACGACCGCCCAGAGCCCGATGCTCGGTTGATTGGGGTGGAATACGTAGTCACGGAAGATTTGTTCCTGACCTTGCCTGATTCTGAAAAGCCGCTTTGGCATAGCCACGAGTATGAGGTGAAGAGCGGCGTGCTCTTCATGCCCGGTGTTCCTGGTGTAGTCGAACGCCAAGATCTCAATAAAATGGCGAAAACTTACGGGAAGGCGATTCATTTCTGGCAGGTAGACAAAGGTGACGAGCTGCCACTTGGTCTACCACATGTTATGATGGCTCTAACGCGAGACGGCCAACTCTACCCTAAACTCGCTAGAGGTACGTATGGTTTCCTTCATTATCAAGTTTTCCTAGTTCAATAGTAATAAGATCAAGCTCGAGCCCTGTCAAACTTGAGTTCGCCTCCAAACTCTCGCATCTTACATTAACACTCATTGGTGACTGCATCGGTTGTTCAACAGATATGGAGAACCGATATGGTATCACCTTCGAGAAGGAAAAGATGAACAGGGCAAACATGGAGGGTTTAGCCCACGGAGTCCACCCAAAAGCGAATGCTGCTGGAATCGGGCTCAAGACTGTGCTACGGGAGATTAAATGCAAGCCTTCGGGAATCCCTAGTCTGGAAGCTGTTCCTAGGGCTCCCGTTTAAAGTAAGTCTTTTCTTGAGGTTTTTATGGTTGGTTGTTTTAGAATAAAGATGGTGATTGTATGAACCCATCCAGATTAATACATACATCGGTAAAAGAATAGTTACAGGTTTATTGTCATTTCTGTACAACAAGTAGGCAAGTGTAATACTTTACGTATATTAAGAACTGGAAGTGAAGTGAATATGGACTCACGGAACGCGTTCCAACACTCTCTGTAATGCACTTTTTATCCCGTCTTGATTGAGTGAAGTTACCAGCTGTATTTCCTGTACCTGAATCACAATTTGTATAAACTTTACGGTCTATAAGTGGCATGTTTTTTAGGTCGGACGCAGATCAAAAACCTCTTTATAATAAATATTTGTTAGCTAAGTGTTTATATGAGTTTTCGTTTTTCAAAAGATTGGTTTTCATGAATATTTTCAGCCTACACAGGTTTGAGTTCAGCCCGGGTTTTAAGCCGGTTTGACCCAGGTCGAGACAAACTGGTTCAGGTCATGAACCAGGTTTGACCCAGCTCAATCGCAGTCCAAATTACCGCCATACCTGTCTTCCGGCTCGAGCAAGTAGAGTGAATTGATTTCCATTAGGTGGTGCCTGTAAACAGTGCAAGTTTAAGAGATATATAGATTGTGCTTTCATAAGTCAACGATATTGATACAAGTAACTTACATTCGACAACCAAAGTTGTAAATCCTGTGATACCACTCGTTTCTCAAATCCTTGACGGGTTATCTTTATGTCAATTATGCTGGTTTAGTAAACCGACAAGTCAAAAACCATAAATTGTTCCAAGTTTAAAAAACTTGTTAAAAAAATCATTAATCTCATTATACCCATCTTCTCGTTGTAGCTCCTCAACTATTGTTTCGAGTCCTGGAAGTGGCTCAATAACATAATCAGCATTGCTGTCTGAAGTAGAGCCAGCTGAACCGTCCTGCATACAATAGGTTATGATTATCAGCTGAGACAAGGATGGTGTGGAAATATGAAGAAAACAAAAGCGATGAAAACCATTGTTGTACCTGAGGAATGACTTTTTCCAAAGTTTCGAGTAGCGGATCCTCCTCTAGTTGCTTTATTGACAATGTAATTCTTGACTTATTCCTGCATGTTATGAGTAGGGAGGAAAATAATCAGGTTTTGGGTTGTCATGTCTAACCTTTTTAACCCGTTTATTTAAGCAAGTCGACTAGCCAACATGTTTAACTAAACCGGTTAACCTACTAGCCCGTTTGACCATTGTTTACAATCCGCCAATTTAATTAGCATGCTTGCAACTTGACTATTCCCGTCAACCCGTTTGACTAGTTCAGATAAATGAGCTCAATGGATTGTGTTCGGGTACACAATTTTAACTGTGAGGCTGTGAGCAGGTAAGGGTTGATGTTTATGACACGAGTAAAAATATGGGTCATGTTAAGTTTAACAATTCAACCTGCAACCTGAAATGATTGACCCCTAATTGAGAGTTTATATCAAAAGCTCTTGCATGAATCATGATGACAATGAAGTTTTAGAAAAGAGATCATCCATAAAGGGTTTCATAACAATCTTCACCTGTCGACACCAATGACTTTGACCTTCACGTCATCCCCCTCATTCAAGATGTCTCTCACATCTTGAACCAAATCCCACGACACCTCTGACACATGTACAAGTCCGGTAAGATGATACAAACCTGCAATGGGTTGATGCATCAGTATAAACTACAAATTTGACCACACAACATATAAACTTTGACACCTGATTCCGAACTTTTTACCATCTGGGAACTGCAAGTGAGCAAAGGCACCATAGTCTTCAACCGACCCAACTTTTGCTTGATAAACATTTCCTATTTTAACAGAGTTGGAATACTTCGACCAAACAGCTTCTTTTTCAGAGAAGATCAGTTTCCTTTTTTCTTCTTCTGCATGAATCACCTAATCATTCATATCTAACGTTAATCCATGCCAATGTTTGATACAGATACTGTTTTCTTTGCATATAAGAATCTGAAGTTTAAAAGAAAAACCATTTCGGTACCTTCACGGAAATGAGAGAACCAGTTAGAGCTTTTGCAATCTCTTGAATGGTTTTGTCTGGTTCTACATGATTTAATATGAAGTGTTGTTACTTATTAGTATCTACAAAGCAAGCTTATGAGTAAGCTAGTTATACATTGCAATACAAGGATTTTCCAAGTTAATTTCCATGCATTTATCAACTTCGACTCACTAAATGAGTAGGTTCCACATTATGGAACTTGATCATTTGTATCCTAAGATGTTTGCCTCGTTAAGCATATGAACAGATTATTCAGGAGATGCCTCAGGTATGGAAGGAGGACTATTTCATCACTAAAATCAAGCATAAAACGAGTTTAACACCAAGAGAACAGGTTTTGAAATTCTGTTTCGTGAATGACTATGAGGATTAAAATCAAAACTAAAATCAGATAACCGGTTGCTAAGAGTAATTTGATGCTTTACTTGACAATAAATTAACCTGATTATCCAAATTCGATAACTCCGGTCCTAAATAGCCAGAAAATCATATTTATAGTCGTAATCAGTTAACTCAAAACTCAGTATTGCATTTTCAAGTTGCTATAATCAGTCTAAACCTGCATCCAGAAAACCAACTTTGATATCTAGATATTAATGTTTGCTTAATTCTACTAATCCGGTTGTCACTGCAAGCGCATGAAATTGAAATGACAACGACTATCTTGTAACAATCTTTCCGCCTAGCTTTTTTTGTTTTTTGAATGGGTAGAGGTTTAATCAAAATTCAAGAACCATTAGCTCCTAGAAGCACAATCAAGATCCATGTATCGCATTTCCGGTTCCATATAGCACCATGATCAGAGTAAATAATGAGTAATTAATTAATTACCTTTACAAGAATGTGATGGGCTCAACTGTGGATAAGGAAGAAAACCCACAAGAGCATAAAACCTAACAAGCAAACCACCTCCATTACATCCTTCAACTCTGCCTTGATACACAATCCCATTCTCCATATGAGCCCTTGCTGCCTTCCAATCAGCAGATCTCTACTTCTTTCCACAACACAAACTTCATTTAGATACTAATTAAAGATGCATTTTTTCTCTACAAATCATTAATCAATCACTTAAAGATCCAATTTTTCTCAACAAAGCATTGATCAATCTTTTAAAGATTCAATTTTTCTCAACAAAGCATTGATCAATCTTTTAAAGATTCAATTTTTCTCAACAGATGATTGATCAATCATTAACAGATACAATTTATCTCAAAAGGGGTGGTGGGACAGCTTGTTACCCGTCTACGGTGTAATTTTTTTTTTTTTTTTTTTTTTGAACCATACAAGAATGGTAATATATTTTTATCAACACATAACCGTGACAAATTACATCAAGATAGCGGGCAGACGAACAACAAGTGACGCGGCCATCCCTTTCTGAATAGCAAAGAAAAAAAAAGAAAAACCAATTTCATTTATCTCAACAAATCATTGATCAAACATTTTAAAGATACAATCTATTTCTTATCAAAGCAATGATAAATCATTTAAAGATGCAATTTTTCTCAAGAAATCATTAATCAATCATATAAAGATCCAATTTTTCGCAACAAACCAATTAAAAATAAAAGTATATAGAGAATGAAAGGACACCCGAGCTTGTCTAACAACTTCTTGATCATCATCGATGAGATGAAGGAGTTGAGTTTTGGAGGGGTCTGAAACATTAACATTAGGTGGTGAAGGGTTAGGAGGGGTTAAGGAGCTTCGACAAATGTATATATTATTATTATTATTATTAGTGGAAGTGGAATAATTCCATTTTAGTGGTGATAGTGTTTTGAGAGAAGCAGAAGAATTAACATGGGTGGCGAGCAAATGAGAGAGAAAGGTGATACGGGAGACGGAGGAATAAGGTGGTGATGTTGCGGCAGCGTATGGTTGCATTTTACGGTGGCCAATCAAGGGAATGTTAAGGATATGAAGATTGATACCACATACATATTATTATTATTATTCTTATTATTACAACCTCAGTCAGTCAGTCAGTCAGTCGATGGATAATGATCGAGAGATCAAATTAACAGCATAGATTATATGGTGTCGTGTCCTTCTCACACCCACAAATTGTCGTTTCCTTGATTAAAATAGCCAATCCCCTTACGGTGGAGTGACACCCTTCTTGCTTTCCTTAGACCATTCGGAGTGCCCTCGGGGAAGTATAACGGGGTGGTGATGTGGCCTATTCCCCGATCGGGAACACCGCCCCCCCCCCCCCCCCCCCCCCTAAAATATTTTGGTGACTTGGGGGAAATTTCCCCCTTCTCCCCTTGTCACATGATTGGTCCATTTTTTTTTTATTTTTTTTTAATTAAACTTTATATAATAAAAAAATGAAGGGGGAGTAGGGGAATTAGGGGAATACCATTTCCAAACTTTGGGGGAGAAAATAGGGGAAATGATGTGGCGCTGATGTGACACTTGGGGGAGTTGGGGGAAAGGGGGGGCACACCATATAGTCTTATGGGAGGTGGGGAGTTCGAGTCATGCTGGCAACAAAATGCCGCTGGTAGGCTGGGTTTTACCGCAGTGGGCCTTCGGGCGGCGGGTTTTCCCCGGAAACTGGTGTGAAATTATTGGTGGACTCGGGTTACTCTCGGAGTACTCCTTTGTCCAGTGGGTACTTTGTGAGTGATCGGGATTGATTTGTTGGCCGTTCAAAAAAAAAACCAAATCGATACTCAAACGGATATAAAATTATGGCTAATTGACACAATATTATTATATCAAGAAAACTACTAAAAAACTTGATTACAAATCTCAACCCTATTTGCAGTGTATATATGGCTAACATAACACATTAGACTATAACTAAAATTCCTATTAACTAATTACATAATAATATATACTGAATGTGATGGTATACGGGCATATATGGGCATCAAATTGAAGGTATACGCTCGTATAGCATATGTCTATTTGCTCGTTGATCGATGAAGTGATGTGTGATAAGAAGAGTGCATAGAGTAGAAACCCCTAAACATGGTGTTCATATAGCAAACTAGTTGATTTATATGATCGCCTACTAAAAATGAGAAAGGTTATTCAATACGTTTATTCCTCCTATTGTAAACATCTATAGTTAACATATGAAACAATAAATTGTTCGAAAATATACTGAAATTAGGTAGAACAAAAAAGAAGAAAAATATATAGATCATGCCATATTGCCATTTTACTAACAAACTATTCGATGCCACGTATTTATATAGAACTGAATCATTTTAAACATTGTTAACTTTCTTCAAAAAGTAGAGATGTCTAAAGTCTAAACAAGCTTTAACCGGAAAATTTATATATAAAAAAAAAAAAAAAAAAAAAAAAAAAAAAAAAAGGTTAAAACATTCAATGGCCCATACACACTTTGTTTTGTACCGTAACTACCGTTAATTCTTTAAAGTCCAAACTAGAGCAAAACAAAATAGATGGGCCGTAAATAAGCCCAAAGAAGGAAACATCTTAGGGTCTTAGTTAGCTGATTCTTAAAACTGGTAGGACTGTGGCCCAAATGGGTCTCCACAGGCCACAGCTAACCCGTTTTTCTGATCCAAAGTATTATTTCTAAAACATTTGATTCGTTCCTAGATTTGGACATAACATAACTGAATTTTTTTTTTTTTTTTTTTTTTTTTTTTTTTTTTTTTTAAGGCTAACATCTCTTATATGTATGATCCGTAGAGTTATTTGTTAAAAAAAATAATTCTTTTTTAATTCTATGATCTTTGGGACTTGAACTCAAAACCTTCCATAATCTAGGTGTTTTAAAAGTTTTGCCTTTACTAATGGACCACCACCCCCATTGGTCTGAATATTGCTTGATATGAAGGTTTTTTTTTTATTTTTATTTATTTTTTTTATGGCAATCCATTAACGATAAGAAACATTAAAAACAAGTTACATATGTATATGTAGGGCTGTTCAAAATCGGATAATCCAAAATTCGAATCCGAAAAATCCGAAAATCCGAATCCGAATTATCCGAAATTTTGGATAATCCGATTTTCGGATATCCGAAAATCGGATTATCCGAAATTTCGGATTCGGATTCGGATCCTGATTTTGAAAATTTTCGGATAATCGGATTATCCGAATCCGAATATTAAATATATATATATATATATATAATACAATACACAATCCTAAATCCTTAATCCTTCTAACTCTAAGTCCATACTCCTCTAATCCATAGTTGTTGCTCTCTCTTCTCTACTCTATAACAGCCCCCGTCCACCTCGTATCGGACCTCCACAGCCCCCTTCCATCAAAATAATAAGTTTTTTTTATATATTTGTTGTTCAAATTTCGTTTATCTAACTTCGATTTTTGTTTTTTTAATAGGTTCACGTTTTAGGCATAAAGGAGAACGTTTTTTATAGTTTTTTTTTTATTATTTTTTATTATTTTTTTAAATTTTTTTTAAGTTTCGGATTATCCGTTGGATGATCCGAATCCGAATCCGAAATTTCGGATATCCGAATTTCGGATATCCGAAATTTCGGATTCGGATTCGGATCTCAATATTGACTATCCGAAATTTCGGATTATCCGAAATTCGGATATCCGAAATTCGGATTATCCGATTTTGAACACCCCTATGTATATGCATAGTGGGTAAACGAGCAACAAGCTACGCCACTATTATTCAATTTGAATACTTAATTTCTAGACGGTTTTTTAAATTTTATGCATAGTCCTAATAACGACATGGATATTGAAGAGATATGTACCCACGCGTGTGCACGACCCCACATCTCCACACACGTCAGCAGAAGCGCTGACCAAAACTTCTAGAAGTCTGCGCACGTTTCCCAGTACATACCAGCTGTGATCCGACAAGGAAATGGACGTGCAACCAATCAGAGACCATTATTCCCTGCTCCATGATCACCTGCATGTACGATGTACAAAGAAAGGACGATTGCAGGACATGTGAACCTATCACAGAATGATAGCACCTAAGCTCTAACGGTTGACAAACGTGTGGGACCTGCGCAGGACAACTGTCATTCTTAAATAAGCCAATCACAGGACGACCCATGGGCCTATAAATACCCTTTCTCCCCTGAGGAGAATGATCATTCTGTTACACACACAAATACACACATAGAGAATTATGTGGTAGTTGAGAAAGTTTGATTATTGTCGAAATACTGTAACATTTATATTCGAGTACTTGTAATCGTCCAGACATCATTAATACAATAATCTCTTCATTGTGCTCGTCTTTATATTTGTTATATCGGTGTTTCTTCAGATATCGATGCGGGATGTTTAGGTAAACGTATGTGTTGGAATGATGAGACATATCTGAGATTCACTTCAATGCCATAATTAGATGACTAGATGTCTATTCCAAGGAACTCTTATACCCATTTCAACGAGAATCATCATAATCGATTCTACCGGTTAAACTAGAAATCCTTTTCGTCGCCAGTTTGGTTACTTGATACTTGTCTGCTCCTTGGTTACGTACCGGCTTTTTTGACCATGCAAATTGATGAACAGCTAGAAATGTCATTTTAATATATAGGTAGTCTAACTTTTGTATTCAAATAACTTGTATGTAAGTTGTAACTAAATAAATGATTGTACGTTATGGATAATTAATTCTTTTAATTTTTCACAGGTGCTCAAACAACTCATTATTAATACATTTAATTTTATCATGTGTCTCCTTCTCTATGCTTATAACTTAAATGTGAATTAAACATGTAGATAGTTTCTCTTTTAGTTTACTAGTTATTAAAAACTTACTCACATCTACCATATTTTTATTAGATTACATATGAGATTGAGGATCAAGAAGAAACTGTTAATCACATTTTCAATGGTTGTGTAGTGGTTATGGAAGTTTGGTCGAGGATTGCGGCTTGGTGCAACATTCCACCTATCTATGCGTTTGATGTTAAAGATCTGTTGGATTTATATAAAAATGCAGCTGGAAACAAGAAAAGGAAAAAGATTATACATGGTATCATTATAGCTTTGATGTGGGCTATATGGCTGGCGTGAAACGATAAGGTCTTCAACAGGAAGGAGGCGAGAGCAGTGATTATTGTAGATAATTAAGATCAAAGCTAATACTTTTTGGTGGTTTAAGAATAGGAACAATTGTAATAGCCTTGATTGGAACGAGCAGTGGCGGATCTAGAAATAAAATCTAGGGATAACATTCAAAAATTTTTTTTTGCAGTACTTTCATATAACGTAAACGAAACAAAGATAACAACACGATAATAAATAAAGTTAAATACATACCTAATAGATTTCTCCCCTTCGGTTTTTGAACGCTTGAAATCGAGTCATTACATCATCTTCTTTCACCTTATCAAAAGTATCCCTTTCGACCGCACAAATTAGAGCATTGTTCAAATACTCCCCACCCATTCGATTGCGTAGATCCGTCTTGATTAGCTTCATTTTAGAAAAGCACCTTTCAACGGTTGCGGTTGCAACCGGTAAAACCAACGCTAACTTCAACACCCGATAAACCAAAGGAAAAGTTTCATGTTTCCCGTTTTCCACCATCACACGAGCAAGGTCACACATACCATTTAATTTTGCAAATTTACTATCTTCCTTTAATGTGTGATAAAAAACCGTAAGATCACCCGAAAGACACCTTATTTCCTCTTTACTAAAATCATTCGGATACATCTCAGCAAAGATCACTATCTTAGATATGTCAAACTTAGAAAACGAATCACAAGGATTTAAACCAGACATATTTTCTATCAAATTAGTTGATACCTCATTGAATCGATATTTTACGAGGTATTATGCTCTTTTAGCGTCGTAAATGTAATTTACTTGTGGTTATCATTGTAAGAATTTATCGTATTATATAGGTACTTAATTCATAATTTATTGTATTTCATTTGTGAGACACATTTGTTCATAAAAAATATTCTAATGTACCTTGATACATTCATTTTGTAAATTTAATTTTTATCTAGCTCGTTAACAACAAATTGGCATTTTAAATTATTAGTCTTGTGCAGGATTAATATTGTATTTTTGAAATAGACTTACCTTTTTTTTGTGTTTATGTAATACACAAAGGATATAATATTAGTGAGGAAAATACTTAAAATGGCATATTGAAAATGATACAAGTATAATCTTTATATTTATTTAACATAACTCATTTATAACTCGACGTCACATACAGCTCCTCCTTATCCGATGCCCGCTAGCAACCCCCTCCCCTTCTTGAGCCCACGGTATGGCAATGTGTCACACCCCTCAAGCCGACGTTGCCTCCCTTTGAAGCCCACACCCTTCTCACAACACATAGTTTTACATAATACTCCAGCTACAAAATCAAGACACTAAAAGAGTTAAACAAGGAGACAGTGCCTTTCAAAAAAAAAAATGTCAAATACCAATTTCATATAATTAAAAAAGAATATGTTACGATATCATTTGGAAAAACAAAATATACACATGTTAACATTTTAGTAATTCGTGCGGTCTGACATAATGCAATAACTTAATAATAAATTGTGTTTGAGGAGGTTAATTATTGGTTCAAACATTGTTTAGGGTCTACTTCAATGATTAACGCCACCTTTAGATCTATAGGCCTTTGTTTTTCTTTTTTAATGTAGTTTACTTGATTTTTTTTAACGGCAGGTTTTTTTTTAACGGCCAACAAAATTTTATTAATCGCCAGAGCTAGCGGGTACTAGCAAATCACCCGTGTACAACGTATCATAACAAAATCACCAACACGTATCATAACGGCAAGTAGTTTACTTGTTTGTTTTTCTTTTATAGCGACAATATGTAAAAAGAATATAAATAAATAAAACGAGTTATCTCTCATTTATTTATTATCCTACTAGTTTTTATTCTGAGAGTGTCCCGGATTGAAATATCTAATATGACGTAACAAAATATCTAATATAACAACATAATTAATGACTAGCCAATATATTATTATTATTAAACAAATCTCTGTCATAAGTTATCATATTCAAATATATAAAAAAAACAAATCTCTGTGCCAGGGTATAAATCGAGTGCCATTACAAAATGTTATATAATGTCAAATAAATGCGGAAGTTTGTAATCGATCATTCTAAAAATAACTACCATGAAATAAGGAAAAAAAGGTATTTATTGAAATATCGAAGGCATTAGTCTAAGGGTTATGCGATGCGTTAAAAAAATCATGGGTATATGATCGGGTATTTGGGTATGTGGTTTCAGGTAATTGGGTCGGGTATCACCTAATCCCAGGCCCGACCCAAACCCACAATTTTTTTTAAACTAATTCCAAACCTGACACAATACCTGTCGGGTTACAAAAAATAGTCGTTTTTTTTCTCCGTTTTTTATATAGCACTATGGTACTCGTTAGAAAGATAATAAAACGCTCGTTAATTTGGTGTAATTTTTTTCTTTAAAAAATCTCGTATATAAAAGATATCAACGTTTAAAAGTTATGGGAGGAAACATGAGAGAAAATAATAAAGGTTTAATATTTAAATTTAATAGATTAGATATTTAATAGATTAGGTTAAACCATATTTATTCTTTTTTTTTAATTGGTCTAGAATTGTCACATCGCATCCTATGTGACATCTCTCAAATGAGAGATTAAGGGTTTAAGCTTCCATTGAATGTCACCTCAACAATATTCAATTCTTTTATTAAGACTTATAGATTATAGATATGTTTAAATATGAATGTCCATGAATAGTGCAGCCTTCATTTTGAGATGTTGTTTTATACTAAATGTTTTGATAGTTGTAAGAAAGGATTATGTGGTGTAGTTGGTTTAGCAGTTGTTATAATTTTTTTTGAATATTTTGTGTTTACAATTTTTATCGCCACAATAGTTATATTTATTTACAACATACGTGTAGGTGCACACGAGCGATTAGTAGGAGATTACTTTGCCGATCAACCTGTGTATACGGATGAGATGTTTAAGCGCCGGTTCCGAATGAGCTGTCGATTGTTCGTACGTATTGCCGATGATTTGGCCAGTTGTGACCCGTATTTTACATTACGGTACGATGCTAGAGGCAAACGGGGGTTCACAACTTATAAAAAAATGCACGGCAGCATTGCGCCAATTAGCTTACAGGACAACATCCGACTCGTGGGATGAGTATTTATGGATGTCCGAAAGAACGTCACGTGAATGCCTGTATAAGTTATGTAAGTGTGTTGTCAAGATCTACAGCAAAAACAATATTTGCGAAAGCCAAACTTCAATGATATCCAGAAATTGTATCATTTCCGTCACGAAAAAGCATTGTTTTCCAGGGTTGCTTGCAAGCATCGATTGCATGCATTGGCCGTGGTTGAATTGCCCTAATGCATGGCGTGACATGTTTTATCGAGGCGATCATGGTCATCCAACAATAATCTTAGAGGCTGTTGCGTCACAAGACTTATGGATTTGGCATGCATTAATTTGGTGTTCCCGGATCGAATAAGGACCTTAATGTTCTTAATCAATCATCGGTTTTTGAGGATGTTAGAAAAGGTACCGGTCCGGATTCACAATTTACAGTTTCGGGGGTTGAGTACAAGCACAAGTATTATCTTGCGGATTTAATATACCCAACCTATTATACACTCGTTAAAACTGTTAAGCACCCCCCCCCCCCCCCGACGAAAAAAGAAAGAAATTTGCTAAGTATCAAGAAGTGGCACGAAAGGATATTGAACAAACATTTGTGGTTCTACAAGCAAAATGGCTCATCATCGCAAACCCGACACGTGCTTTCACACCAAAAAAAACTACGTTATTGTATGTATGCTTGTATCTTGCTGCATAACATGATCATCGAAGACGAAGGCCGAGCTATTTGTGAGTACGATGAAAACGCGATGGAGGAGAATACTATTCCGGATGCCCCAGGGCAACAAGAGTTAAGCGATTTCGCATTACGTAACGAACACATCCATCATCATCTTCAAGCTGACTTGATCGAATATATTTGGAACAATGGACACGACGACTAGTATTTACTTTCGAAAGTTTATGTAATTTTAGGTTGGTTTGTAATTTTTTTTTTAATTTTTAGGGTGGTTTGTAATTTTTTTTAATTTTTAGGATGGTTTGTAATTTTTTTTATAAAATATAGTATTTATTAGAAATAAAATAATTATAATAAATGTTTGAGATATGAGAGTGTTGGTGTCTCCACACCCCACTCATTTCTCAAGATGCTTGAAACATCCACTAGGTGAGGTGGCATCCATCCTACGTGACACTGACACGTTACATTTTTGGTGTCTCCACAACCAATAGCCTTAACTTTTTGGTGTCTCACGCCCACTAGCCTTTATCACCTATATCTATCTTCAACCCACAACTGCCCCCCTCTCTCTCACGCACACACACACATACCCTCTCTTTCACACACCTTGAATTCCATAATAAACCAGAAAACACTTATCAATTCTCCTAAAGTTCCAATCTTTCTTACTTTCTTCTTAAAAAACAAGACACCCATTTGCAGATTTTCCAAGAAACTGCAACCCCATTTGTTACACTTCACTTCAATTATGGAAACCAGTGATGGAACCGGAATCCCCCAATCCTGGACTTCCCATTCCATCTCTGGAATGGGAATTCAAGGTACTCCCAATAATAGCTTTTTAAATCCCAATTGTGACAATTTAATGGACCAAAGGGATCTTTTTGAGTCAGCTTTAAGTTCAATTGTCTCATCTCCAGTCAATTCCAATTCCGGAATCCCAATTCCAATTCCAATTCCAATTCCAGGGAGTGGTGACAGCATTGTTCTGAGGGAATTGATTGGTAGACTTGGAAGTATATGCAATTCCAGTGACATTTCCCCTATTAATGGAAACAATAGTGCCACTAATTCTTGCTACAACACTCCTTTAAACTCACCTCCAAAGCTTAATCTGTCAATAACAGATCATCATCAGATTCCTGGGAATTACCCAATTCCAGGGAATCAGCAATTACAATTCCCTACAGATCCTGGATTTGTTGAAAGAGCAGCAAAGCTGTCAACTTTTTGTAACAAGAAAGAATCTTTCAAGACTGCTGGATCTCAATTCATGAGAATCCCAGAAGAAAACAAGAAATTAGGTGATTCCAATTCCATTGAGGAACAGCCATCAGTATCTGAAACTGGAATGAAAGGACAGAATAGTAATGGGAGAAAGAGAAAGGTGATTCCCAAAGGAAAGGGAAAAGAAACACAATCTAATAGTACTGTTAAAGATGACAAGGTCAGTTTAGTCATTTCATTTCATTAAATCCTTTTTTTTTGTTCAAGATTATTAAAGAAGAAAATGTTGTGTGTGCAGGTTGTGGCAGAAGCAGAAAAAGAGGAATCAGATGCAAAAAGAAGCAAGTCAAATGAAAAGTCAACGGAACCACCAAAAGATTACATTCATGTTAGAGCCAGAAGGGGTCAGGCCACTGACAGCCATAGTCTTGCAGAAAGAGTAAGCATACTTTTCCAAAAATTGACAAATTTGTTATTAATATGCTATAATACGGCGTAACTTGTTACCTGTTTCTATGCCGGTTGAATATTTGTGTTTTTATTATGAAATGAAATATCTTCTTTTGATCTAAAAAAAATATAAATATACACAATTTATATAGCAAGACGTTTTCAGTAGGCTAGGGTTCGCCATTCAGAAAAGGGTGGCGGCGCAGTTTGTTGCACGCCTGCCCGCTCTCTTGATGTAATTTTCAGTCATGGAATGAATTTATTGTAGTACTTCTTAAAAAAAAATTACAAACCAAACTCAAATTTGTTTCCCATATTGACAAATTCAGGTACGGCGTGAGAAAATTAGTGAGAGGATGAAGTTTCTTCAAGATCTTGTTCCTGGTTGTAACAAGGTACAAAATAAAGTTTCAATTTTTATTATTATTTTATTCACATTTTGAAGTCAAAACTGAAGCATTTGGAGTTTAAGGTTGCAATTTGAGTTGGGGTTTTGATTTTATAGGTCACAGGAAAAGCTGTTATGCTTGATGAGATTATAAACTATGTGCAGTCATTGCAGCGACAAGTTGAGGTAATTAAGATTGACTTAATATTAAATTATCATAGCAATGTAGCATAAATTAATATAAGTTGCTTGTTTTTAAAGTTAATTTGGTTCTGCTTTTTTTATTTGTTGTAGTTTTTGTCCATGAAATTAGCCACTGTTAATCCGAGGATGGATGCGACTATGGAAGCACTTTTATCTAAAGATGTAAGCTCTTCTAACTTAAATATGTTGAATTGGATCTTTGACAAATCGCGGGGAGGATAAGGGGTGTTTGGATGTGAGTTTTTAGAACTTGTTACTTATAATCTGTTAACTAAACATACGTCCAAACACCCCCCTAACTTGAATAAGAGTCTCTCCTTTTGTTACTTGACAAGGCGAGCATTTGATTTGGATTTGGGAGTAATTTTGGATAGTATTTTTGCAAATTTTCAGATGTTTCGGCCTCTGGTATCTGTGCCCAACACTATGAACCCTTTTGATGCCTCGGTACAACCATTGCCATATGGATTCCAATCCCAAATAAATGGTATGGTCCCTGATGGACCCGAGAACCAATTTTCAATGAACCCGTTGATGGCGACAATGCACCGCAACTCCATCATGAAGCCACCTCACATTGATGGTTTTGGTGAGGTAATTTAAAAATTTCAGTCACTAAATTATATTTCAAGATTTGCATTAATCACAAGGTGTTTATCAAGAATTCTGTTCATATGAAAAAAAAATATATAGGCTTCAACATTCTGGGAAAATGATCTTCAAAGTATTGTAAAGATGGCAATAGACCAGGATCAGTCACAAGGCTTTCATGGTGAGTTGACTTTTTATGAAGTTTGACTTCTGTTGGTTTACATAGTCAAAGTACCTTATGTAGGAACATTTTTGCAGGTCAAATGAAAGTTGAGATATAATGCTGAACCACTTGATGTATATTATGGATTTTTTTTAAAGAGGTCCAAAGTAAGAGATGCATCTGCAATTCTGTATAGAGAGACAGAGAGCTAGAAGACACATTGATGGATTCATAAACAAAATTTGATTGTATAATTCTAGACTAATTTCAAGAATCCGGTGGCGTTGTTGGCAGGAGACGATCGGTTGATGGAACATTATAAAGTTAGTTACTAGTAATATGTTGTAACATGCTGCAGGGGTTGATGAGAGAAAAAAGAAAGCTTCTACTTCAACCTTTTTTATTCATATTTTTCATACCATATTGATAAATTTTAATCATTAACCTTCTTGATTCATTTCGGATTTTTGTTTGTTCATTTTTACTTATATGGCTCTATCGCGCTAAAACATCAATTACACTATCTTTGTTGAGTTGTCTGCCTTTGTAAGAATTAGTAACAAATAAAATGGAGAGAAACAAAATGTTTTTTAGGTAAGAAACTTTTAGGTTTTAGGCTTTTAGCAAGATTTCTTTAAAGATTTTAGACATTCACTCACAAGATTGCACTATGTTTATTGCTGCAACTTTCTGGAAAAAAAAAAGATTTTTTTTTTTAAAAACATCTTATGGTGATATTTATAGTGTAGATCGAGATGTCACAATCAAGAAATTTGATTTTCAAGAAACAACCATAGGAAAGATGTTACCTTTAAAATATAATAATGTTTGTGTTGACTTTGTTAAAATAATTGAATGTTTTTGCATAATCCAGATGTTTTATCTCTTAGATTCGCATAGAGTATTGTATGATTGATTGTACAGTACAAACTTAAAATACGAATAAGATAAATACTGTATACATACAAAGACAGAAAATCATATGGGCTTATATATTATTACTAGTTGAATAATCACATAAAAGAAACTAAAAAAAAAAATATCTAAGCATTGAAATACTTGATTGCGTAACTAGTGGCAAGATTACATGTATAGATTTTCTTAGTTGTTTGTGGGGACATCAAACACATAAGTCCATCTAATACTCTTTGATTAATAATGATGTCTACATAACCAAATGGGTTTATATATGCAATATTAAGTTGTACCATACAAATATATATAGTTTGGTATACATCTATTTAAAAAAACAAATATTTATAGTACTAGAGTGAATGTCAGATAACTTTGTACGTACCCTTATACTAAGTTACCATACAATGTAATCTTGAAAATAAACAGGTGAGATTTTTTTTTTTAATGGTCGTGGGGCCAAAATTATATACTTCGAAAAGTAATACATATATATGCAATATCGTGACCCACACTCACCTTTTAGACTTTTAAAGTTTTTAAACTTACATTGACATATACATATACATATACGTATAGACCTTAGCACTAGTATAATGTAAGTTATTATATATTAATAAATAAATAAATAAATAAAAACAATGAGGGGGTGACATATCATTTTATTTATTGTGGTTTATAAGTTATAACTCTTCAAGCAATATAACAACGGCAAAAGAAATAAAATCAAAAGATGGAAAAGAAGACGAACATATGACATCGTTCTATTCCTATAAACATAACTTAGGCATATAAAATAACAGAATATATCATAACTTGGGCCTAAATAAAAATATTAATGAAAGCCGACAAAAGAAGTTAAGACTTAAGAGTGCATGGTGCTTCCAGAAAATAAAAAGTTTCATACGTGATACACTATATCAGGGTTGTCACTACGAGTCCTCAAAACATTTTGGACACGAGATGGATAACAAAACAGACTTGATAATATATACTTAATAATCATATATAAAAAACCACCATATAACAATACACAAAACAAAAGCAGAATACCAATATTATCTAATTTACTTAAGCTAATCTAGTAATCTTGACGCTCTCCTAGCGTTTTTTAAAACAAAGCTCTCGATCAAGTCTTTCTAATCAATAGTGTCTAACCATTTATTTATCTAGGTTTAAATTTATAATGAGTTTTAATTATTAGACTTTTTTTTTTATTTACTTGTTTAACAATTTGAGTGGATCGGGGCATGGGTTTGTATTATTTGAGTTTTAAATATACATATATTTTTTGGCATAAATATAATATAATATTTAAAAATAATAATCCGGGCCCTCAGTGAGATTGGGGCTTGGCTTGGCTTGGGTCCGTTGCCCACACGTCTCTCCCCCAAAGACGTCCATGCACCATGTTTATGAAAATAGCAAATGGATCATAAGATCCACTGATTTTACAAAAACAAGTCACGAAACACATGTTCTCCTAGTAGTTTTTATTTTTTTTTAATTTTTTTAAACATTGTACTGACGTCGTTGTTACATATCCCATGCAATTTCTATGTTTGATTTTCTTATTGATCGCCCTAAATATGTAACAATATATATTTTTTGGATTTATAACATTAGAGTTTTATTTATGGGTAAGTTCAATGAATGGTAAAGATATTTGAATGCATATACAAAAATAAATGAACATAAACATGTACTTTTTTTGAACGGCAACATAAACATGTACTATCATGTAAGCTTTACACATTGTACCTAAAAGTTTGTAGCATTATTGTAAATGTAAAGTACATTCCAAGGCAATTTATGGCAATTCATGATGATTTTTAACAACAAAAAGCCAAACCAACAATTACAAACCTACCCAATCATTTTCCCATTCACACAAGGTTTCCAAACAAGAAAACATATACAACTTTTGTTTTGCCATATCTCAAATGCTATATTCTAAAACAACAAACAACTTTCATTGCATGATGTACATATCACTAGAGCATATCATCTTTGGCTTTGATCAAACTGGACTGTTACTATTCACTCATTAAATCACTTTTTTTTTGTTGAAGTATGGTAGAAGGGAATGTAATTAGGGACAAGGGTTCTTGTGGAACAGTGAAATAGGGGTTGGTCCCTCTTATGAGTTATTATCCACCAAATAGTAGTTGAGCCAACTTTCTTG
Source organism: Ambrosia trifida (assembly GCA_028751855.1). Lineage (NCBI taxonomy): Eukaryota > Viridiplantae > Streptophyta > Magnoliopsida > Asterales > Asteraceae > Ambrosia > Ambrosia trifida. Next base: position 143,506,070 of record CM054125.1, read on the forward strand.
AACATTGACTTTACATTTGTCTTAGAAGATGATAAATTGATGCAAATAGATTGCCAAACCTATCATAAAATTTCACTCTCCCTGCCATTGATCAATCCAAAATTTTATATATGTAAAAGAGTACATGATAAACACATTAAAATATAACATTATATTTGACACTTAATAAGAAACTCTTACACTGTGTTCCAGAATTTTAAAGGATGGAAGAGAAAAGATTGGGAATGAAGTGGGAAAAAATGTGTTTTAGAGTTTTTTGTAGGATGGAAATGTAGAGAATGAGAGGGATAATAAAGAGGTTTTTAGGGTGATTTTCAATATTTCTAATTTGGAATGAATTGGAGAGAAAGGAAGAGGAGGGAGATCATTTCTCTTCCATCCTTTAATGAAACTCTGGAACTGAGTGTTAGGTAAGGGTATAACGCGCCAATTCAAAATTCAAGCTTGGCAGCTCAATTCAAGTTTTTAACAATCCGATCTCAAATAACTCAAAAAACGGCTACACTCATTTATACTCTCTTGGACATTGATAACTAATAGATAAAAAAAACAAAACAAATTTAATGTTTCGGTTTATAGCACTAAGGATGTGTTTTTCAAGTTAATACATTAATGGAATATTTCAAGTTAGAAAAAAAAAAAGGATTGAACTTGTAGGATTTGTTGTATCTCTTTTGTATGTCGTATGTAATAATAATAATAACGACAAACTTATGCAGTAAAAATTTTACTCATACAACTATACTATCGTAACACTAATGATTGTTAATCTACCATTTCGTTAGTCTTTCTTCAAAAATAAAATATTTTCTTAAAACAGTTTCTCAACATAAGAGGCAATAGCTAGTCAAATATTTGATCTCTCTGTTTTATAAACATCACCTTTGCTTGGTTAAAGGTCAAAGAAAAAGATGAATTATGTTATCCGTTCTTTAAAGTTATGTTTGTGAATGCTAGTAACATATTAGGTTATAACAAAATTAATCAAATCTGAATTCCTTTATCTAATTAAATATGATCCATTCAATACATAAATTTAAAATGTGGCTAAGAAGGAAATATGTCAAATGAGTGAAGATGTAAAAAGTTCATTTTTTAAAGACAAATAAACAATCATGCAGTTGTCAAATGTCACTTAAGATGATGTTTAAGTGAATATTTAGGAGTATGTATATATACCGTACTAGATTATACCCCGGGAGCGTCCCGGGTTGAAAAATTTAATATGATACATCAATTTTACATATGAAATAGACTGATATATAACTCTAATATATTAATATATAACCTAAAACAAATTAACAATGTACAACTCCAATGCTAACACCTAACCTAAAAGAATGTAGACCTTTAATGTAACTTGAATATTAACACCTATCCTAAAGACTAAACAAATGTACAACTCTAACATACTAATATTGATATCTAACTTAAAACAACATATAACTCTATTAACCTATTCGGCTCTGGTTGAAAAAAAAAATCATATTTACTGATTTAAACATAATTAGTGACTTGTCTATACATGATTAATGATTTACCTGAACGCTTTTTGTTTTTTTCCTGTACGAACAAAACCCCACAAAAAAATTTCTCCGTTTTTTATATAGCACTATGGTACTCGTTGGAAAGATAATAAAACGCTCGTTAATTTGGTGTAATTTTTTTCTTTAAAAAATCCCGTATATTAAAGATATTAACGTTTAAAAATTATGGGAGGAAACATGAGGGTAAAAAATCCAATATTGTTTTTAAATTATTTTTTCCTAAAATATCTCAATGCCACATAGGATGACACATGGCACACTCTAAGAAGAGAATGTCTCTTTGAGTGACATGTCATTAAAATGGCTTTGGTTTATTATATGTATAGATAAGACGACTAGTAATGCATTAAATAAAAGAAATGGTTAGAGCAGAGCGGGTGTTTGTTTTGGTAGGGTAAGGGTTCATTTAGCATCAATTATGATTAAGGAAGATGGGCCAATAACCAGGCTGTCTCCAGTTACATATTCATTAATCACACTCTCTCTTTGTCTTTCACTTTATGTATCTTTCTTCCACCCCTGCCCTGACAAGCTATTACCATTACTTGGGTTGGTTGGTATCATGTCCCATTACCCTAACATCAAACATCAAATCATATTGTTGGGGAAACCAAGGGACTAACTTGTAAAGTAACTAATTTCAGTGAGATAAAAAAAAAAAGACAACTTACTGTGTAAATGCAATTGAAAGATGGGCAAATCATATAAAGTTCTATAATAACACTCCAACCACTTTCACTAGTTTGTTTATGAATGCTCAAAAATGGTCCTTTGAATTAAATAGTCCATTTTATGTCATTTTGTTTCCCCGACTTTCTCTATCGATATGTGGTTCAAGATTTTGGGATCTTATGACATCTTAGGCAAATATCGCCTCTCTCTATTGATCGTGGATAAGAAAAATCCACTCAAGCGTGCTTGGGTAGGCTAATCCAGGAATGGGATACTTCCTAGGAAATATCCACCCAAACAACAAAAAATAAACATATGCACCCATCGACAAAACATACATCATCAGTTGATATGAGGCCGAATGTTACAAATTCACAAGATATATCAAACATTCTAACTATGAAATTATGAATCAAGACAAATTGCTAAATCAAAAAGATCATCATGATTGGTCCAAGATACCAATTTCAAGCCATTTGCTCAGTGTCAAATGGGTCAGTTAGGTCAAATAAAAAAAGTAACTATAAAGGGACCGTGTTAAATGGGTTGAATGAAACTGAGACCTATTTTGTATGCATATAACCTCCAAAATTGTTCTATTATTTAGATGATTACGGTATTAATATTGTGTTTTTACCATCCACCGGGTCATTGAGTCCATACATCTCTCTCTCTCTCTCAAAGCAAAATCAGAACGCATTGATTATCTATAAAATGGACAAAAACAAGCTTGTGGGAACATCGATATCACAATCATGGCCCATTGTATGTCTTCATAATCTTTTATAAATCCCTATCTTTGTACCTATAAAATATCATATACGATTATCTATCTTTATAAGATAATGTATGGCCAGGATTGCTATATCTACTTTGTTTTTTCGTATCTTCTGATCCAATATTACATATATACCCTTAGTGGTCCACAGGTAGGGGAAATATACATATCAAAGAAGACAATACCACAAGCTAGTTGTTTAATGGTCTCCACTGACATGAAATAGACTCACCACACAACAGGATTCAGGGGGACTACACAAATGGTACTTGTGAACTCCCTGTCTATGCTCTTTTTTTAAATGTTATAATTAATATACATATCCATATACATATACATATAATTTAACAATAATAATAACTAATAAGCAATAGACATGATCTACTTGAAGATTGACCCCTATCCAAATGACGACACTAAAGCCAAAGAAAATAAAGGATCTCAGATTCTATAACTTACATTTTCAAAATATGAATCCAAAAGATTTCTATGTATAGGGCCCTACATACCCTATCTATCCTACGCACGAAATTATCATCATACAAAGTAGCTAAAGATTAGTGTGAAGATGAAATCGGAAATATTACATTTCTATAACAGGAACTTTCTATTAGTACAAACAAATCTTGAGACAAAAGTTTGGTACCTAAATGTTGCACCTGTCGTATCCGGAGAACCAGGAAGTAGGTTCTTTATCCATATTAAAGAATTGTTCAAAATCCTCTTTGGGTTGCTGGTCAACTGTGAAGTTTGACTCTGTATCGTATATTGGCATATCATAAACAGGGGTTGATGCCTCAATCTTTTGCTTTTTCTTCAGTTTTTCAATCTGTTTGAAAGCATTTTTAGTTTCTTGTTCAGCCTCCATAGCTCGTGCCTGAATATTTTCAAAGAAACAAGAAACATTATAGCTGCTAAATCTTAAACTGAAGCCGTCTAATGTGCAGAGTATGTGAAAACCAAGCTACCTTCTCACTATAACATGATTACAATCACTTTGGAAAAGAACTATGAACTTAAAACGATTCAACCTACCTCGAGGTGGTAACTTTGACCAATCTTATTATTAATGGATTGATTCAGGTTATGATATATACATGTTGAGTCAAATGAAAAAAGGAAGCAGATCAAATGGGTTGAACACAGCCCAATAAATGCTTAGAACATCCTAAGTCATTCTATTCATATAATCATATTATTAGTGAAATAGTATGATTTAATTTATCAAATCAGGCACACTAATAATTTATAGAAAATTTAGAAGTTCTGGCCAAACCTTCTAGTTACATTTAAATTTTAATGGAAAAGTAATATTATAAGGAGTGTTAGCCGGTCAACCCTACCCAACCCCGTGTGACATGTCTATCTTGCCAAATCTATATATGCTTTCGAACTCTCATTAACCTTCTAATTTGTGAAGCAACCCCCATCAGTAAAGAGTATACACACTGTCATCTTAACACGAATAGCCAAAAGGCCTTGTTATCATCTATGATTCATATGAAATGCATGTGTTAACTAGAAAATTTTTATTTGCAATTCTATCAATAATAGAACCTTGAAACATGCGTTTGAGAGATAAAAACACAAAAACAGGAACCTAACCTGTGCAACAGCAACAGCTTCTTCTGCATCTTTGAGTCTAACAACTAACTCACCAGCAGCCTGAACAGCTTCAGCAGTGTCACTTAACTGTTCTTGAAGGCCTTTAATTTCATCCTTATATCTTCTTCTTTCTTTTTCTCTTTCAACTTTTAAAGTTGAAATTTCAGTAGCAAGAGCATTTATGAACCGAGATTCTGCACCCCTAACTCCCGCTTTAGCAGCTGCTTTCTTCACATCTTCAACTGAATCCTCAATTCTCCTTTTATTAATAAGCATGTTTATATGTTTTTCTTCCAAATCAACATACTGCTCAAGCATCCGTGCATGGCCCTCCATAGCCATTTGCATGGCTTCCTTTAGTTCTTCTGAACATTTTCTTTCACAATCAATCTCCTGCCTTTGCTTTTCAGCAAGCAAATGACTTTCTTCAAGTTTGGATTTTAGTTCTTCTATAAGTGAATTCCATTTGCGTTCTGTTTCACTGAATCTGATTCTTTCAGATTCAAATCTCTGTTCAGCACTCTCTAAAGTTGACTCTCCATTGGTTATTTGCAAAAGTGGACTTTCTTTCTTAGTCAACTTTGGTGAACAATCTATGTAAGACTGAAGTTGACTTCTTAAATCTTGAATTTCCTCAATCAACACATCTCTCTCCCCCATATCAAAAAAAGTCTTGTAACGCTCCAGTTCGTCTTTAACACTTTTTAACTCGAACTCTTTCCTTATAATTTCAGGATGATTCTCATATTTCTCCTTAAGAATCTGTATAACGTTTAGGAAAAGAAGCACAAAAGATTAGTCAATGGGGATGAAACTAGAGGTTTAAAATTTGACACAATTTTTTTTATGAACAAGTCCAATGTGTTACCAAAAAAATAACAAAATAGGTCACGCGGATAGAAAGTTGTATGAAGTGTAACTTTTATTTTTATTTTTTATGCATACAGTCTTCTAAATCACTTAATAAAAAGTTTAGATCAATGTTTTGATAATTGTGTTGGTGATCACAATTACCACGTGAGTTCTTTGTAAAATACTTCAAAATGACAAGAAAAAATTGAAGAATTGGAATGCATTTACTAATTAATGGGTCAACATGGATGGAATATTACATAAAAATCTTTTCACAAATATATTGAGCAAAATGAGAAACATATCAAACGGTTTGATAGTTGCCTCAAGCATATATATAATATGCACACACCCTTCTAAATCACGTTCTTTAAATGTTTAAATTAATATAAAAATTTGTTTTAATAATCATAGCATCAACATGCTTTTAAAAGAGGGACTGGAATCTTGAATGCATACCACATGCTGGTTTGCTAAAGATTAAGATTAACCCAGCCCACTTATCTTGTCACCCTGGGTTGAGATCGTAAAAAGTTGTCAAAAATTGAAGAACTGGAATCTTGAATGCATACCACATGCTGATTTGCTAAAGATGTCAATTCTTCATCTACAAACTCCTCTGTTGACAGCACACCCTCCATCAGGTTCTCAAGACGGGCTATTTTATCTTCCTGCAATTGCCCAATAATTGAATTGCACTCCCTTTCGTGTTTGTACTGTTGCACCTGTAAAGGAATGAAAGTTGGTAAAAGGGTAAAAACATCAATTCATGTTGGCATTAAACAATCAAAACCAACATACCAAACGATTAAGTTGCATGATTTCTGCATTTTGTCTGGTGCAAAACTCTTCCAAAGCCATTTCTCTCCTTATGGCTCCAGCAAGAACCTTTTCTACCGCCTGCATGAATGTTAAAACGTAAATAAGAGCAAAAACAGAAAGAAAGAAAATAAACACACCACTTTTTTAGTTAAAAAAATACCTTTGGAATGACAATCTGCTTCGATATATTATCATCCAACGGTGCACAATCAACAGGAACCAACTGCAGACTCAAATCATTATTTGCCTCGTTTACTTCTTCCAAACTTTTACACTTGCAATTGCTGCATAAAAACTCGTTCTCTGGAAAAATTGTTTGCACACCGATCTCTTTTTTAACTGGTTTCGGTTCATGTGCCACAGCTTGATACGAAAATCTGAATGATGAACGGCCCAAAACAGAATTTTTTCTATGTTTATCAATTACTTCAAGTCCATTCATTAAACTGGCAGCCAAACGATTGGTTTCTGGAGAAGAAGTAAAAGTGGAGGAATTCCTCAAACTTTTTCTACTGTTGTTAATAGCTGGTGGTGTAACACTTGGAGTGGGAGGTTTCAGAACTGGGGTTCCTTCAACTGGTACTATGGTTAGGTTAGGGGTATCACCATCCACCAAGTTCTTTAGAGAAGATGTTTCATTGGGCTCCCCTAAAGAATCTTGATCGCATGTTTTATTTTCTAACGAATGGGTCAAGATTTCTTGATCATCTGCATTAGTAGTATCTGTGTAAAAGATGGTTGTTAATGCTTCTGTTTCTAGACATGTTTAGCTCAAGATGTAGCAATTTTTAAGGTTCAATGTCTACCTGATTCCATGTTTTTGCATGCCTCAGTGGCTGCTAAAATAACTTGCTCTGCTTCGTCAACTATCTCCATTTCTTCATCATCGTCATGATTATCATCATCATCCATGCGAGGCAACATCATTGGATGATGATTCAAGCTAAATTTTAAAAGATTTAAGCTTCTTCGAGCGTTCCAACCTGTTGAATAGCCTGCGCCTGGGTCAACTTGGTTACCATTTGACTTCATTCGCAACAGTTCATCCTGTTAAATATCATTCCCAGTTATCAGATATACAATTTTCAACCTGTTAGATGTTATCACGTCAAACGGGTAAATACCTAGAAAATGAAAATAATTAGCCTAAAAGGAAACATGTCAAACGGATGGAACATATCAGTTTATGTTAAAGTTTAACGCAAAGTATATGAACCAAGGTTTATTTTTAATACATGAAACTTCATAAATCATATCATTTTAAGAGTTAGATTATTACTGAAATAATATATTTCTGTAATCACATTTGACATGCTAATTCTTTAAAGAAAATAAACTATTGAACAAAAGGGGTTATACATGTTTTGACCTTGACCAAGATTTACTCGTCTTGACCCAAACCCTTTTTGACCGGTTACCCAACCCGCCCATAGTGCCGCCACTATTAGCTATATAACAAGGATACTAAGGAAGAGAATAAACAAAAACTATACCTTAAGTTGCCTTATAACTTCACGCAGTGATTTCACATCATCTTGCATCTGTTCATTGACAACTGCTTTGTTTTTAATAGCTTTGGCACGCTGAGCAAATCTCAATGTACTAAGAGTCTCACTCTTACAGCTGTAACGTTAAATTTTAAAGATATCAGTTCATGTTAAATCGCAAATTTGCTTAGAAATTTAAAAAATGCAGTAAAATAAAAAGATAAAAAGGAAACTTTCACGATACCTTTGTGCAGGAGATACTGCACAAACCATGGCAAGCTTTGCATTACCGCCAAGGGATTCTTGTAATAAAAAAGTCAACTTCGAGTCTCGATAAGGAATGTGCCTCTGTTTTCCACTTTGAGAAACCTCAGCTAGAATGTTAATCAAATTCCTGCAAAGGAGACACATAATTTAATTCAGTTATAAGTATACAATCGATATAAAAATAAACAATCAATTGTCGGATTTCTCACCCAAGTTGTGAGAGTGAACGATTAATATTCCCAGCTTCTTTTAACCGCTCTCCGGCTGCTCCGGTCAACTTTTGTCTTTCTGATCCGGCAAGGTCAACAAGATTAATTCTGCTTGTTTTCAAGGAACTCAGGCCATCCATACTCTAAAAAGTTCAAATTTTGATTTTTGAAATTAGAACACACGGTATAATATTAAAGCATTAACAATTTTTTTCACGTATACCACTAAGGTAAATAACTTAAAGAGTAACTCTCTTGAACCATAGTTTTATTGTATTACCTTGCATCTTGATTCGACAACACAAGTGAAAACACTATGTGAACGTGAACTCTCCATGTTAATACTTGTAGCTCCTGTTCTCCTATTTGACAACCCCTGTAGGGAAAATCAGATTTTAAGTTTGTAGATACGAACAATATTTGTTTAATCTAACATAGTTTCCAGTAATAAGTAATAACATCTAGTCAACCAAAAATCATATATAGCAAGTAAAAACTGCTGCCTAGAATTTCAGTCACTTCGATCCAACACATATACAACTTTTACATAAAAGTTTGGATGACACTTAAGTTTAAGACCTCAACATTTTAAAGTGGCATCATTTTACATCACTATAAGCTTGCTAGATCTGCACTGCAATACAAGTATATGATGTCTTAATTTTATAAATATACAGAAACATTAACCATTCTATAAACAGAAATCCTACTTTAGCAGATAATTTTCTAAAATAAAACATACAACTTAGTGTTCACCAGAATTACCCTTAAAAGGGTCATAGATTCATCTATTTAATCAGGGTACTTCTATGACATGTGAGAATATATTAACCGAAAGCATTATCTTTGATGTGAATTTCAGATGTTGAGACCTTTTTCAGAAGCTGGGTCACATCCTTTATACTGCAAACAGACTCCTCGGTCAAATTTTCCACATAAACACCTGTTTTAATATCTTCTCTTATTTGAAGATTCCTTTGAGCTGGATCCAACAAATCAGTGATTTGTTCATTGTATATCTGCAAACACAATGTTTCAATATTAGAATGTGTAAAACAGTGAATGTTTAACCATCCATGATAAATAAATAGCGTGTTACCTCAAGAAAAGAGCAACGGCATTGATATATGAGTTGTTTATCAGCATGCTTGCTTTGTTCCTAAGCAAATTAGCAGTCAAAATGTAAGATAAAAAGAAAAATGAACACTAAGCTAATTCAATATAGATTTGATGATAAAATTAATAAAACCAACATATGATCCCACCTCAGAAATGCGGGCAAAAAGTCTTTCAAACACACGGGGTGTTAAACCTTGTTGATCACTAGATAATTCGTTTTCTAACAATGCATTGGCTGGCCCCCAAACTGTGTACGTCTTGCCACTCCCGGTCTACTCAAATTTATACACACCACATAGTTAATACAGTTCTACAAACATCCATGAAGAACTTAAAAACCAAACCAACATGTTCACAGTCAGCACATATATACACAGAAATATGGAAGAGACCAAAACAATACCTGCCCATATGCAAACACAGAGCTATTAAATCCAGCTAGACAATTTTCAACGAGCGGAGCTCCTACAAGATTGAATATATCCACCTGAACAGACAAGTTACTTCATCCAGGTTAAGATCTAATCTAAATGGATTTAATACAAACAAACAAACAAACAAACTACAAGCAACTCGCCTGAGAAGATGTAGCGTCTGCAACAGAATCGAAAGTAAACGGTTGGCCAAGAATGGCCAACGAATCACCAGACGTCTTCTGCACTATCACTTCCCCTTCTTCCTCATTCTTACTAGTTGGCCTCACACGCACAATTACCTAAAAATTGAGCCACGTCATCATAATACAAATCTTCCTTATAACGATAACCAATTGAGTTAGGTTTTAAAAATTACCTTGACTCCGGTATCATCCGATCCGGATACGCAATAATTGTCAAGGGAGAAATCGTTACTGAGCTTCCGCTTGAGGGAGGATGAGGGGGGAGGGCGTGGTGGAAGAGGTGACTTCAACTTAGTGGCAGCGGGAGAGGATTTAGTGGCAACAGATGGAGAAGGCGATGAGTCCGGTACGTCGTAAGGCGAATCGTTTTCTTTGGAAAACTTGTGCTGGTGTTTTCGAGAGGAAGATTTGGTGTGCTTGATTGGACTAGGGTTTGAGGGTGGAGTGTCGACAGGAATCTCCCTCAGGATCTGGTTTCTTGACTGCTTACTCTGCTTCATCTTCAAGAGATACAAAATTAGGGTTCCGACAGACAGTGTTGTAAGAAATGAGAGAGAGAGAGAGAGGGGATATTATTATTATTATTATTGTAGCCGTTGGTGGCAGAGGGTTTTGAGCGGATTGATGATTCAAATCAAATTGGGGATCAACGAACAACTTGCTTTAACTCAAATCTTGCCCCTCATATATGACGTATGTATAGTAACTACCCCTGAACTTATCATTTCCAAAATAAAGCTATGGGTCTTACGGTTGAGAAATTACTATACACGACCCGATAGATCTTGTTTAGGAAACCATATGTATCAAAATCAAATGGGATAAACAAGTGTTGATTCTCTAAACAAGTTTTCTTATGTTTAGTGATTTTACTTTATTCTACTTTAAACAGTATTTGGCCAACAACAAACTCATTGTCTTTGAGGCTAATAAAGGGATCACTCATGTAATGTTCACACAAACGTATTTTTCCCTTCCCCACCCAATCACAAACATATGAATTGGCTGAATAGTAGATCTCTCATCAAGCGGATCTGTTAGAAAGTTCACAGGAGCCTCATTATCAGATACAACAACACTGAACAAATCATGCATATATTACAACTCATGTACCTCCTTGTAATGGGCATGGCTCGTAAACTAAAAATAGAAGGATTGTTAGCCAGTACTTAAGGATTGCCTGATACTCCACACTCCACAGTCGATATGTGCCAACCTAGTCATTCAATTAGGAGTGCTAAATGGGTCGTGTTCATGGGTTGGCAGGTCTAACCCAACCCAAACCCAAAATTTAATATGAACTCGAACATGACTGAACCCAAAAATCGTGTCATACATAGGAATCCAAACATGATCAGAATATTCACAGGTTGACCCGAACACGGCCTTTTCACCCTGATTTTTTTATTTTATAATATTATCGCAAAATAAAATATTGAAACTAAAATTTTACTAAAAAAAAACACAAATATACATTTAACATATTTGTGTCAATTTTTATTTTATCGTCTTGTTTTTTTCTATTTTAAGTTATAATTATGACATAAAATAACCACTTATTATAATTTATTAGATAAACGTATTGTAAAAAAATATATGATACAAATGGGTTAATGGTTCAACCTACCAACCCGTCCGGGTTGACACAACCCAATCCTTTAACCTAAATGGGTTCGTGGGTTCAACCTGAAACTGACTCAAACCCATTTAGGCTAAACCTAAAACCGTGAATTTCGTGTTAAGTTCATGTCGTGTTTTCAAGGTCTTGTTATAAATTCACATCCCTACCTTCAATTGAGATGACTGCAGGTTTGTTGTCGCGTATGATACTGGGGAGACTGGTTTATACAAGTACAAAGTGCGCTATCAAAGCGTCACATTGCGCTCATTACCCACATCACGTGCGCGGAGACGATTTTTTGGTTCCCCACTAGTATTTGACTCAAACTAAAAAAGTTATAAGGAGTGTTCATCCTTATATACCACTTCATGTTTTGTCATCCCACCAATGTGGGTCAAGTTGACAAAACTTAATTCATTTTCTTATCTTTGGTTGTTTCAACATAGAACTTTCGAGCAACGATATCTCATTCATCTTAGCACTATTTTGGACTTGATGTGGTTCGTTGTGATACTCTCACGTTATGGAACACAATTATTTAAGTCCAAAATAAGTTAAAAATCATTTTCACTACCATTTTTCCAACAAAACCATTGGTAATATTTGCTTTGTGTTGTCTTTCACTTTTTCAGTTTTTTGGATGGCCAAATTGTTATGTATGTAATTTTAGTTTAGTTATGTTGATGTTTGTTGTTTTTATATGTAAGTGAAATTAAACCACCTCACTACTAATGGCTTCTTTGTTCAACCCCATCAATAGAAAAAGGATTAACACAGGTTTAGGGGTTGTTTGGTAGTCTCTTAATCAGACTCTTAACCATTCAGGTCTGAATCATTCAGCATTCGGACTGTTTGTTTCAGCATCTAAATGGAATGATTAAGTGCTGAATCATTAAGCTAACAAGGGATGTTGAATGATTCAGCTCTTAATCATTCATAGCCTCTTAACTATTCAGACCATCTTAATCAACCAAATATGATTTGTATGTTTTGGTAATTAAGTTTTGCTTTATAGACGTAGTAGTATTAAAGCAAGTCAATTTCCATGTAGTCCGAAACATGGAGGGGGGAAACGTGACAAGATGAATCTCAAGGATGGACACTTAAAAAAGTTCGTCACATGGGTCTACCATCTTTTTAGGAGCAAATTCAAAAGAAACAAAAAACCAAATCTGAACACATTTGGTTTGGATATATATTTTATTAAGCTTTGTATTTTGTCTCAACGTTATAGGTAAACTCACCCAAAGGACTACTGTGTAGTGTGTACATGCACTTAAAAATTAAAATCTAGTTTAAAAACTTGAGTGGTTTTATAGTTAAAAGAGCTAATGATATGGATGGTCTCTGTGATTTACAGATGTTGCATGTTACTGCCTCGTGGTTTCGAAATTGTTGTACGCACATGTCTACTTTGGTATAAGAAAGTTTAATGTTGTCTCAAGAATTCAAGCTAAAACATACATTGGTGGACACAGATCTACTTCGTTATAATCATATTACCTTGTTATCGACAAAAACCGAAAATAAAAAACAGCCTTGAATGACCAAAAATCCTGTTGGAACCGGCTTAAAGTATATTGAACCAGCCAAAAACCGGTCTAAGACAGCTGAAAACAAGTTTAAAAAAGCTAAAAATGACCTGAACCACAGGTGCACCTTGTGCTTTAAGGATTTAACTATCTAGGTGTTGTCCCTACAAATTACAATCTTCATTTCCTGAAAGATAACCAGTGATAGGAGGGAGCTCTTCATAAAAATAAGAACTTATCCCCAACTCCAAGGGCTTTTCACAGAGCAGATTCATAAAGCAATCAATGGTCCAGTATATGAAATTTTACTGGTACAAAAATAATGTAAATCAGAGTGTAGGCAATGGGTAAGATATTTGAAATTTAGATGAAACGGACACGCTACAAGTTGATGAAACACCATTCAAAACAGGCTTGTACAGCAGCCCACGATTAACATTACATACAGATTCACAACTAGTATTAACAATACAATCCATTCAAGTTGCCAACCTTGAATTGGCAATGGAAAAAATCAGCCTAACTCACAATCAATGAGATAAATGGACATAACTTCTCTTTATCCTCAAAACTCACTCCCACTTTTTTCATTCAGTCACCTATAAATAGGGACAGGACAGACTTGTAACACTAGAATTAAATAACAAAAACTAGGGTTACACCAAGATGCTAACCTATATCCCAAAAGATGGCAAATAAAAATACAAATCTAACCATCTTGAGGCATGAGAGGAATACTTCAGTAGTTCCCTTGCTTCAACAACAGAGCAATACTTTTCATCCATCAACATGCTAACACGTTTCAACCCGTTATTATTCGACCCGATTTGAAATAAAACACAACTAGAAGATAAAGTGAATTTTAAGCTTTGTAATCAGCGCTGTCCCTAAGACCGAGTTCTGATAGACAAAAGCAATAAGAATCCCAATCGGTTCTTCTAAGGTACTTCAATAGTTTCTTCCTTTTCTGTACCATTGCTTGTAGACCCTTTCGAGAGTGCTTATCCTGCACCATGTAAAAAATAAGGACCGATATGTTAAGTTTTTATTAGTTTAGAGAGTTGAATACTTGATCATGTAAAAAAAAGGAACTAATTGTTAAAAATCTGATCTAAGGATCCTTCTGTTGAACTTTTATAAATTAAGGGATTAATTCATTTATAAGGAAAGTCTAGGGAAATATGTGCCAAACGAGTCTATATTTAGAAAAACTTAGACAAAACATAAAGCAACAGGAGAAGGTTGCAGAATATGTTATGTTAATTACCTTTTTGTGTAGAACGCTGGCAAGGTGCTTGATCTTTGTTGTGAGTTGTGCCACTGAGATAGTAAAAAGACAAACCATTAAGAAACTAATACAAGCATTGACATTACAAAATCGGCTCTGAAAGCCAGCTTCTGAGAATCGGTAAACACACAACTACAAAATGGATAAAAAACACAATATAAACACTAGAGTAAATTACAGTTTCCATCCCTATAGTTTGGCCAAATTCACTTTTAGTCCAACACAAAATAAACACTAGAGTAAATTACAGTTTTCATCCCTATAGCTTGGCCAAATTCACTTTTAGTCCATTTTCTTTTCTTTTTTGCATCAGACAATGCATGGCCGCATGGGTTCATTTTTTTGCCATTTTAGTCCAGCTATCTAACACTCACAAACAAAATCTAAAGGGAATTTTAATTAAGAACATTGGACTGAAGAGGAACCGAAGGTAGTAGTCTGCTGTTTTTCTTCTTCTGCGACTGCAGCCGATTTTCTCCATTCTTATTCGAAACCTGCCACTGTGTTCTCTCTCTCACTCACACACACCACACTCTAGCATTTCAGATTTAGACCACCAAAACCTGCCAATCGTTGGCTTAATCTCTAGAGGGTTTTGTAAAAAAAAAAAAAGCACTTCTTGTAAGTGAGCTCACAGTAATCATGGTTTCAAGGAAGAATTGACGCTGGGTTCATCTTCTGCAACCAGAGTTATTGGTTCTCCTACAGGAATAATCGAGAAGTTTAGTTGGATATCTTCTTGATATTGCTAGCAGCTTGATTATTCTTTTTATCCATTTTCCCAGCAGCTTCATTTATAACACTTCAAAAAATACGATCGATCAGCTTCTAATTTCATAGCAACTTGCAAGACTTTAAAATCGATCTCTCTCAATTTTCCCATAAACCACCAGCTTGATTATGCTTACCTAATTTCATTTATTTATTATGCTTTATATTTGTTTAAATATTCTAGCTTGTATTATTACAAGAGTTTTGAAATAACTATTACAGCTTGTATTATTTCAAGCATACGAACAAGCATATACTTCGTAAAAGCTTAACTGGAAAAAAGGAGGGATAGTCTGCAAAGAGAGCTTCCAGAAATGGAAGGAGCGGGTGGGTCAATGGGTTTTCTACTTTTAGTTTTATCGGTAAAGGTATTTGATCCATCTCTAATTTGTTAACATCAGAGGTCTAATGGTGTTATTGACATGGACTGAAATGGCAAAACAATGATACCACAGCGTCCCAAGCAAAAAAAAAAAAAAAAAAAATCTAAAAGGGAGAATTTGACTACCAAGTATGAATATCGTAATTCACTCTAAAACGTTAAATTTAGATATATGGTAAAAGCGAAATTTTCAAGTTTGCTACACACATTGCAATAGACGTTAAAAGTCACACATTGATGCAGTTAACAGTAACAAAATCTTACGCTTAGGAAAAACACAATCCCTATTTTTCTAAATAAAGGCTATTGTGGAAGTTAACCTCCAAATTATGTGAAACCTTAACTTCCAAACTAACTTAACCTCGTTTTACAGTCAATCTTCAGGTTGGTTGGTGGTAAACTTATAGCTTATTAATGGATTTCTCAGGGAGAAAATGGTAAAAATAAAATTCCAAATAAAGTATTTTTCTTTGAATTCCTAACATTATAAGTTATGTAATCGGCACTCAAAAAACAGATTAAATCAATGCATAAAGCCCCTAGTCAGAAAAATAGCAAGCCACAAACATAACACAAAAAAAAAAAAAAAAAAAAAAAAACTGCCAGACATTAATAGAAGTGATTTTTTATGCTCCATACCTTGAACACGAGCTGATCCACAGTCTGATTCAGAGATTTTAAATTTCTCCCTTACATTTTTCAGTTCAAGCTTTTGTTTCTCGGCAGACGACATATGATCTGGATGGAAATACTGTCCAGCACAACATAAATTCAGAATGTTAAACTCATTAACCAAATCATCAAAAGAGAATGCCCAATATAGCACTTGCCTTTTCAACTAAGACCTCCTTTGGTGGGCCTAACGATAAGCTAGCAGTTTCCAGAATCTTAGGCAATACACTAATTGTCGAAACTGCAAAAATTTATAACACTTTTAAATAACAACTAATCTAAAAAGTGAAGTGAAGTAAAATGAAATGAAATCCATATACCTCCATTCTTCTTTGCTTTCTCCTGATCCTGCATTTTCAAAAGGCTATCCCTCAACGGCCCGAACGCCCCACGCTTACTCTCCTTCTCCTCCATTTCCCGAACCATGCGCATCCTCTGGCTCAACTCCTCCAAACTAAATCCAACATTCTTATTCCCTGGCCGCAGTCTCCTCAACTTCTCCCCCATCTCTCCATAGCTATACATCCTAAAAAACTCCGATTTCGTCTCATCCGACACCTCACCGCCTTTACTATTATTAGCAGCAGCCATTTCGTTCAAACTCGTTGGTCTAGGTTTCAATTTCAAATCTATATCATCAATCCGGATAGCAGCTTTCGGTTGCGACTGCGATTGCCATAGACTCGGTCTTATGCTCTTTAAACTGCTCCGGATTGCTTCCAAATTTAGTCGCCTGGTTTCGGATCCGGAGTCGGGTTTGGGTGCTACGTTTTTTTGATAAAGCTCCTGGAACGAGGGGGCACGTGAAGGTGGTTGGCGACGGAAATTGGAGAGGTTTTTACGGATATGTTCATAGGAAGGGATTTTTTGAGTAGGGTTAGGGTTAGGGTTAGGGGTGTGGAAGGAGGGGTTGTGTTGTGGGGAGGGTGGTGTGTGCTTGAGACTGGATTTAACGTCATTGAAAGAGGAATGGGATTTAGGGTGTTGATTATTGTCGTCGGAATTGGAAGATGATGAAATGAGGTGGACGCGTGATGTAAGGAGGAGCCGGTGGTGTCTGTGTGGACGGAGAATAGCCGTCGACGCCATTGGAGACGCTGATCAGATGCAATGTTGGGGTTTTTAGGAAGCGGGTATTAAACGGACCCCGATTAAACTCATTCAAGCGGCGTTGGAACCGTCTTATCAAACTCTACGATGTTAGTTTTTAGGTCTTCGTTTTTTGGGGTTTTAGCTTGTAGTTTTTAAAATATGCGTTATATCATTGTGTCTTTTTCTTATTTTTATCATTGTGTCATTTTTCAATTCATTGTGTCTCTTTTCTTCAGCATTATGTATATTTTTTGTCACTGTGTTATATTTTTTGGCTCATTGTGTCATAATTCATGATCTATTGTGTTTTTTGTATCCTTCTCATTTTTGTTACACTGTGTTTTTTGTATCCTTCTCATTTTTGTTTAGGGATGGCAATCAAACCCGAACCCGATGGGTAAACCCGAAACCCGACACATTTGGGACGGGTTTGGGGTCAGGTAATCGGGTTTGGGTCCAGGTATGGGATTAGTTTTTATTTTTTTTTTCGCGGGTTTGGGACGGGTTTGGGATTTGATGATATACCCATTTACCCGACCCGATTACCCGATAAAGTATACCCGTTTAGCCGATTAGATACCCGATGTAATTTCCTATATATCTTTTAAAATATGTATTCATAATATATCTAATTGTCCATCTAGATAATCATCTTCTTAAAAAAAAAAACACTAATTATTTGTGTATAATATGTGTTGGGGTTGGCTAAATGCACTCCCCTTTTTTACTAATTGCACTCCCTTTTAAAATAACAATTAAAAAGTTATCAAATTTTATTCTTCTACTTTAAAAACAAAATCATTTTAGTAACTCATCTTTTTCGTGTAATCAACCCTTTTTAAGTTACTCACACCATGAACATCATCTTCATCACATAATTGAAGCATCACCGTCCCATGAATCTTGTCATCATCTCGATGGGACAAAACCCCATCTGAAGTATTGTTAGTTTTAATCTTTATGATTTAATTACTATAGTTTGAGACAAACTTAGATCAGGATAGAAGAGGAAATTCTATAAAAAAAAATATAAGGTTTAATTATGTTTATTTAAAAACTTTAAGGGGGGAGTGTAATCAGTAAAAATAATATAAAGGGAGTGTATTTAGCAACACCCTATGTGTTATCTATGTCTTTTAGTGTTTTTATATGATTTAACTATTTTATATTTATACATTGTAATCATTTACATACATATTTGATAATGCTAAATGTATTGGTTAGTAGTCACGCAATAGATACCGACAGGTTTTTAGTCAGATATACCCATTGGATAAATTTTTAAAATTAACGGGTTTACCTGAAACCCACGGGTGTACCCGATACCTGACGGGTAATTACCCGATATAAACCCGACGGATTTTGGGACGGGTTTTGGACAAGCATACCTAATCGGGTATGGGGTTGGGATTACCTAAACCCGTCCCATTGCCATCCCTATTTTTGTTACACTGTGTAGAATAAATAACTTGACCCGTGGTTCATAAACCCTATTGATCCATGTCAACCAACCGGTGCTTGTGGTCGAACTCGGGCTTGGCTCGTTTGCACCCCTATATAACACTTGTAGCTAGCTAAACATGCGAAAATTTTGTTCGTTCGGGTTCAGTCTGAATGTCATTGCTTGGTTGCATTTTATTTGGCTTTCTCAGTTCTTCAATGCCTTATTAGCTCACGTTAGTCTTGTATTCATGGTTACAGTTAACTGAAAAAACTTTATTCTATAATTTATTGATTTAACATTTAAGATCAAGTTATTTAAAATATACAATGAATGAGTTTAACCCTTTAGGTTATTGTAAAGTTGAGAGCGACACTAGCGATTTATGTAATTCTAAGAACAAATTAACCATTCTATCAGCGTTGCTGCATTTAGATATAATCATTTAGATAATCTATTTTGTAATTCTAATATACAAAATACTAAATTCGCAACGGTTTTAGCAACAAATTAGACCAAATCTAGACCCGATCAAGCAAAGTATCCAACAGCGTTGCTGCATTTAGATAATCTTTTAGTTAACAACATTTACCGACGAACAACATGTAAATGGGACCCACGAACTTATGCCCCTTACCTTCTTCCTCCCTTTCTTACCATCTTCATCAATCAGCTTTGGGGGTGATGACACGTCATCATTGACTGCAGGGTTGACTGTAGCTTCATCTTTCTGAACCACAGGCTGAGGTTTTGCGCCACTTGGCGATTTGGCTTCACCCAACAGGTTCTTTAGAGGCATAGCCTGTTTCCCAGTGCTCCAGTTTGTAACCTTTGCAATCGCTTCCTCATTTCTCTTTCTCCCTTCGGATTCATTGTTGACTTTCGCCATAGTTGGAAACCACCCGGCTTGTGAAACTTCAGAATTTGATTGTTGTTTTGAATCTTGCACCTCAGAAGATTCCGGTTTCTTTTCTTTGCTTTCGGTTTCCACTAGTGTCATGAATGATGGTGGCTCATAAACATCAGATGTTGCTGCGTTTGACTTCCCAGCGTTGACTTTTGACTTTTCAGTCGATTGTAAAGTTCCAGCATCAATTGAAGCAGTAGAAAGCACTGCAATGACATACAAATATATACAAAAAAAAAAAAAAAAAATTCAAGTGTACAGTCTAGGGGCGGCAATTATTGACACGACCCGAAAACCGACCCGAACCCGACACGAAAAAAAATAGATTTGGGTCAACTAACACGACCCGTTTAAAAAAACGGGTTTGGTTCGGGTCAACTAACACGACCCGTTTAAAAAAATGGGTCGGGTTCGGGTTGACACATATATAAAATGGGTTGACCCGTTAACCCGTTTAAGTATTTAGAAAAAAAATATATTATATTTTTGTTTTTCTTTTTCCATTTCTATGTACATGGTTAGTTATAATTGTGTTATTTTTGGCACACTGTATTATTTATTTGTCACACTTATATACTCACCATTAAACATTTTATTGATAACCCGCTTACAACCCAACAACCCGCTTATAACTCATGAACATGTATTACTCATTTAAAAATATGGGTTAAACGGGTCGTCTTCAGGTTGACCCGGATTTTATGTGGGTTGGGTTAGGGTTGAAATATTTGACACGAATAATAATATGGGTCAGGTTCGGGTTGCACATTTCAACCCATCAACCCGCCAACCCGCAACCCATAAACCCGCCAACCCATCAACCCGACACGATTGACACCCCTAGTACAGTCTTGTGTAGAGGTAGCAAATTCGACGCATTTAGTTACAAAGGGTTTAATTCTGGTCATTTTTTATTTTAAGAACAATTTTTGAAGAAACAACTTTCATTGCATCCGTGCATCAAAGTCCTTAAGATTGAGATCTTACAATGCATCATTTTTACTCTGCAAGATCAGGATCGTAAGATCCTACTCCAACGTCATAAAAGTTTGAACATGGTAGCAAACTAGCAATAGCATACTATGACTTAGAGTTAGGTTGTTAATGATGCTGATTAAAATAGTAAGCTATCGAAGTCAAATGATTTCATAATATTAACTCTAATTGGCCGTTTTAGCAAGTTGGTCCATATGCTCTTTTATTTTATAAATGTTAGTTGACTTGTAGTTGTTAATTCACTAATTCAAGTTAGTCAAGATTGGATCATGATCTAACATTCCAATAGTCAAGATCAGGATCCTATGCTTGAAGAAATCCTTAGCAGCAGATAAGTCATTTTTTTAAGTAATAATTCTACATTTCATGACTGCCAAATTACATTAAAACAGGCAGACGGGCAACAAGTTGCGCCGCCACACATTTCTGAATCCCTTTACATTTCAAAACTTGGCATATAAGTCTTTTAACTTTACTTTTAATGAATAAGGTCTTTTTTGCATGATTAAACCTTTAAATTTTTTTAAAACTCAATGGAAAGGTCTTTTTGACATTTTAGAAACTCAGCAGAAAGGTTCTTTTAACTTCAACTTTTAAAATCTTCAGAAATTTACTTGCTGAATGATTCAAGTCCCTAAACTATATATAAAAAAAGAGCATTTAGTTGGGTTTTAAAATTCCAGGGATTTAACCATATGCAAAAACCAAGTTCATGCGCTTATTTGCGAATTTAGGGGAATTCAATAAGAGTTGTCTTGACAATTGCCCTGCTTTTATTTTTCATAAAAAATGGTGTCAATTATAAAACCATTCTAACCATTTATTCAAAAGACTAAATTGTTGTTGATTTAATATAACATTTAGAATTATGGTTCACACCAATTTTTATGAAAAAAATATAATAACAATTATCGGACAGAAAGTGATTCTCCCGTTTACCACTGAAAACAATGAGAGTCAGTAAATGTACCTGAAACTGAACCCCAATTTCCTTCCAAACTACTGCGGCCACTTGAAACCACCGATAAAGCCGCACCAGAATCTTGATTGGTTATCTTCGCTTCTTCTACAATAGGCACGTGAACAACATCAGAAGCATTCTTGCTGTTGACAACAGAATTATCAACGCTGGCATCAGCAACAACACTACTATCATTATCCACATATTGTTCTATAACTTCTTCTTTTGAGCATTTTTCCGACTTGGGTGCCCCAAGATCCTCCTTTTTGCTCAAAACTAAATTGGGCTCTTCGACATGTTCTTTTGAGCATTTTTCCAGTTCAGGTGCACCCATGTCTTGACTTTTGGTCAGACCTGAATCCGGTTTTCCTACAACTTCATGGTTGTGTTTGTTTGATTGTTCCTCCAAATGGGGTCCACTGAGATCCACTTTTTCAGTCAAAAAAACTGTGTCTGGTTCCTTCACAACTTCTTGAATCTGTTCTTTTGAATTTTTTCCCAATTCTGGTGCACCAAGATCCTGTTTTTCAGTCAAAACAGAAATGGGGTTCTCAAAAACTCCGTGGGTGTGTTCGTTTAGTTGTTTTTCCAAGTTGGGTCCAGCAATATCCTCTTTCTCAGTCAAAACCGTGTTTGGTTCCTTCATAACTTTTTGAATCTGTTCTATCGAGCTTTTTTCCAAATCATGTGCTTCAAGATCCTCTTTTTCAGTCAAAACCACAACGGGCTCCTCGAAAACTTCCTGAATCGGTACATTTGATGCACCAAAATCCTCCTTTTCAGGTTCTTTGGCCGCTTCTGGAGCATGTTTATGATCAGATTCGGATTTTTCATGCATGATTTCTTCAGCTTCTTTGATAATTTCTTGAGAAATGATTTCTTCGGATTTTTCTAAATGATCGGTTTCAGATTGTTTGACAATTTCTTGAGAAATTTCATATTCCAAACCAAGCTTTTCAATAGTGGTTTCTTTAGCAGTTTTACAATCATTAACAACTTCTGAAACGTGTTCAGCGTCAGATTTGATCTCCTGCTCCTGCTTGATGTCTTCACTAATTCCATCTGCGATTGCAGAAACTTCAGGGGATGCTTTGGTCAACTCTAAATCTTTATCCTCTTTGGTACTAGTTTCAGAGGTTTGACTTTCTTGACCTTTTTCCTCCCCTGCCTCCACGACTTCAATAGATGTAGTCTCTTGTGAATGGGTAATATGACCTGGCTCAGGTGTGTGTCCCATGACTCCCTCTTTAAGCAGAACCGTCTCAGTCAACTCACGGTTTGACTCAGACGAAGCAGGTACAGATGCTTTCTCAGTTTCTTCAGATTTTTCTACATGGGTATCAATCTTTTCAGAAACTTCAACACTGGTATCGACTTTGCTGATCTCTAGAATAAGGAATCAAAATGTAAAACAGTCAGCTTCCTAGTTAGATGTTTAAATTTTACAGTAAAGGAGGTGTTTGGCATTGTGTTTTCTAGTTAATTTGTTGCAGCAAAAAGGACCAAGACCAAGGCAAGGAAGATAGTGTTTGGCAATTTTGATTATTTAAGGATTTGACAGGTAAATAGCACATAACCAGAATCAGTTTCATTGCAGCCACTAAAACTAATTATTTAACCTCTAAATACTTATACAATTAAAATTAGTTTCACGAAACGCCATACACATATGCAACTTGAAAACACAATGCCAAACATCCCTCCCTAAAATCATAAAACAAAGAGAGACGCTCACCATCATTTTCGGCGTCTTTAAACGAAAAAAACAAATCTTTATCCAGATGTTTGCTTGCAGATCCACTGTCTGCGAATTCCGTAACCGCGTCCGAAAACAACTCATCTTCAGATCTACTGAAACTTACCCTCATCCCACCACTACCATCTCCACTCTTCTTCTCAATCTTAGGACCTTAAAAAACAAATTTCACACAATTAACAAAACCTCAACAATAAAATTTCTAAAAAAATAAATAAATAAATAAAATCTCACTTGGGGTCTTTTCTTTATCATCATCCGAAACCACTTCTGAACCTATTAAATTAGTATAACCATCAATGGTTCCACAGATCTTCTTATGTGCTCGCCTATGTTTAGCACTTGGGTGTGGGTTAGGGAAAGGCCACCCACATCTGTGACATAAGTGAACCCCATGCCCTGCAAACATCAACAAACCCAAGAAAAAAAAGTCAACTTTAAAGTCAAGAAGCGCCATTAATGTTTTGAAACAACAATGGGGAGTCAAATCTGAGAAAACCCATGTTGGAAAATGGGTTATTTGAATGGAACAAGTAATAGTAACCTGATGAGGTTGTGTGTGTGATCTGGTCTCTGGCATCCATATCTTGAGTGAAGATCAAGAAACAGAAAAAAAGGGGGGGGTTAAAGAAAAAAGATTGGGGGGGGGGGGGGGGGGGGGGGGGGGGGGGGGGATGAGGAGGGTAAGGAGAAGATTCGTGTAAAGTCTTTGTAGAAGAAGATATAAGTGGTGTGGCTGCTTGTAATGGAACAGGAACCAACAAAAAGTGTTGAAATTTGTACTTTGTCCTTTTCTTGTTTTAATCATGATATGTTTATGAGAAAATAACGTAGAGTTTACTCATGTATCAGCCTTTTATAATAATGATTGTATATCTCATGTAATACACGTTCATAATTTGATTTTATATACTCATTTATCATCATTTGTTTGCATATAAGTTGGTAATAATTCAATAACACTATATATAGTTGGAAGTCATGACCTATGAGAGTAGCCATATCTTCGAATTGGTTACTTTGTGACGTATAGTGCCATTATTTCTAGACGACTCATGTGGCATGCGTGTTGGCATGATTTCTACACTGTTTGTTGTGTATTTATAGATGTTCACTAACACTGTGTTCCCGAGTTTCATTAACACTATGTTCCAGAGTTTAAAAGTAGAAGGAAAGGAAAGGAAGCGGAAAGAAAGGGGGACAATTTTGTGTTCCAGAGTTTCATTAAAGGAAAGAAGTGGAGGGAAGAGGAAGGAAAATTCCTTCAAATAACAATCCTTCCAAATTGGAAGGAAGCGGGAGGAAGAGAAAGTAAGAAAAATTTAAAGTAAATCATTTACCAATTTACCCTCTCATTTAACCTATAATAAAATCTTACAAGGGTATAATTGTAAAATATACGTTTCTTTTCTCTTCCTTTCAACTCGGGAACACATAAAATCTTTAGTTTCTTTTCTTTTCCCTTCAACTCGGGAACACGAAATAAAATTATATATTTTCCTTTCTTTTCTCTCCTAATATCCCTTTCTCTTCTTTTCTTTTATTTAGTAAACTCGGGAACACAGCGTAAAGGAAGGAAGTGGAAAGAATTAGAAGGAAGCGGAGAGAAAGTAAACAATAGGTGTGTTCCAGAGTTTCATTAAAGGAAGTGAGTGGAAGGAATGGGAGGGAAACATAAAGAAAATCTTTTAACAAAACTTTCCTTCCAAAATGGAAGGAAGTAGAAGGAAGAGAAAGGAAAACAAATAAAATGTTTATCATTTACTATTTAACCCTCATACTTAAATTATTATAATACACAATGAGGATATAACTGTAAAATTAAACCTTTCTTTTCTCTTCCTTTCAACTCGGGAACACATAAAGTATTTAATTTCTTTTCCTTTCCTTCAAACTCGGGAACACGAAATCAAGTCATGTATTTTCTTTTCCTACCTTTCTTTTCTCTCCTAAATTTCATTTCACTTCTTTTCTTTCCGTTAGTAAACTCTGGAACATAGTGTAAATACAGTGCTTAATTTTGTTGTCATTTATCATAATCACTAGATATTTGCCTGCGTGGACACGCAGTTCACCAACGTATAATTATTTGGAGTAGTATAACGCATAAGAAAAATACAATAGAAATATTTTATTAAAATTTAAAACCAACGAATACAAATTTTATTCAAATATCACTAAATATTTCATTATACACCACATTTTTTGTTTTAGTTTTAACATTCCCATCACCATAAAGTATAAGTAATTTCACCTCTGCCTTGCTTTTAACTCTTGACAATGCGACATAAAGTTGGCCATGTGAGAATACAAGGTCTCTTAAATACAATCCAACATTCGATGGAGACTGTCTTTGGCTTTTATTGATGGTCATTGCGAAACATACGGATATTGGGAATTAACGTCTTTGGAACTTCACTAGAATCTTGTTATCAGATGGTATTTGAGGAGCATTATCTAGTAAAAAATAAATAGTAGTGAAAAATATTTATGATAAAATTTTAAAAGTAATACACCGTTTGAGTCAGATCATTTAAAATTCGAATTAAATGTTATAATTAAGTCTAATTGTTACCATCATAGATATTAAAATATGAAATACGTAAATAGAACATTTAATATTTGAATATTTATAAAGTTTAACTGAAATCTATCAATTCAAATTTTTGTATTCCAAATTTGAATTTTAACTTGTAAATAATTTGAGAAATTTGTAACTAAAACTATTATATGTTAAATTTTAAATATATTAAGAAATATCTAATTAGTATATCTCTATTTTAAAGGTAATAGTAGGATTGTTTGTTACAATTATTAACTTAACTTTGAAAGTTTGAAATTTTTTTAAAATATTCAAATCATTCAAAATTCGAATTAAATGCTATAATTAAGTTTAATTGTTACCATTATTATCTAGAATTCAAAATTTAGAATTTTTATAATGTTAACAAAATTTTAAAACTTATATTATATATATTGAAATATGAAATTATATATTTAAATAGAATATTTAATATTTGAATAGATATAAATTTTAACTGAAATCTATCAATTCAAATTCTAATAAGCAAAATTTGAATTTTAACTTGTAGCTGATTGGAGAAGTTTATAATCAAAACTATTATTTGTTAAATTTTAAATATATTAGGAAATCTCTAATTATAATAACTCTATTTTAATGGTCATAGTAGGATTAATTGTTACAACTATTAATTTAAATTCAAAGTTTGAAATTTTTTAAAATATTCAGATAATGCAAAATTTGAATTAAATGTTATAATTAAGTCTTATTGTTACCATTATTATTCAAAATTTAGAATTCTATAATGTTAAAAAAATTTAAAATTAAAATTATAGATATTGAAATATGAAATTATATACTTAAATAGAACATTTAATATTTAAATATTTATAAAGTTTAATTGAAATCTATCAATTCAAATTTTATAAATCAAAATTTGAAAGATTTAAATCATTCAAAATTTTGAATTAAATATTTTAAATATGTTAATTAAATCTAAATATAAATGTTACCATAAATCTTAAATTCAATTTTTTGAGATAAAATATTTAAATAAAACATTTAGTATTCAAATATTTTTAAAGTTTAACATATATCTATAATTTTAAATTCTAGTATTTAAAATTTTAACTTTCACTTGTAATTAATTTGAGAAAGTTACAACCAAAATTATTAATTGTTATATTTTAAATATATTAGGAACTCATAATTTAAAGATAATAACTAGTTTTGTAATGGTTACCATTATTAACTTTAATTCAAAATTTTAATTTTTTTAAAAGATTAAGTCATTCAAAATGTGTAATTAAAAGCATAATTAGTATGTGTAATTTGTTACCATTATTAAACAAAATTCAAGTTTTGAAATTTTGTCTAATTCATATTTAAATATTTTGAATTTTAATTTGAAATTTGAAATTGATAATTCGCCATTTAATTGATTACCAGTGTAAGCTAAACTAATATTAGGATAATATAGGGCAATTAATAGGATCAATTAATGTATTAATAAGAGTTGACACAACTTATGTAAGGACTTTGAATCATATTAACTGTGTAAATAAAAGGATAATTAGTATGTGTAATTTCCTACAATTATTAACCAAAATTCAAAATTTTAGATTTTGTCAAATTAGAATGTAAACATTTCGAACTTTAATTTGAAAATTTGAAATTCAAAATTCAATATTTAATTGATTACCAATATAAGTTAAACTAATATTAGAATAATATAGCACAATTAATATGATCAATTAATGTATTAATTGGAGAGTTGACACTACTTATGTATAGACTTTAAATCTTATTAAATGTGTAATTAAAAGGATAATTAGTATGTGTAATTTCTTACCATTAATAACCAAAACTCAAAATTTGAAATTTTGTGTAATTCGAATTTAAATGTTTTGATTTTTAATTTGAATTTTGAAATTCAAAATTCGAAATTTAACTTATTACCAATATAAATTAAACTAAATTTAGGAAGTGAGTAATTTGAATGTAATAAGGAAATTTAATGAGTTCCTAAATTACGTCAGTTTCATTTCTCATTCTCATTTATTGCTTTTTGTTTTTTTTTTTAAAAAGTAAAAAGAGTAAAACTTGAAAAAGCGACATATCTTCAATTTACCAATATCTCCATCATACAAAGCATGAACATAAAAAACAACGTTGGAACACGACATATTTAGCAAATTGCCACGAACGGCGTTTTAAAAACACCTTTTAAAAACGACCCAAATTGAAGACTTTGTTTTCCCAAACCATTTTCTTCTTTATAAATTTACGCATAAATCCAAAAACAATACATTATTATTGATTAAAAAATTAAACTTAAAATCAAGCCTAGCAAAAATTGAATTGATAATATAAAAATCACTTTAGGGGACATAAATTGAAATTAGTTATCTATAACTAAACCTGGTAATCGTTTTAGAGGTATATTGAATGTAATTCATAACATGAGCATGAGAAATATTGATTAGCAACTAAATAAAAAAGATTAGAAACTCTTACCTGAGGTGAACAGTCTCTGGGATTGAGGCTAATAATCGCTCGTCCTGTATATCGAGATGAAAAAACTCGTGTATTAAACGATTCATCCATCAATAAACGATTCATGATGAAAGCATGAATATAACATAATAATTAGAACACAAACTGTAAAATCAAACAAAAACGTATGTGCAAAATCGATCCAACACTTACCTGTCAAACTTATAGTCGTCATCATGTTTAGTCAAAGAACAATTTAACCCATACGATCCATTTCCATACGTGAAACATCAAACAAAAGAAAAATCAAGCCCAAGAACAAAATTTCAAACAAATTGTTTGATTATAAAAACTAACTAAAGATTTCAAAATCAAAAATCAAACCTTGATATCAGAAGCATGTAAGCAACAGTCGCTCGGGTACAAATCTGAAACAAATGGATATATGATACATACAAAAATAAAAAAAACTAGGCTTCTTTACCATGATCAAATATAAACGAATGTGAACCAATTAACTCTTGCACTAAACAAACCATTGATTATTTTCCTTTAAATTGTCGTCTTTACGCCTTGGATCCACAATAACACACAATACATACAAATTGAAGCCTAAATCATTAAAATCAATAAAAAAAATAAAGACACAAAAACATTAATCGCCAAAAACAAATGAAGATATAATGATATCAGAAATAAACATAGACGAAATCAGAAAGAAACGTAGGAGAGGCGATAGACGAACAATGATTGTGTTACAGGATAATGGAATGATAATACCTTGAAGAAGGATCGCCAAGGATGGAGAATGATCGGTTGCTTCGTTTGATTGTTTTAAGGTTTAGAAGAGGATGGAGAATGATTTGTTATGAGGATGATTAGTTTTTTAGGAATGATAATATGCTTGACCAATTTTTACCAAAATAATCATTCAATTGCCAAAAACAATGTTTAGGAAAGTTATTAAAACACCTTGACCGGTTTTGACTAAATTAATAAATGATTTTCGATTTAAAAAAAAAAAAGAAGAAAATTTTATAAATTCTAAGGTTGTGCCATGTGGCACAATATGGGAGGAGAGAGGATTGAAGGTGCAATGTGGGAGTGCCAAGTGTCAAAATTGAGTTTTGTTTATTAGATGTATAGATAGATAGATTTCAATCCTTTTCTATTTATGTATTAGTTTACTTTTAATAGTAATCTATATCTATATCTGTCTATATCTATACAATCTTATAAAGGATGAGACATGGGCAACTACGTCCAAATAATCTAAGGTTAAGATGTTCATTGATTGGGATCCGCACCGGCCGTCTGTTTCACTAGAGGAGTAGAGGGTGAGGATGACCAGAAGCAGGGCTGGCCCGTTAAGGTAATTAGGCTAGGCAAGTGCTTAGGGCCCCCAAAAACTAGAGGCCCAATGTTAGGGAAACAAAAAAAAAAGAAATTATATGGGTAAAAAAATATAAAAAGTTACCGCAATTGTTACTAGCACAAATGGTATTTGTAGTTTGGTGGTTATCAATTTCACGCATGTTGTTTTTGCAGTGTTATGTTCGAATCTCACAACCTACATTTTTTTATATCTCACTCATTGAAGAAACAAGAACCTGATAGTAGTTGAGCCTTCTAGATGATACAGAGAGATCCTTCCAAACTATCCCACATGTGTAAATCATATTAGTAAAAAAAAAATAAGCATACATATGAAGATTTACACTTGTGTAAATCATAATAATTTAAAAAAATAAGCATATATACGAAGGTTTACACATGTGTAAATCATAATAGCAAGAAAAAAACAAACATATGTATATTTTTTTTGAAAAGCAACTTTCATTAAAACGGGCGCGTCCTCAAACTGAGGGCCGCCGCCAAAAACATTACATCATATACAAGGGATAAGTAGCCCAATCCTTTCATCGAGTAGACGCATACTTCGAACGACTCCGAAATCATAAAAACGAAATAGATTTTATAGTAGCTAGCACATGTTGCGCCTTCGGTTCTTTATCCTCAAATATCTTTCTGTTTCGCGCTTGCCAAATCACCCAAACACTGACCATTATAATACCGTTCATGATCGTTTTCCTCTTTCTGAACCAGCTCAATAATCAGCTTTGAAAGCAAATCTTTGAAATCAAAAGCATACACCGGTCCTATCTTGCACCATGTACCGACCCCAACCCAAATAGCCATGGCAAATCTGCAGCCCGTAAAAATATGCAGCACCGACTCGTCGATTTCAGCACAAAAAACACAGGACACGTTATTTACTGATATACCTCTTCGAATTAAAGCATCCAAATATCAAGGTTTACACATTAACAATAAAGTATAAAATATAAAATTATAAAACCCACCAACACAACAATGACAAAATATATGCAATAATTGCATTGAATTAATAAAGCATACAAAATATTTTTATCTTGTTTTAAAGGTTCACGAAGATTCAAATCAACTTCTACACCATTATGACTAGTATATCAGCTGGTAGTACTGTTATGATTCATCTTTTTCCTTAACGTTGTTAAACTAGTAGTACTAAAGAGTTGACCAATTGAAGTCATCACATTACACTTGTTTCTAGTGTTAATGTTATAGCCGCTAGATCGACATCCTCTTTTATCCTTCTGTTCTCTCTAATATTAGAGAATGGGAAAACCACTGGTATGTTAAAGTTGGTCCTCGCTCTTGACCCTCATAGTTTCCTTATCGCAGCGTCATAAGCACGCAATACCTCTGTTGCAATATCAAACGTCCTTAAGCAGCGCCTAAACAACCATATCCTGTCAAGGGCCTAAAGTGAATTAGAAAGTCGAGACCTTTTTCATAATCAAAGTTCTATAACCGAGTGAGTTGTGTAGCATGTCAAAACATAATACATGAAAAATTATAATGAATGCTTCGTTACAAGTTGTTGCGAACGCTTAATTTTAAACCAAGATTATAAAAAAGAGCCTCCACTACATATGTGATTTAACTATTTGACTTTAAATCCATTGCAGAAGAGAAAAAACCTTACAATACATAAGTAGCAATGAAAATTAAACATATCAATTACACCGACATAACTGTCAACACCACAAAAAATGATTTCAAAAGAAATTGGTTGACATGCTTACAAAAACCGTAAAATGATCAAAATGTCCCAACTAGCTTCTTTATTTATTTATGTTTTGCTAGATCAAGAATGATGACAAGATAAATAACAAGATTCCATATTAGTGATTCCAAAAGTGTTTATTTACTATGAATTGGATAGCAATAAAATTGGGCAAAAAACAATTACTTGCCAGATCAAGAAGCATGGCTAAAATCAACACGTGTCCTATCTTTGGTGTACATGACTTGGGTAGATTGTTGTGAGGTCAAAACCTTTAGCAGAAGATCCTAAATTCAACAAAGAAATGAAAACAATTCATTACGTTCAAACATATTTTCAATAAAATACATGAAAACTTATAATGAATGCTTCGACCAATTTGTTGACAACATCGATATGAATCATATAGAATTGGTCAGTTGAAGCTATCAAGCAGAGAATTACTAACATGCCTTTGAGTTGCGACGAGTGTTTGTAGCGGCGAATGTGAGGAAGATCGATTAACGTGTGACAAACGGTGGATGGGGGAGAACCCGAAACTGTAATGCAGAAGTAAAGGGGGGATCGGAAGGATGATTCAGGGGTATGCGTGTTTGGAGTACGTTCTAGCCGGTGAGGAAGTGGTTAATCGGTGGTAGTGACCGGAGGTGATTAGTGGTGGTTACAGTGGTGGGTGTGGATTGTGGGTAGGGTTTTGAGTGTGTGAGATCTGGTAGAGGATGGTGGTACGGTTGGTGGTTATGGCAGAGGTGAAATAAGAGGAGACAAAATTACCAATTTAGCCTTTTGATTAAAATATGAGAGAACAAAAATGAGTGGTTGAGATTTGTTCTCATTGTTCTCACAAAAGATGGGTGTTCTCATTTAAACCCTCCCCTATATATATCTATATACTACTATATAATGGGTGCTTAATGGCTAAGAAGGTAAATTTACATCTTTTTTAAGATGGCATATCAAAAGTCTTAGTATAAATCTATAATTTTTATCCAATTTCTTCCTTTTATACCCTCTTGTACAACATTCAATGCCAATTGTATATGTATCTAATACATACTTTATATCCATCTCAAGATGTAACTCACCCTCATAAAACACAATAAATCTTAATTGAATGCTTAATATTAAGACCTTTGAGTGTCCATGAAATGTATATGTATCCTCACCTTCTCATGTCTCAAAAATTACATGCTTCCCATTCTTCTCATCTCCAACCATAGAGAAATAGAATATTCTTCCAATTTATCTTTGAAAAGGGAGGACCAAGCATGTGGAAATAGGTTAGTGCCTCTTACTAGCAGGCTTTAATGGATGCGCGCAAGCATATCAAGCGTGAAATGGAACGATTTATGATTTGTGAATAGGAGACAAAGACGAAAGCTTTCTGCATGGGTCATCAGCCTAAAACGGTATGTATTGCATTATTTTTTCCTAAAAAAACATTGAACTTTGGCATACGCTTTTACTTTGTATTGACTCAGTAACTTCATTTGATAAATTGTAAAATATTTGAGATTTAAATTAATTATCGTGAAGTTTCTTTGTTGATGATCTTTTGTAGGACCCAAAGGAGATAGCCAAGTTAGGGACTAGAGATGGTTGAACAATATGGTATGGCATTTTATCCTATCTAATGGCCTGCTCTTTTTTTTTTTTTTTTTTTGCTCGAGTTTCGGTCTTCTATTATTGTTAAGTAAAAATTTCTATGTAGGAAATTAAAACAATGAGAGATTTAAAGAGGATGTGTTTTGAAACAGATGCATCAACTTAATTGATACAGGACATTCGTATTGTATATAATGTTATCTTTGCCCTAAGACTCGCTAATCTTATCATGTAGCTTTTGGGGGTTTATATCTTTTTTATTGATACTAGATATTTGATTTAATTATCTTATTCCTCCTAACCACCATGTATGGCTTCAATCTAACTATATAGTATTTTCCAAATAAGTTTCTATAAGGCGTTACATGTGCAAACCTTTTTAACAATTGGATTTAACACATAGGCTCATTTTTTTATTTTGCTTTTAATCAGAACTATATGTTCAGGACATGGAGCTAGGGGTGTGAATTAACACGCCATCAATCCAACACAAAATTTTTAGGTAGGGTTTAGTTTAAATGGACTCGGGTCAGTTTAATATTGGTGGTCCCAATTCTTATCAATTTAATTCAATTTATTAACATAATTAATTTCAGTTTGCGGAAACAACCAACCGGTTGAACATAAAACACAATACTTGTTAAATAAACTACATACAATGAAAAAAACTATAGAACTTACTAGAAGTTGAATTTTTTTACTGCATCATTTTTAACTCTGTATTACATTTTAAAAATTTATGTTATAAAGCTTTGTTTATATACAACATAGTTTTATAAATGTCGAAATATCACACAGTTATATAAAGTATCCAACGGTAGTTTTACAAACTTATTCAAGGTACTCAAGAACTCATGGATACTAAATAATTTATAACTAAATATTAGGTTGTTGCTTCTTTCATACTTAGTATCACCATAATGAATCGTCCATAAAGACCTTATGACTTTTAGTTTAAAATTATTATATATGTAAAAAAAAGTTTATGGGTGCAGCCCCGCCGCAACGCGCGGGTTCCTGCTAATATATATACACGATTATCTATATCTATCTATACTATATTATAAAGCATGAGGGAAGGATACTGGTAAAATTTAAGTAATTACAAATTTCATTGCTTAAAGTACAAACACTTGATGCATTTGTAAAAGGGTAAGTTAGTCTTTTACTCATTAATATTGAGGTTAATGGTTATTAATAATGGTGCAAGTTCAAGAGTTCTCTACTTCTCACTTCATATTCTCTCATTTAATCAACCTTCTTCTCTCTAGAACATTAGCACCACCACCCACTATAAACCCCTTGGCTTTCTCCCTTGAATATCAATAACAATCAAATCATTAGTTATGTTCTTATGTTATTGTCTCATTGGCATATTTATTTTGATATCTCGAAGCATTGGGCAGAACCAATATTATATGGCACTCAGGAGGATTGGTCTACTAACTTAAAGACAATTCTCGAATGGTCCCCTTTTCCTACAAAAGACGACCTAATTCAACAGGTTTGTTTATGTTCTATTCTTATATATATGTAAATTTCATTATATACACTCTATTTCATGGTGATATAACGACTGAACTACTAAGTTATCAAGAATTTTAAGTTACATAAAATCATTTCTGGGCCCATTTTTACTACTTATCAATATGGTATTTCCAAAATAGAAAGGGTTCTTTACGTTC
Source organism: Ambrosia trifida (assembly GCA_028751855.1). Taxonomy (NCBI): domain Eukaryota; kingdom Viridiplantae; phylum Streptophyta; class Magnoliopsida; order Asterales; family Asteraceae; genus Ambrosia; species Ambrosia trifida. The sequence continues at coordinate 143,540,882 of CM054125.1, forward strand.
ATCCTCTCGTGACACTCATAACATTGACACAAATCACGTAAAAATATACGTTTTAATAATATGTGTATGTATATGTGTGCGCGTGCACACGTGCGCAACAACTTTGTGATTTGTTGTCACACCCTCAAATTCCACGTGCGGGGTTTTACCGCGAGGCGCGTGACACACCAGGATCTCAGTCAACGATCACAATAAACATACAACAAACATGCATTCATAATTATATTTAAAACCAAAATATCATGCTTTGAGCTGTAAACCAGCAGCGGAAGCATTCTTGTTTACAACCAAAAGACATATCATTGTTTACAAAGACATTGTTTAATATGCTTCAAAATAATAGACGCTGTGCATGACTCCGTGCGCCTATCCCATTGACTGCTACCTTAGCGACCTGAGAAAACATGCCAAAAATGTCAACATATAATGCTGGTGAGTTCACAGGTTTTCTTTTATAAAAGTGTTGTCACAAGTTCACAAAGATCATTTCCGTTAATACTATGTCATAAGAACGTTAGCTAGACGTTAAGTGTTTTTACTACTACGGTTGGGAACCCATTACTAAACATGAACCAAAAGATGATACCAGCCCAGACGACTGGGCTACCGATGCCTCGGTAACCCGATAGGTAGAGACAATATGCACCCGCCCGGCCCCGCCGTCGAGTGGGGCTTGTGAGGCCCAATAGATCTATCCACATTTCCCCCGTTGTGCGTTCCAGCACATTCATGGTTTCCCCCTGGGACTTTCCATAAAAGCCGTATAGTAACATAAAGTGCCCATAGTATAACATGACCTTTAAATAGTTCGCACAAAGCATGTTTCTCCCCCCGAAAGCAAGACAGTAAAAGTGGGGCTGTGAAACTCACCTTGGATTGCGTTACTTGAAAACAGTTAAGTAATTATGTTATGATAGCCCCAAATAGCGGCGACCTATCATAAGATGTGTATAAGTATTGGACTAATAACCCGCAGGCTAACTAGTCCCCGAATGTCCAGACCGTGACCATAAACGTTTGAAAACACCTTTAACTGTTAAACCGACCGTGCCAGACAAGACTCGACATCCCATTGGTGACCCGACATTCCACGTGTTAGATAAATACAAGACATCATGCAACATATGCAATTAAACACTTAGCACGCGCAACAATTCACCTAGTCTAGCATAATGTCCGTTTAACGCATAATCAGGTCCGAATACGTCTCACTAAGTCATTGGGTGTATCCCGGGGTTCCTAGCATGTTCCTAGGTGTCAAATCGTGTTCCGGGATGTCAAAACGCGTTCACGACAGTAGTACATGCGATTAGGAAGGTCACACGCGAGTAGGCATCAGCCTACAGGCGATCAGGGCCTAATCGCATGAGGCATGAGGCGATTAGGGTCCTAATCGCCCCATATGTCTGCACAATCGCATGGCATCAGGCGATTAGGATTCCTAATCGCCTGTTGCTGCTGTGTAACGGATTTTCGCGCGTTTAACCATCTAAATCAGATCCGAAACATGCAACAACACCCAATATCAAACCTAAATCATTTACCAACCCATTTCAAGCAAAAACCCCCAACATATCACTGATCTATCATGTTCTAAGCAATTATTTCCTAAAATGGCAAAGTACTAGGTTTCACCAACCAACCTTATCTTTCCTTAAATGGAAACAATCAGATTTCAAACTTTACAAACATGTAAATCATCAAACCTCTGATCTAACATCTTCCTAGTATGAATCCTAACAACATTGCATCAACAATCATACCATAATCATCCTAAATCCTCAAGAACATACAAATGGGTCAAAATATGCATTTTCTTCAAAACACCACAATAATGGCTAAAATTCTAAGACAACCTTCCTAATAATCTCTACATAGCAGAAGTACAATCATATCTTGAAAACATTCATGTTATAATCACCAAGAAGACCAACATATGCATGTAAACTTCACAAATAACAAGCATTAAGGTGTAGACTTGGTTTAGGACTCTTTTGAAAGGTTTTTAAAGACACAATTTGGTAAAACAAGGTCTGGAACTTTGGGGAACTCAAAATAACAACTTTACAAAGGTTAGGGATGAAGAACACACCTTGGGTTTTGTTAAAGGAAGGTGTGTAAGCTTGGAGATGGTGATTTTTGTAGCAAAAAGAGTTCCAGAGGTGTTTCAAGGTGTGTGGGCGGTTTGGGAGCAGCTAGGGTTGTTCTAGAGGTGTTTGGGGAGTTAAGGGTTCTATTTATAGGTGTTTTGACCCGGACCCTGCTGTTCATGCGATTAGCAATGCATGTCATGCGATTAGGGGCCTAATCGCATGAAACATCAGGCGATTAGGTCCCAATCGCCTGACATGTGTCCTACTCGCCCCACATATAGGCGATTAGGGGTTCCTAATCGCCCCTATGATGCTGGAACGAGTTTTTGGCGCGTTAAACACTATTTTAACATATTTAAACACGTATTCACATACCGATAAGTCACATAATGATTTCAAACATATAATGCATGATAACTAACACGTTTACATCCGTTCACCAATTCCCGGGACTCGAGACTCGTGTGTGCATTAAACCCGGCGATTCCACGAATCGCCGATCCTTGTACCCATAGTTATGGACCGACTCCCGATGACCCCGCGGATCATCATAACGACTCCCGATGATTCCCAGAATCATCATACCGACTCGACTGACCCCGTTAAGGACGTAATATGCATGGCTCGCTAAGGTAGACTTACTAGTTTAGTCAACGTTACTAACCTGAGTTTGCCGGGTGTCACATTTGTTCTTTTAGTCTGCCCTGCAGGAAAGGGAAAGGGAGTCGTCGGTTTAGTTTGTCGATGCTTTGAAGAAGTATGGATTGCGGTGCTTCTTTGGTCAGGTTATTGTCTATCCATTTTTTTTCCTTTCTTGCAGTTTATGTGGCATTCGGTCGACGCTAATTGTTTAGAGGTGGCCATCATTCCTTCTCATAAGACTTTATAAAGGTTAGAATTTGCTTGTACATTTGACGTTATTTTGTTTAACAGCGTAGTGATTTTGTTTGTGTTATTGTTGAGCTAATGTGCATTGAATTACCGAGGCACAGTATTGGAAAACTACTACAATTAAGATAATGGTTATGCACTAAACTTCAAATACCATTCCATTTTCAAATATCAAAAGTCTGACGAATACACATTAATTATATTTATAATAACTTTCTAATTGCTTCAAATAACGTTTGGAAACTTCTACTTGATAAACAACTTCTACTTGCTACTACATCAATGGTCTATAACATATTTGCATGGATTAATTACATATATCCCCCTAAGGTAGGGTTAGGGTACAAAGGGTGAGTTTTGTGAGAAGGGTGAGAAGTAATTGTGTCCTTTAGATCATGTTGATGGATGGTTGAGATTAAAGGGGTGGCAAAGTTGTAAATTGTGTTATAATTTAATTAATAAATTAAGTCTTGTAAGGGTATAATTGTCAAAACAACAACAAAGCCATTAAACATCTCCTTAATTTAAGGAGATTTCATAACTCCTTCTCTCTCTCTCTCTCTCTCTCTCTCTCTCTCTCTCTCTCTCTCTCTCTCTCTCTCTCTCTCTCTCTCTCTCTCTCTCTCTCTCTCTCTCTCTCTCTCTAACGTCAAAACAAGGATGATTGAAAAGTTATTATTAAATAATGACAAATTAAGAAGCCAATCTCTCTCTCTCTCTCTCTCTCTCTCTCTCTCCCTCCCTCCCTCCCTCCCTCCCTCCCTCTCTCTCTCTCTCTCTCTCTCTAACGTCAAAACAAGGATGATTGAAAAGTTATTATTAAATAATGACAAATTAAGAAGCCAGAAAATGCATAAATTCTTGTCGCAAGGACATATATTTACGTGGATTTACTAAAAATGTATTATGTATATCATTATATTTTATTGTGACTTCATGGTTGAATGTTTGGTATGTGATGTGAATACCAGATAGGAACAATCATGCAATTTAATTCTTTATAATCATCCTTATAATTGAAAATGCAAGCATTAGCATGAGCTTAAAACACAATGTATTCGAATGGAATGTTTTAACATAATGTTTTGATAAAAACACAATAAGTTCTTATGAGTGGTTAACATGAGTTTAAAACACAATGAGTTCAGATGGAATGTTATAACATGTTGGTGATAAAACACACTGGATTATTGAGACGATGGTGTTAAAACACAAAGTTATTCCGATGGTGACAAAACACACTAGATTTCTAAGAAGATGATGATAAAACACAAATCAGTTAAAGAGATTTGAATAAAATCCCAAAAATAACTCCTCCATTATTATTGATTTAATTTACCATATCTAAATTATATGCATAATTACCTAAATGACCTTTAGATTAATTTAAACTAATGCCATGTGTCATCATAGGAAGCTTTCTCACCCTTCTTACAAAACCTAGTCTTTGTACCCGAACCTCTACCTATCCCCCTATTTTCAACTATAATTACATATATACCCGACCCAAAATTTAAATTACATATATATATATATATATATATATATATATAATTTATGAAGTTTTGTAGGGGGGGGATATATGTAATTTAAATTTTAGGTTGGGTATATATGTAATTATAGTTGGGTATATATGTAATTTATGAAGTTTGGAAAGGGGAAATATGTAAATAAAATTTTGACTTTGGTATATATGTAATTTATGAAGTTTGGAGGGGGGATATATGTAATTGCCCCTATTTTCAACTATAATTACATATATACCCAACCCAAAATTTAAATTACATATATCCCCCTCCAAACTTCATTTGGTCTTCACGTTTCCATGTAAACGTTCTTCAAGGCTGAATCTGGCTGAAGCGCCACTTCATGTAGTCTAGCGCTTTTGCCCAAAAAAGCGCTTTTATGAACGCTTCGAGCGCTTCACGCCTGAGACACGCTTTTTTAAACCAAGGTCACAGGTTACGCGGATGTGCGTGCGTGAGGTATAGACATAAAACCATTCACTTAATCACTTAGTAAGTTAGTTATAATTATCGTAGATAACTGAAATGTTGTTATGGAGGTTAGAATTTGGGGAAGGTAGCTCTCGGTGATTCCATATACCAACAAAGTTTACAATGGAAATAACATGGTAGAAAGATAAAAGTTAAGGTAAGTTTTCTCATACCTGAGGTTTAAACGACTAAGGGGCTGTTTGGCAACCTCTTAATAAAAAAGTGTTGAACTAATAAGAGATCTGAATGGGTAAGAGTCTCTGAACCAGTAAGTGCTGAACCAGTAAAATGCTGTTTGGTTAAACATCTGAATAAATAGCGCTGGCTCCACAAAGAGAGATTCATTTCAACTAAAGTACTAAAGTTCGCCATCTAAGACAAAATCTTACACACAATAACCATCCTTACGAAACAATGGTATTCAGCTCCTGCCAGCCCAACATCGTAGAAACTAAAGAACACAGAAAATAAAGAACGTTCATGTCGACGAGTAAAGAAAAAGCCCATAACCGATAGAACTTTTGTATAAAGACACATACTCTTGAGTCTTGATGTTAGAAACTACTTAAACTTTTGTTAAACAATGTAATCACTTAGTGCACTGCTACAATACGTAACTACTATTTATGCCATGTATGCTAAACCACCACCAGTTTTCTGTTCGTAAATAACGCACATCGTACCAAAAACATGTGTGCCCCTCGCGCAAGGCGTAGTGCCATGTGGACCTAACCTACTACTCAGCAATGGTTTTTGGCTATATATGAACTAATGCGTACATCTGAGAGTCCAACCCAGCTTCTCAGTTTCCTTTCTACATCTGTTGAAAATTGAAATATATAAAACAACCTATTTAAAGCTCTTATTTGACTAACAAAAATGATCATGTCCTTGGCTCCTTTCCTTTAGAAGGCTTATGGAGTCATGGGTGAAGAAAACGATAATAAAATTAAGCATATACTATATGTATATATATATGTATTGCAACCAAAGATCCACTTGACAGTAAAGAAATATTAAGAATTTAACGTAAAGATCAGAAAGAAAGCCAACATCCAAACTATGGGACTTTGAACAAAAGAAAAGATAACAGGACCATAAACAAGTAATGCATTTAACTTATCACTAACCTTGAACAATATGCGCCAAAGTCAGTTATTATAACATCCATGCCTTGCAATCATATTTGTAATTTACGTCAAAATAAGAACTACGTACCATCTCAGTGATCTAGCAAAAGCAATGTTTCCATGTAGGAACGAGCAGAGTATGAACATCCATTCCCAGAAAACCGAGTATATTTGATGCATTCGGAGTGGAGTTCATGAATGAAGACATCGTGGGCATTGCAATCAGTTGTCATTGCAAATATAGCTTCATAATTCTTCCTAAATCCAAGTATCGTGCGTACCGATGCTTCTGGTGAGTTAATGGTGAATAGCTTTGTAAATGAGTTTGGATTAACATCATGCTCCATCATCCATACACCATAAACTTGTTTCCCAGCATCTAATTTAACTATTTCAACGACAATAAGAGACTCTTTTAGCTTAGATATAACCACATTATTGTTAGCTATAGAATCAGGGAGTGATATTTCCATAAAACTGTCACTTGTCATGTCATATGACACAACCAAATTATACGACCGCTCAAATCCAGTAGCACTAGCAAGCCAATACATAAAGCCATCTATAGCAATCTGATCCCGGCTCAAATGAATTGAGTGTTTGATAGTAGGTAAACTTCTCCAAGCCCTTGAGCTCAATGTATAAACCTCAACTTGCCGGGGGCTGGCGGAAGATATAGAGCTAATCTTAACAAGCTTAGGATCACTAGTGTGAGGACAAACCCCGAAACCTATAATAACAATATTAGAGTCTGGCACATCAACATCAACAGCAACCGTTTTTCTAATCGACGGATTCCAAAGAACAGCAGTGTACATAATTCTTAGAGAATTACGTGGATCTAAATGATACATGTATACGCAGAACAAGCCTTGAGAGCTGCCTAGTATTGTGGGTTGGCCAACTTGGGCTATGGGGACAGGCAAGGAAGACTTGTGTACTGGGAAAGTTTCGTCATCCACAATTGAAACATACCTTTCTGCAACATCTTTTTCTTTGAGGTACCTTACTAACAGATGCTGCTGGTGAGTGTGGTTGAGGAGGCTATAATCAACAACAAACCGAGAGCTATCAATCAAAGACTTCCATGCTTTTGAAACGGATCTAAACTGCAGCAGTGATTTGGTTGGAAGCCTTTTCAGGATATCTTCTTGGATTGCAAAAGGTATGCAGTCTGACATTTTGATTTTAGCTAGGGTGGGTTTGCTGAAATATAAAGATCAAAGATTAGGATAATCAATTGTTAAATATAAATACCTAAATTAGAGAGATTGCAAAAGGCATGAGTCTGGCCGTTTTCCGACTTCCGATTTAGGGTTATAAGATGAGGTATGTTATTTACACAATAATAAAAAGTAAGTTTGCACAGCCCTCTACGGGCCGTAGGCCATACGAGGTATGAGGTCATTGAATGAACAGTCTGACATTCAGTGTGTCAGTCTGAAAAAGCAAACCCTCTACGGGCCGTAGAGGCCTATATGGCCCATAGAAAAGCTGGTTGTTGGGAGCATTAAACCCTCTACGGCCCGTAGAGGTCCAGATATATTCTTCTGCCTTGTCTTCTTTCTTCAGTATACGAAACAAAATCAAAAACACGGGTGCACAAAAAATCCGACCAAAACCAAGCTACCGCGATGTCTTCGGGTCACTACGGTAATGTTTGGGATGAATGGGAGCATTCGTTTAGCCTATCTCACGTCTCGGAAAGCCTTTTCGGAGCCGTGGTGGAACGTGGTAAGGAGGAGGTTAGATCCGTTGTTCGCTGTGGTGACGGGAATGCGCTACCCGATTTGAACCTGCTGCCCGATTTGAACCAGGAGTACGTAGAAGAACCGGGGTCATTTTACTTACCTCCGCCAAGTCATCCACAGTACGAATACGGGACTTATCATTCGCACGAGGGAGGTGATAACGGTGGCGAGGAACCTGTCCCGGATGTTTCGTACGAAACGAATCAGGTGTGTTTATGTATTTGCACTTGTTTATAATTTAGACCCGTGTATATTTAGACTCGTATATTTAGTCCCGTACCTAAATTTGTTTTAGAGTTTGTGAGATTTGACTCGTATATATTAGTTGTTATTTGAACTCGTAGGGTTTGTGAGATTTGAACTCGTATATATTAGTTGCTGTTTGAAATCGTAAATAAATTTTGCAGGTATTCGGGTCTCTTAAAGACCTGACAGAGTGGGTTTATCAAAGGGCAAAAAAAAAAATGGTTACATTACCGTATACTCACGTACTGTTTCGGAAGGCAGGGGGCCGAATAGGAGGGTAACGACGGCATGGATACGATGTGACCGTAGTGGCGTACATCATAGTGTAGCCACGGTTCGAAAGACGGGCAGTAAAAAATGTAATTGCCCGTTTCAACTAATACGGAGATACCACTCCGGCCACGATGGTTATATTTTGGAGGTCCAGAACCAAACACATAATCACAAACCTTTCCAACACATCGAGGGTCACGCGTATGCTAGGAGGCTGGGTCCGAGCGAGTTAAAATTGGTGGATACACTATATTTTCAAAATGTTACGCCAGTAGACATACATTCGGCCGTTAGAAAACAAAACCCGGATAGTCCCTGCATCTTAAGAGACATACATAACACAATAACCAAGGTTAAGCATTTGTTATACGGCGGCAAGACTCAAATGCAGGTATTATTATCTCTTATTATTATTATTATTATTATTATTATTATTATTATTATTACTTCTTTATTATTATTTTTTAATTATTATTATTGCTATGCAGGTACTCGAAGCCACATTGGTGGAAAAAAAATTTGTTTACTTCACCCGGAGGAATGCCTCGACAAATGCGATCGAGGATATTTTGTTTGTCCATCCCACCTCGCACAGGTTATGGCGTGCGTTCCCGCATGTGCTGATGATTAATGCGACCTACAAAACGAACGAGTATAAACTTCCGTTTGTTCAAGTTGTAGGTATGACATCAACATCCAAGTCGTTTTGTGTCGCCCATGCATTCATCTCCCGTGAAAAAAAGGATAACTACCTGTGGGTTCTACAAAGGCTTAAAGAGTTGCTAAAAGATAGTACGGAGCCCCGTGCTATAGTAACTGATTGTGAGAAAGTCTTGATGAACGCATGCGAGATTGTGTAACCTTTTAATGACCAACAATGGTGTAACGTGGGGGCACATGAGTTGGGAGATTTTAATAAATATTGTAGGTGAGATGCCATTAAATCACCACCCTCTCATTAACTATCAAAAATCCCCCAATCACATAACATCTTCAAGCCAATTGCAAATGAAATCCCAGCTCTTATTTCTACTATTTTCTTCAATCCTTGTGCATACCCAGATCAAAATCTCAACTGGGGTTTCAGTTTCTGACCCTAATTCAGTGAAAAAATATGATGTTGGTGATACAGTTGGGAAGAGGGTTTGTGCAGAAGATGAGATGATGGAGTCTGAAAGCAGTAGGAGAGTGTTGATGATGGGAAAAAGGTATATAAGTTATGAGACATTGAGGAGGGATGTTGTACCTTGTGGTACACCTGGTGCTTCATACTACAATTGCAAACAGAGTGGGATAGCAAACCCTTATAACAGAGGCTGTGAAACCATTACATTTTGTGCTAGAGATGCTATAAATACATGATGTTCAATGCTGACTTGAGCATGTACCTTAACCTTATGGAGGGATGTAAGTTGATAAATAGAATGGTTTTAAAGAAAAACAAATATTTGTATTGTATTGTAACATATCATATATTCATTCATCTTGCTCATACATCCGATGTGCTTCTCAATTTATCTCTTTCTCCGGTGTAGCAGGAGAAAAGTGAAACACATGTCTTCATACTTGTAACACTTTTGTTCAATTCAGTGTGAACAATATATATAGATATAGATAATTATTTTAGGAGCCAATGATCTCCAGCCCAGCTGGTTTGAGGTAGGGTGGGTTTTCCCTTAGGGGTTCCCATCATGGGGGTAGGTCACAAGTTCGATTCATGCACACCACAAAAAAATTCCCCGTGATGGTTTGAGCTTAGGCAAGGAGGACACCAGTGTGTGGGTAGGGATTCGAACTTGAGATCGCTAGGTTAGGGTTGTACAAGGATTTCCACTGAACTAAGCCTTTAAAAAAAAAAAGATAATTATTTTAGGATCTTTTAAGTCCAAACCCCAAAATGTCATATCCAACACATCCACGAAACTTGTAGATCCGTCCCTTTTAAGTGTATCACATAGGGATAGCGGTTTAGTGAGAACACTTGCTTTTGGAAACAAGAGAACACCCATTGCTCTTTCGAGCAGGGATAGGCAAATGGTACCTGTATAGAATTTCCCGCACCGAACTATTTTTTGTACCAATTCGATACTAGCTTTTTGTCGATTTTGATACCGCACTGGTATTTTACCGCTTTACATTCAAATACCGTTATTGTACCGAATATTTTCGGTGCCGATACCCTTTTTCATAATTTTCGTGTTAGCGGTACCGAGCTCATACCTGCTCCCGAATACCAAAACCATTTAAAGTTCAAAATATTTTAAACTACAAATTAAATCGAATTATCAATAATTTAAACACAGGCATTGGCAGATTATTTAATTGATTTTTATTCCTTATTTATGGGTTATGTAGTTGTATTTTGTTTTTGTATCACAAGAGTTGTATACTTGTAAACTTGTTGAGTTGGTAAAAAAACCCTCTTATTTATGTAGTTCACCCGATATTTTGGGAAAATGACCAATATAGCCCGTTGACCGGGCATTTTGCACAAATAGCCCCCTCCACCGTCTTTGGAGAGACGGGACACGGCTCCCAACCCGCCTGAACCGTCTTTGGATAGACGGGACACGTTGTGACCCCCCCCAACCGCCACGTGGCGTCTCTGATCCCGAGGCTGTACCGTCTCTCTCCGGACGGGTCAGAGATCTCTCCCAGACGGTTCACGTTTACCAAGACGGCTGAGCCTTCGGTTCAACCGTCTCCAAAGACGGTTCACGTCTATCAATGCCGGCTGTCCCTTCGGGTTAACCGTCTCAAACAGACGGGTCACCTTTCCCAATACGTCTTAACGAAATTTGTGAACCGTCTGAACCGTCTGAACCGTCTCACGAGTGTATATAAATACCCCAATTAACTTAACGAAATTTGCACCCACCGCTCTCCTCTAAGCTTTCATCTTCCATGCACCCACCCGTCTCCTCTAAGCTTTCATCTTCCATGCACCCACCCGTCTCCTCTAAGCTTTCATCTTCCAATCCAATGACGTTTTTTTACTTTCCCAGCCGAAGCCCCAGCCGAAGCCTACCGGCTTCGGAAAATATGTCCCGGTTACTTGGATTGTTGTTTCATCTGCGTACGGCTACTTGGATTGTTGTTCCATCTGCGCGTGGTTTGCAACCCGTGTAATGGATCGATGATGTGGTGGTCTACATTTTAGGCAAGTTCGCTCGCTTTCCGAATTTATGTCTCGATGTTCGACGTGTGCTCACTGAGAACTATTGTTACATAAAACGAGGAAATGTTTCGGACTTGTCTGTGTAGAGCACATACACCATTCGAAACAACGTCTATGTAGACCACTGCTACTACCGCCGCTGTGGAGGACAAAACATCTAACACTAAGATGTAGTCCTCAATAGTTGGTTAGACATTACTATTACTTCAAACAAAGTTCCTAGTTCTGGAAGTAAATTTGGGAAGTTTGTTGTAATAGTGTAGTTTTTTACTTGTTGCTTCTTTATTTTCTCTTGTTGCTTTTTTATTCTCGGGAAGTTTGTTGTAATAGTGTAGTTTTTTAATTGTTATTGTAATAATATTTATTGTTTATTTGTGATTGTAATAGTATAGTACGTTTAAATATAAAAACAAAACGACAAATTAAAAATATAACCAACTATTGCATTAAAAATAAAACCATTACAAATAAATAAAAATATAATTAAAAATTACATAAGACGATGTTTAATCATTTGTCACACGGACACATGTTTAAACTCTTTACCCTCCCTATTTTTGTACTGCCTTAGACTGTGTCTAATGGCCACGTCTTCAGGAAAGTTTGCGGGTACGTCGTAAAGGGTCCGGTTATGGTGGCTGTTGAATATTTGACACTTTGTCGTCAAATCATTCAACTTGCGGCTAAGCGACTCGGTGGTACGTTGTGAGCCCCCAACGAGCCGGTTGTACTCATTCAGGATCCGGAACCACTTGTTGTTGAGGTGTGTACTCTCCTCAACATGCAGCCATGCCGCAATCAACGCAATCTCTTGTTCTTCCGTCCATCTTTGGGGTGCCATTGGTGTTGGACGGTGGTTTGGACGGTGTTGGACGGTGGTTTGGACGGTGTTGGATGGTGTTGGACGGTGGTTTGGACGGTGTTAGACGGTGTTGGACGGTGTTGGACGGTGGTTTGGACGGTGTTGGACGGTGTTGGACGGTGGTCGTCGGGTAGTAGATGGTGTTTGGACGGAGTTGTACGGTGGTTGATTATGTTCAGACGGGTTGGATGACGGGAAATGGACGGGAGACGGGTATTTATAGGGCTGAGCCGGACAACCGAAGCGTCGCCGCTCATCGGGAACCACCGCGTCGGTAAATGTGTACCGTCTCTCAAGACGGTTGAACCGAAGGGTCAGCCGTCTTGGGAAAGGTGACCCGTCTTTTTGAGACGGTTGACCCGAAGTGTCAGCCGGCCTTGATAGTCGTGAACCGTCTGGGAGACGGTTGAACCAAAGGGTCAGCCGTCTTGGGAAACGTGAACCGTCTGGGAGAGGGTTCTGACCCGTCTGGAGAGAGACGGTACATCTCGGGATCAGAGACGCCACGTGGCGGTTCTCTGTTGGCTGAAATGGGAAGCCTCTCGGGAGACGGTTCAGGCGGGTTGGGAGCCGTTGTCCCGTCTCTCCAAAGACGGTGGAGGGGGCTATTTGTGCAAAATGCCCGGTCAACGGGCTATATTGGTCATTTTCCCCGATATTTTTCCCTTTATCTCACACTTTAAAAGTTGACTATGCTAACTCCAAACTTCTATACTTGTCAATTTCTTACCCTCAACTTCTTAAAAGCTTTTCTTTTAGAGCTTCAAGTTTACCCTGTACTTCCATTCTTTAAAAGTAATTTTTGAAATAGATACTTTCAATTCGGTGTTGATTTTTAACTTTTTTTTTAATAATAATTAAATTATTTAATCAAATCAAAGACAACCAAATTACAAGTGATACGTAGGTAAACGGGCCACAAGTTGCGCCGCTACCCCTTTTTGTATGGCAAAACCTACTCTATTGAAAATAAAACATTGGCCCTTAACCAAATTTTGCAATTATCGGGATTGGTACTTTTGATTTTTTTTAAAAGTTTAGTTCAGTGAAAATCCTTGTACAACCCTAACCTAGCGATATTAAGTTCGAATCCCTACCAACACACTGGTGTCCTCCTTGCCTAAGCTCAAACCGTCACGGGGAATTTTTTTGTGGTGTGCATGGATCGAACCTGTGACCTCCCCCAGGATGGGAACCCCAAGGGGAAAACCCACCCTACCTCAAACCAGCTGAGCTGGAGATCATTGGTAATTGGTACTTTTGATACCGGTACCAAGCTCATCCCTAGTTATTTTATGTACATGTCCGTCTACGTTACGACGTATTTTTCATAGGAAACATGTTGGGTCAAATATAATATGCTTTCAAGCTTATTTTTATGTATGTTTCAATTAACTTAGGTTTTGACGTAAATTTTGTTTGTTAAAGTGATGGATCAAATATAATACATTTCAATTCACCTTTTTCTCTACCTCTTATTCGGATTTTTAGTTTGGAAATTTAGTTTGGTTAAAATGAGGAAGCCACATTTATGATTTATATATTTAGCCATTCACAAAATTGATAAAACCAAACCGATGAAACTAGCGTGTAAAGAAAACCATTTCCCCATTTAATTGTCAATGGAACATACAACAGAGCCAACAAAAATAATAATTTGGATGTTTTACACCACCTTCATACACCACCCTTATTCAAACAAACCACCATATATAGATAGACAGCCTTTCAACAAACCAATCAATTCACTCCAACCACCTTTTCAACTACCAACCACCAAAACAACAATTTTATTGATCTATGATCAATACCTGTAGTGAGCCGGCTTGTATGGACCCTCAACTGGCACACTAATGTAATCAGCTTGGTCCTGGCTAAGCTTAGTTAGCTTGGCTCCAAGCTTTCCAAGATGAAGTGCAGCCACTTTCTCATCCAGATGTTTAGGTAACACATAAACTTCTTTCTTGTACTTCCCGCTTGACTTTTCTTTCCACAGCTCGAGCTGGGCGATCACTTGATTGGTAAACGAGCACGACATAACAAAACTTGGATGACCCGTGGCGCAACCCAAATTCATGAGCCGACCCTCAGCTAACACGATGATCCCACTGTTGGTTTCAGGAAACACCCATCTGTCGGTTTGTGGTTTGATGGTGATTCTTTTCACACCAGGGTATGTTTCTAAACCAAGCATGTCGATTTCATTGTCGAAATGTCCAATGTTGCAGACAATGGCGTTGTTTTTCATCTTTTTCATGTGGTCAACCATGATAATGTCTTTGTTACCTGTGGTGGTTACAAAGATGTCAGCCTCTGAGAGAACATCTTCTAGGGTTAGAACTTGGAGACCTTCCATCAGAGCTTGAAGGGCACAGATGGGGTCGATTTCTGTGACTATGACACGCGCACCAGCTTGTTTCATGGCAGCGGCACAACCCTTGCCGACATCACCATACCCGCATACTACTGCAACCTTTCCGGCAATCATGACATCGGTGGCTCTCATCAGTCCATCGGGAAGTGAATGGCGGCATCCATACAAGTTGTCAAACTGTAATCATAGAAAATATCCAGATTTCAGATGACTGATAAACTACCCATTGCAATTTGTCCCCAAATTCATCTAAATGAAATGCAGGATCATTCTATCACTAGCATACAATAACTAATTAACCTAAAATCAAAATACTGCAACAGAATCTAGTTATCTATTATAACAAAAATAAACATCCCCAAACCTTTTGATCACAACTGGTTCACAATCTGGGATCACTAGCATTATCATGCTGCAATAGTTACATCTGAAGCCTATTGAAACGCAAATTACTAGCATAGAAAACTAGATCTACACCTAAAAAGATACAGTAATGTGATATTGTGGTATAGGAGGGTTCAATTGAACAAAGCATCCAAAATTGAGCAATATTATCAGCTAAATCAATCAGAACAGGTCAAAATTAATGAAATGAAATAAACAAACAATTATGTGATTTATAATCAGTATACCTTGCTCTTGGTGACAGAGTCATTGACATTAATGGCAGGGAAAAGCAAAGTACCATTGGCTTGCATCTGGTACAACCTCTTAACACCAGTGGTGGTTTCCTCAGACACACCAACCAACCTATCCTTCATCCTGTGGTACTTCTTTGGGTCACTCTGCAACCCGTCCTTAATAATAGACAACACAATCTGAAACTCAGCGTTATCCGTGGAGCTTGGATCGGGTAATTTCCCGGTTTTCGCAAACTCCTCTTCAGCTTTGACTCCTTCATGGATCAAAAGAGTGGCATCACCACCATCATCAACAATGAGATCAGGTCCACCACCAGGACCCCAATCAAGGGCTCGTTCCGTACACCACCAATACTCCTGCAGCGTTTCTCCTTTCCAGGCGAAGACAGCGGCGGAGTCACGTGCGATGGCAGCGGCCGCGTGGTCCTGAGTAGAGAAAATGTTGCAGGAGCACCATCTGACCTCTGCGCCTAAGGCGGTCAGGGTTTCGATGAGGACACCGGTTTGAATTGTCATGTGGAGTGAACCGGTGATCCTGGCGCCCTTGAATGGTTGCGAGGGTCCGAATTCGGTCCGGCATGACATCAAACCGGGCATTTCGACTTCGGCCAGCTCGAGTTCGAGGCGGCCGAAGTCGGCTAAGGACATGTCCTTAACCTTGTATTCACGGCCGGTTGAGGTTTTCTCGACGGTCAGAGACATGGTTAGGGTTTAGGATTCTTAGATCAGATCTGATCTGATCTGAGAAGAGAGGGGTGAGTGGGTCAGGCACGGAGAGAAGTGAGGAGTGAAGGGGTATAAATAGGTTTTAAGAGGGAGAAAGGACGGCCAGGATTTGTTTGTGTTTGGTGGATGGATATGGAGATTTTATTTTCAGTAAAATATTGGTTTATGAGTACGTTATGGGGGTGGTTGGAGCCACGTTGCATACTATGTACAAAAAAAAAAAAGATGGTTCTGTTTGTCACATTTTGTTATTAGGATTATTTTAAGGAGATGATCGTAAACATGTCATGGGTTGGATTGATTTTTTTTTTATCGGCGAACAACTTGTTAAAAATATATGCTCCTTCTAATTCAATTACTGGGCTAAACATATGATTCATGGGTTTCCTATTGGGCTTGGCCCAGTTGATACGTTATTGTTGGGTTATTATTTTGGCCTGGTTATTTGAGGGCCCATGTGTATTGTGTGGCTAATATTTGTTTCGAAGTTATTGAGCTCATTATTTCAGGTTTCATCTCAACCGTAGATTAAGAGTATTGCTAGCCGTTGGATCAGCATTTTGTTCGAAGCTTCTGGGCGAGCTATATATTCCACAGTTGTCTCTCTCGTTCATTCATTCAGTCATATTTTTTCTTTTGTTTCTCTCTGAGTTTGTTCTAGGGTTTGTTAGTTGTTAATCTGTTTCATTATTCTTTGTATCTTTTACGTCTTGATCTGCTGACATAAATCATCAGCAGATCTTCGACTAACTTTGTATTAGTTTGATTAGATCTCAGTGATTTGCTGAGATCGTTTGGGTATCTGGTGGGTACTTTTCTTGGGTTGGGTTAATAAGAGTTTTGTCACCGTTTTTGTCGCCTACATCCGTTGTTCATTATTGTTTGTTCTGAGTTCATGTTGGCTCATTTGGTTCTTGATTATTTGTGTACAAACCCTAAATTTCTACACAACTGTGTAGCAATCACCCTTGCGGGGCGCCGTGACCAAGGATCGACTACTCGACCTCCAACAGCCCCCGCCTTCTCCCGATGCGCGGAAACCTGAGCCCCACCTGCCTGAAGGCACGACAGTGTTATAGAACTCGGTAAAACCTCGCCGCCTGTCAAATTCGAACTGGCGCCACCCGTATTCGATCTTTACCCGGATACCAAACCATAAATGATGGAAGTGAGGATTGAACCTTTGATCACATAGGTGAAACAAAAGCCACTCCACCACTATGGATGGATTGATTTTTTTTAACCATTTTATTAAATGGATCGTGTTCGGTTGAGTTTTATTTATGCGTCTTGTTTAGTTAGGTTAGTCGATCCATTAATACATTTATGACATGTTTAATCCATTTATTACAATCAACAATTTGCTTATGGCATGTTTACATCATGTTGTCTTTTTAACTATAAATGAATCATCCAAGCACGATTTTAAGTGTGTCAATGTAGTAGTTGAGGTATTTTATACGAATACGTATACATGTGGTGTACGGTTTCAACAATTCAACGTGCCAACCGGACACAATTGTTGCTTCTATAAACATGTTATTATTTTATCTTGCTGTTTTGTTTGTTACTTGATTGTTGTACTTGTTTTTAATGAGTAACTTATGCATAAATCATTATTTCCCATTGAAAGGATGAAGTTTAAATATTAGAAGCAGCAATGCAATATTGTAACACATTAATTCAAACAAAAGATATGTAAAGGAGTTAGGACAATTAGCTACTCTCCTAGTGGTGACGTTATCCTCAAAGAACATTAGCTACAATAGGCGATCATTTGAGTTCTTCACTTTCCAGTTATAAAGACTTGTAAAGGAGTTAGGACTAATGTTTTGGAACCAGATTGGTTATAGAATCGTCGGTTTCACTTATTGAACCGGTTGGACAAGCGTTAAGAGTCGAATCCCGCTACTCTCCTGGTGGTGAAGTCATCTTCAAAGAACGCTCTAGCAAATTGATGTATAGTACATGTATATATGGAATACATGTGTGTTTTGGTGGAGTCAGAAGATAGGAAAACAACACGCATCTACGGAGAAAGTGGGACGCAAGTGTTGGATTTGTATGCTCAATTATTTGTTATGTTAATTCCAATATTTATGCAGTCAAAGTCAGCAGTCAAAATCATCAGTCAAAGTCAGCAGTCACGGTCAAAGACATAAATCAAGCATTGCTTGATTTAAGCTATTAGTTTTGTGATTAAGAGTTGTTTTTTGTTTATTATAAATAGCTACTAGGAATTAGTAGCAAAATGTACCAGTTTTCACATTCATGTTATATCAATAAAGACTAATTTGTGTTGACTGCTTAATTTCTTTGATTTTCGGTTCTGCTCTTTGACCCAGTTGTCTAACATTATTGACATATGACATCTGGTTATTGGCATGTGGTTCTTAATGGCCTTGCACTAGGCAGCAGGCCGTGGGTGGTATCACAGTCCATGTATAATGTTCAACGATACATGCCTAACTCATTTATTACAATCAATAATTGTTTGTTTAGGACAAGCTTACGACATGTTATCTTTTTAACACATGTAGATATATGAATCACCCGAACACGATTGTAAGTGTGTCTAAGTTATAGGTATTGTATTTTATATGAATAAATATATTAGCGGTGTTGGGTTTCAATGATTCAACGTGACAAATGGACACAAGTGGTGTTCCTTCCTATAAACAACCTAACTACGTACTTGCTTGAACTTCAAGTATTTTTAGTATTGCAATGTACCTCAACGACATAAATATATGATATATACAACACAACATTAGTATTTAGTGCAATTCCATAGCTCATCATAAAGTTTTCAAACTCATGTAAGAGGATGGCAGTTCACTACTACAACAGGCAGTCGTCATTCGATAGATTACGTTCCCTTTTTTTTATAGTAAATTAAAGACGTATCAAGGAGTTGGGACCAATTTTTAAAACTGGATCAGTTATTGAATCAGTACTCTTCTGGTGGTGAGATTGTCTCTAAAGAAGGTTATAGCAAATTAATATGTAGTAGGTATAGTAGACAATAGCAAATAAAAAGGTATATGTAAAGGGTGATTCTCTTTTAGACTTTTTCCAAGAAAAAGATTGTGTGTTTTGAGCTTAGTAGTGGGCGGTACCAATGACCATACTCACACCCTTCACTTGAGCATTTAGTTGTTTGTAGATATAAAAGCCACCGCTACCCAACTTACTATTAACAACCCTGGCCGAATTCATAACCTGCATAATATATACAATTTGTTAATTGTGTCGTATTCTAGTTAACTGGTCATGTTATGCGGTAACAAAACACAAAACATTTGCCACCACTACTATTACTTCTCAAAAACACAAAACATCGGACTTGTATACAAATGATTATAGCATCATATGACACAATACTATTCTGTTCCATACCAAAAAATAAAAAACAAAACAAAACAAAATTGATAACCTTGACTAAACAACATGTTCTACTCGGAAAATCACATCTTGATTGAAAAGCATGTTGCATGATAACAAACTTTTGTTATTGACTAAAAGCATGTCTGCTTAGTAACGGTTACGATTAAAGCCACCTTCGCCGCCTGTACGAGGAGCACGCTCAGTGGCAAGAGTTACACGAATGCTTCGACCGTTGAGTTCCTGAAGCAAAAACAAACCGTTAAATGTAAGAAATTAGTGTTTTAACTAAGGTTTGTTGGCAAATAGAATTCCATCTTGTGAGTTCAGAACTTAAACCTATTAACGAAACAATTCTATTAGGAATGGAAGTAATTCATTCATTCCCATACCAATAAAACATTAAAACCAAACACTAAGAATCAACATGTGTTTGGTGCAACAGAATTTAGTTTCTAACCTGGCCATCCATCGCTTTTATAGCCTCGTTTGCAGAGTCATCACAAGCGTAGTTCACAAACCCGAATCCCCTAGACCTCCCAGACTCTCTGTCGGTAATAACTCTCGCTGGATCAAACAAAACTCTTCAGATTATAACCAATAACAACCCGTAACGGCAAAAAACAAACGTATCCGGTACAAGATTATTCCTAAATTAGACATGTCTGATGTCACAAGAGTTGAAATCTGGTTATTGACTAAAAGATTGCTCTTACCTTCAGTGACATCCCCAAATCCAGAGAATGCTTCCTTCAAGGAGTGATCATCAGTCTGGTAAGAAAGACCTGAAACATACATATATATATATATATAAGCAATTACATTTCACCATCACATTCACAAAAGTGACCATTACATATATACATACCACCAATAAACAGCTTTGAAGACATGCAACGAACAGCATTGAACATCGATGGACCGGCATTTGATACACAGCTCTGGGAGATACTTTGCCTCATGAGGCTACCAATTTTGTTGTAAAAAGCCATTCTAATTAATTGTTAAAGTTCTAAAAAGCTGCACATTGAAAAAGAAATCTTTTTATTTCCTGTATAACTTTTTTATTAACTTAACCTTAGCATAATAATATATATACATCAAAGTAAAGTGGTGGGTAAACGGCTGCGCCACCAACCCTCTATTCCACTAAAAATATAAATCGGATATGAAATAAAATTAAAGGCTGGTCCTAATTAACCTAGTGTCAAAAGGCAGACAATCAACAAGTTAAAAACATGAATCGAAAGAAGAGCAGTTAGGGTGAATGCACAGATACTTAACTAACTAAACAAACAAACAATCAAAATAGATAGGTAATATAGAGAGCAAAATGAATTCGGATACCTTCGACGTTTTGGGGTTCAACAGAGAGAGAGAAAGAGCGGCTAGGGTTTATGACGCTTGTTAGATATCTCAGAGGCTATAGTGGGTGCATATTTATACATCGGAAATATCTGTTAGGTGAAAATTCGGGTTTCATTGGCTTGGTATAACCGGGTATACTATAAAATTACACTATCAAATTTGAACGTTTTTAACATATCAAAGAAGTATTGGATTTAAATAATCTTAACTGTCAGCTATTGGCTGTTACCGATTTTAACTAATAAAATGTATGCTGACGGTCCCACCTTTTAACCAATAAACTGTATATTCGGTCCTTTCGAGTCATCCTTTTTAATAAATTATAGTTTTGATTTTACAAAATTCACTCTTATGTCGTCACATATGTTTGAATGTTCAAAGTTAATTTATTCTCTGTAAAGCATCTAAATTTACAAGTATTAGTCTAGCATGCTTTAGACTACAAATCTATACATATAATAAACCAAAGCTATTTAAATGACATGACATTCAAAGAGTGTATTCTCTTCATTGAGTGTGCCATGTGTCATCCCATGTGGCAAGAGCTAATAATTTAAAATATAAAAACAAAATTAGATTTTTATCTCTAATCTTTCATCTCATAACTTTTAAACGTTAATATCTTTTATATACGAGATTTTTTAAAGAAAAAAATTACACCAAATTAATGAGCGTTTTATTATCTTTCCAACGAGTACCATAGTGCTATATAAAAAACGGAGAAAAAAACGACTATTTTTGTAACCCGACAGGTATTGTGTCAGGTTTGGAATTAGTTTAAAAAAAAATTGTGGGTTTGGGTCGGGCCTGGGATTAGGTGATACCCGACCCAATTACCCTTTTTTTTATATTAGAATATGATAACTTATGGCAGAGATTTTTTTTAAAACAATAATAATAATAATAATAATAATAATAATAATAATCATTAATCATATATTGGCAAGTCATTAATTATGTTGTCATATTAGATATTTTATTATGTCATATTAGATATTTCAACCCGGGACGCTCTCCAACAGGTAATTGATATTCTTTCTTTTTCTACCATATTCTGAAATAACTCAAATCTTATTGTATGCAATTAAAGACCTTTGATTGAATGTATTGGTGCTAAACAATCTCTGTCCCCTTGAAGTGCTTGGGATCTTAATATTCTGTTTTAGGTGTTGATGTTGTAAGGTGAAATGGATCTGTTGGTATATTTTTTTAAAGTATCTAATGTAAGTTGATACATTTATGCCATTTTTATAGTTTAGATACTTCTAATTTTATTCACTTTACTTAGATTTCTTAACCCGGGACGCTCCCGGGGTATAAGCTAGTAATTAGTATATGAACATAAGATGCTCATTTTGATTCTTATCAGCCTTAAGAGATAGCGCACTATCTCTTCCTAATCACGTCTTAGTTTAGACACAACATTACCATTCTAAAACCTTAGTTTTAAGAATGTTTCAAACCATAGTTAATTCCATCCATTAGGATCAAAACTCATTTGTCTTTAATCTCCAACGCTTCACCATTGGCTCTTAAGGAATTAAACCTAGGTCTTATTATAAGTCACTTTGATAAACATTCATCATCAACACGATGAATCGTATAAAATTACTATATCTTGAGATAAAGTCAATTAGATTGACACTCAACGACATGACATTCACATATCCCAAAATATTGTACAAATCATTCACATAGTTCAACCAACATTGATGGTTTGTAGAGACTCTACACATCCATCACCATTGTAAGCCTTTAATAATAAATCTCCCAAAAAATTTCAAAGGCTTAAGAATAATAACATATATATCTTTCATATGTTATAGTCATCAAAAATACATTTGTGCATTATGTTGATGCTCTCAACATTAGATGACATATCTTGTTTTCGTGTATTTAGCCTCAATACACTTGCTACGTTGGTCATGATTCTCTCATTATGTGTTTTATACATTTGATGTATAACTTATGACTAACTACATAGGTCATAATTACAACTCGCTCATTGTGTTTATGCAAATCGCTTCTTGCATATATATCTTTATTAAATTCGGCGTCCAAAAAAAATATCGTCATACATTCCTTTTTCATATATATATATATATATATATATTTTAATCCACTTGATTATTTAAAAAAATATAGTAGATAATCCAAAATATATATAATATATTACAAATATATTTAAACGTATTCATATAATGATACATAAACATCAAATCTCAAAATGTTATTCTCTTCAACACTTTATCGTTTGACGAAATAATAGCAATTATATCGTCTCGTGACATGTTTCGAGGTACTCTCTCAATACACTGTTCAAAACAACAAAGTTGTTTATAATTAACTACTCACAAGTAGTCGAATAAGTAAATATGTCTAAAACGACATCAAGTTGTTTTACACTAAATAGTCTCTCAAGACTATTAAATGGTTCAAGACATCATACTTATCATACAAGTATCAAACCATATATAATTTGAAAAAGACATGTTATATTCCTTCAAAACATTTCTCCTTTTACAAGTGTTTTTAACCATAAACTATACATATTTATGTTTTGATTACAAATCAAAAGCATAAACTCTAATATAGTTTTATTATTTTAAACCATTTATAGCTCACTTGTTAGAGTATATGGTTTTCATGATTAACCGTTTCTAATTCGCTCATTAGAAACTATACGTGTACCATATAAACATATACGGTTTCAAAAATTAACAATTTCTAACATACTTGTTAGAATACAAACGATTACACGTTTTATCATATAGAGTTTTGATTATATTAAATAAACCTTTTTCTAACACGCCCGTTGGAAATACACGACTATGACAATCGTTTTAGAAATACACGATTATGACAAATCGTTTTAGAACTTATTGGTTTGTATATAAAATAAACCGTTTCTAACACGCTCATTAGAAAATTAAACCATCTACATAAACGGTATTAACTTTGGAATGTCTAAAATACACCCGTTTCAAACTCGCTTGTTAGAAACCGCAAATTTTAACCAAACTGGTTCAATGTTGATTATTTTTCAAAATAATAATTTCTGACATGTTTGTGTATTTTGTACAATAATCTTTTCTAACACATTCGTTAGAAATTATAAACATCTTATTTGTCTTTTACAAAATCATCAATTTCTTATGATTTTGTAAATAATGATTTCTAATACACTTATTAGAAATGTTTCATGACACGTCATTCTTTCAACGTCGTCGATTCTAACACGCTTGTTAGAAATACGTGTTTCAAACCCTTATAATTTGAAATCTTTTATTTTCCAATACTATCATTAGAAAATGTAAACGTTTCAAAACTTTGAAATTATCTTTCTAATACGCTTACTAGAAAGAAAACGTTAGCAACCATTTTTACATGGGTGTACAAAATTATGTCTTTTCTAATACTCTAATTAGAAATTTAGTATTTCAAAACTTGTATATACGTGTTAATACTTATTAAAACCCCATGAACCCGAAAACTTGAATCAAAATCCGTTTTGTAAAACAGTCTTTCGGATTAAAGATTGCATTCCCATTATGAATCTAATCCGACTCGATGTACCAAAAGGAAAAAAATATTTACAAACTTTCGCGAACCTAAACTCCTTAAGAAGAAGGTTTTAATCTACACAAAAGTTTGTTTTACTAATCTGTTTAAGTTTGTTAGAAAACTTACATTGCAATCGAAGACGAAATCATCGACGTGAGCTGGGCTTGTGTTTGACACAATTCCCTTAAACGGATTCTCAGTCTGTTCCCAGGGTACACCGGTTCTTTAACAGTGGTGGTGCACTACCAGACTATCCCACTTGCCTGAAAAATGATCAGAAGTTGGTTGTTGCTGTGCGAAGTGTCTACGTATGTGTAAGTGGTACGAGTATCTTTTTTTTGGAAGGTGTAGATCAGTTGGAAACCCATTAGCTTGCTTCAACCCTTTTTTGCGGAAGTCAAGCCACCCGGGTTCGAATCGGCACCCCACCGAAGCAGAGCTGGAATAACACATCCATAGGCCACACCCACATGGGGCAATTTTGCCCTAGTGAGATTCGAACTCGAGACCCCGTGCGGGAACCTCCCTAGGGAGTAAACCCTCACATCCTCAACCAGCTGGGCTGGAATCACGGGACAAGTGGTACAAGTATCTAATGTACAACTGCACAAAACAGTGCAGTTCTTATAGACTAAAATTGGCTGAATATGAAACTTGTGCTGCAATAATGATGTTAATCAAAATCGAGATTAATGTCAATTAATCTCCCACTTAATTGCAGCGGAAGACTAGGAGACTCCGCATAGATAGATTAAAAAACTAAAACGGGTAGCAAAACCCAGCGTCACGCGGACCCAGATTTTTGGAGTGGCATTCCTGTCCGCAAGTCGTGTGGGCGTCGCGTTGGTTTAGAAATTTCCCCGAGCCAGAGCCCATTTTTGCAACCTCCCCCCCCCCCTGCGCGAGGGTATGTTCCACAGTCAAATGTGACAAGAAGAATTTAATGTCTTCCATTTTGTTCCATATATAAACCAACTAACTTTTCATTCCCACACCAATGTGGGACAAGTGACTCTCATTCACATACTAAATTCCAACATTTGATTCCTTATTCTTAAAAGTACGGGAGAATGGATCAATGGGTTTTGGTTTTCATCATCAGTAGTCTTACATAACCCAACAACCGGGAAACTATATACCCTTGTGGTTTAGTATTAAGTGGAAAAAAAAAATATCAGAAGGGATTTACACAACCCATCACTATGGATCTCTTTTTTTGTGTTATCTCCCTAAACCAAGTCCTAGGCATCTTGATCATATCTCCACGCTTCAGCAAGAGTTTACCAATCCAAAATCTCATACTAAAACTTTAACCTCGTTTCAAGGCATCAACATGTTTGACTCCATATAGACAAAGAAAACATGAATGTTTCGCGCTAGCAGCATGTAACACCCCAAAAGTTCTAAATCGTATTTTATGATAATATAAGCACACATGGCTTTTAATTGAATCAAATGAAATGCGACCTATAAGAAATTTCTAATCTAGGGAATTAACCTCATTAACCTTGTTAGCTAAACAAGGCTTAAACACTAAAAAGGAAACTAACTTGGTTAGTGGCTTTAGTCAACATACTTGTACCGTAAAGGGGCCAAATCTGCCAATGTGTAATAGTAGCACATTTTAATAAAAAAAAGGGATTATGATCATCTTCATTTCATTTCCCTGGAGATCAACACACACGCTAAACCACACACTTAACCATAGCTCAAGAATCAAGCTCAATCAAGGCCAAATCAAAGGGGTTTTTTGCATTAGCCATAAAACGGATAATCTAAGCCTGATACACGTAAAGGTAATATCTAATTAGCCTAATTTAATGACTATGTTCATGCTTGACTATAATGGAAATATTAGGTTGTTATAAAAACTTGAAATTAGTGGCTAATAGAGGTTACTCTAGCATTAAAGAACCTCAATACATGTCAAATTGGTTAAGTTTAGCAAAACACAAGTGTGATGATTTTGTTCCATATGAATATATGGTATTAGAAAGTGGGTTTTGGTCATTAGATGGGATTCACATCTAAAATCTCATTGTTATAGCTTTTACTAAGTGCATTAGTAGGAAACTTTGAGCTATGAAGTAATTTGACTTCCTAGTAATGATAAGTCGGTTAAGTTAACCCCTATAACCCCTCGACGTTTGAAAGTTACAGTTAACCCCTACACCATTACTTTATTTTATAACCCTCTCAACTTTTGAAATTGCAATTTTTATCCAACCTAAACTAATCCCTACATATTTAATTAAATATTTTTTAAAACAAATTTGTCGTATTTAATAACTTTGTAAAATATCATTTTGACCCACTCGAATTTCTATAGTTCTGAGCTTACTCCTTCATTCGTTTACGTAAAAAAAACTATTGTTTACGTGCGTGTTTATATATTTGTCAGCATAAATCCGAGTTGGTCTCTGGGTTTCGACGTAAACTTTTTTTTAAACAAGTCATGTCAAATATAATACGTTTTTGTGCTTCTTTTATGTAAGGTTTCCAATTCTACGTTTCGACCTCGCCGCAACACGCTAGGGATAAAATTTTAACCCTTTATATGAATATGTCTTTCGATTACACGTGCCATTTAACGTATATAAGTAATTTAAAAGGCATAAATTTAATAACAAAAAAGGTATTTGAATTTAAAAATCATACCATTGATAAATAAAACCTGGTGATCTTCCAAGTTCTCTACAATCACACCCCAATACCTAAATTTATGTATCGTACTTGATTGGATAATAAGTCAATTATGACCATCAAGATGGAATGTTAAAATGTATATGCATATGGAAATTCAGGACAAGAAACTGAAAGGGCTCCCAACTTGATCATTGCTTCAGTTTACAGCGGTTTCAAAGGGATGGAAACATATGATATGTTGTTCAGAATATGTCGTCGATTACAAGGGTAGGAAGTGGCATATGATTCTAAGTCCCTCTCAAACACAACAAAGATTTGTACTGCTTCGGCATGATGATACTGGTCAAGATTGACCATTCCTTTACCACTTGCACCCGATGGAAAGTCCAGGTGTATATTCTTAACTCGAGAATATACAGATACATCGCTGCTTCTTGTTGCCGTTCCCGTCACAAAATAGTACTCAATATATCAAATAACGATATATACTTCCTCGCCTTTAGAGTTATGAAATGACCACACAATCTTTAGTTAACCATGATCATAGGGTTTGATTTGATGGGGGAGATATACTATGAAGTTCACATTCCCGATGCTCTAGCATGTAGCCATATCGTTGTTGTCAGTTTAAAGGAACTAAATGGGGCCCCATGGTGATTCAACAACCTGATCCAATGTTTTACCGTGTATGGCATATGGACCGACATCCAACATATTCGTTTACAATACTCTACAACATACATGCACATGATGCTTCAATACATGGGCTGCTTGGCTTCAGGCAACCAGTTGGACTTATGCACCTTGCTGAGACTACATTTGATGAAAACAACATTTCGATTACAAAACTTTACAACATACATGCACTTGATGCTTCAATACGTAGGTTGCTTGGCTTCAGACAACCAACTGGTCTTGTGTTACTTGCTGAGACTGCATTTGATGAAATCAACGTTGTGATTTATAATCCTCCGATGACCTCATGCATAAAAAACTTTATTAAATTTCCTGGGAGAGCGTATACATTCAAATAATCTTTCACTCTGCTAAACCATTTATTCAACGGTACATAGTAAACCATCTACTACTATTTTCGATGGTTCAAAGTTTGACTTGTGTAGCCAATACTAGAGTACTTCATTTCATTCGTTAAAAATTGTGATGACTTTTGTAAATGCAATTGTTCTTACCTTTCATCGGATATGGTATCATTGTTGATCTCGCATAATACATGCAAGATCGTGGCTTATGTGTTTGTATATCTATTTGTTTCTCAGATGTTTCCTTTGGGTGCAAGAAACCAATTTTCTAGTTTATATGAGCCAAGAACGAATGTAAAAGATGGAATAAAATGATACCAAATAACCAAATTCGGTGCAAAAAAGTGAGAGATTACTTCCTAAATTCTACCCTTGAGACCCTAAACTTACAAACACAAAACAATTGAATAGACATATATGACCCAACCTTTAACCAATTGAATACACTTTACAAGTCCCTCAATGCATCGATGACTATAAGGAACAAGTCTCCATTATTGTACAAACCATCCCAAAGCAATATGCATAATTAATGCATTCATGCATGCATGTGGACATGTGTATCTGCATGCATATTTATATATACACACCGGAAAGTACTAGAGTGGGCTTTGGACTAAAACAAACAATCAATCAAAACTGGTATGTACACTTCTCAGAATCCCATATGTAATTTTGTTTAAAACATCCTTTGTTTTTGTTTAATAAATATAATATGAAAATAGCCAAATATAAATGCTCCAACACTCCAAACATTTATGCTCGGGATTGAGAGCCTCAATCACCTGGATCAACGTTATTTAACAACAACAATATTAGGTTCTTACAAAAAGCAACGTTATTCGGTTCACACAAAAAGCAAAATTGATAACCCTATCTGCAAAACATGTTGCATTTGAGAAATCGCATCTTGACTGAAAAGCATGTTGTACGAGTTGTACAATAACAAACCTTTGTTATTGACTGAAAAGCATGTTGTATGATAACAAACCTTCTCTTGAGCATTTTGTCCATCTTAATATTTAAGAAGATTTTACTCATACAAGAAAATTAAAGAGTCATTATTTCTTTGTTGTTAGGACATTTCACTCCTCTATATTCGGTGAAACTCAAAGTGCTCAACTTTGGAATCAAATTAGCATTGTATGTAGACAAAAAAAAAAAAAAAAAAAAAAAAAAAAAAAAAAAAACCCTAACTATAAACACCCCTGGCCGAAACTCAATCATACTAAGTCAATTATTTTTTCATGTTGCTTTTTAGATCTTAATCCTATAATTAATTTCTTGATTATAACTAAAAGGTTAATTTAATTTTAAAGTACGACTTGTATCAATTAAACTCAACAAAATACGTTTATGCCAATGTATCACATGACCAATACTATTCGGTTCATACAAAAAGCAAAATTGATAACCTTGACTAAAAAGCATGTTGTACTTGGGAAATGCATCTTGGCAGAAAAGCATGTTGTACTAGTTATATGATAACAAAGTAACAAACCTTCTCTTAAGCATTTTGTCCAGCTTGATATTTAAAAATACTTTACTCATATAAGAAAACTAAAGAATCATTGACTGTTTGTTGTTGGAAATAAATTTAATGTGACGGGTTAACGGATATAATCATCTATATATGTCTTGAAAATGAAGTTTGATTTACTATTTACTTATTGTAACTCGTTACTTTGTTTTTTTAGTTATTGTTAGGTTTATAACATGTGTATTACATGCAGCTATATTAATTAATGTTATAACCTCGTGTATTACACTAGTTGAATAAATGTAATTTTGTATAATATGTAATAAAAAAAATTTCAAAAAAAAAACTTGTCATTGTATAGGCTGAATAAACTCGTGTCTTACATGTGTTGAATAAATGTAATGTTATCGGTTAAGACATACAATCCTTAAGATATGTATTTAAAAAACTAAAGTTTGATCTAATTCTACTAATTATATGGTTTACTTTGTTTTGTATTTATTGTTAGATTAGAAACATGTGTAGTATACAGGGTTGAATTACTAAAAACCCAGTTGTTACTAATAAATCATAAAATAGAATAAATAGTTGAAAAAAATATTAACTAAATATGAGAGAAAAGAAAACGTTATAGTTTAATATTTTTATTTAATTAGAGAGAAAAAAATAAAAAAATTATTATTGTTTAGTAGGAAAGTGAAACATTACAGTTATAATTTAGTATTATTATTTAACCGGAGAGAAAACAGAAAATAAAGACGAGCAAAAATTATTTATTATATAGTAAATAAATATAAAGATAAAGATACTAAGTTAATAAATTTAAAATTTTAAAATAATAGTTAATAATTATTTTTTTTAATTAAAATATAATTATCCATAATTAAGTATGAGAGATATGAGAGAAAACAAAAAATCATAGGGGTCTAATGAATGACACATTTCCTACATAACTTTCTTTTATTATATAAATAGTCTAGAACCCTGTGTAATACAGGTGGTCAATAAATATAATTTTATATGTTGAGTAATAAAAAAAAAGTTGAATAAATGTAATGTAATCGACTAACACATACAATTATAAACATATGTTTTTTAAAAATAAACTTTGATGTACTGTTTACTAATTAAAATACCTTACTTTGTTTTTTATTTATTTTTAGGTTAAAAACATGTATATTATACGAGGTTGAATTAATAAAAATTAAATTGTTACTAATAAAAAAAGTAGAATAATAGTCGAGAAAAAGGAAAAATCATGATTTAATATTTTTATTTAATAAGAGAAATAAATAAAAAGTCAATGTAATTTAATATGAGAGAGAAAATAGAAATTATGATATAATACTATTAGTTAATAGGAGAGAGAAAAATAAAATAAAAGTGGTAAACAATTATTTATTATATGGTGTGATTTTTTTTTGAACGGCCAAACAAACTTTATTCATTCAAAAGCTAGCAAGAAACTAGCAGAAAAATCCGGAGTACAAACAAAACAGAACATAGACTCCCAAACAAAATCATAGCTGAACAAAAAAACAAAATTATCCCATTTTTGCCGCATCGAATCTTAGCCAAGCATTCCATGACATATCCTTCATTTTTGTGCGATTTGTAACCCACAAAAAACTCATAATCTTGATTTCTTCAATAACATCCCGGACCACTACTTGCTTTTGATTAAAAACCAAGTCATTCCTAGCCCGCCATAAACTCCAAAATGTCGTTAAAATGACCGCATCGAGCGCCTTCTTGGACCGAATCCCTTGCTTTGCAGTCAAATGTAGAAACAGAATATCACGAACATGGAACACATAAGAATTCGGAACATTACACCATGCAAATACACGATGCCAAACCTCCAAGAAAGCCGGGCACCCCGTAAAAAGATGATCAACCGTTTCAACACTTGTATTACAAACCTTACACACCTGTGATTTCACCTAAATATTGCGTCTAGCCAAATCGTCCATGGTCGGGAGACGATCAAGAAAAGCACGCCACGCAACGACCCCTACTTTTTTGGGAACCTAATTACACCACTCAAAGGATGATGTTGGGAGCACATTTTCAATCTCAAAAATCCAATCCTTGATCGAGTTAACTGAGAACTCCGAATCCCCACCAACAAACCACCGCCAAGAGTCCGAATCTGGGCTGAAAGATGTCGCTGACAGCAGCAAACAAAACGAGTCTAATTGTTGTTGTTCCTCAGCCATGGGAGAAGGTCGCTTCCACTCCCAAGTGAATGCCAATTGCTGCATAGTATCAACCTGTAATCGATCCGAAACGACACTTGTTTTCTTCTTTTCTAGCGCAAATAGTAAAGGGAATGTTGACTTCAGTGGGTCTTCTGCAATCTAGCTATCATACCAGTACAGAATGTTTTCACCTCTGCCAACTTTACCCTTAACAAAGTGAACCGGCCCATTGTTAAACCTTTCCAGCATACTTGGAATAGATGCAATCTGTTTCCACTTTCCTCATACCAACAACTTTATCGGAATGTAAGACCAACCCCTACTATTACCATGAATCGACCACACTAATTTGCGCCAAAGAGAGTCGTGATCTACTTTAAACTCCACCACCACTTGGACAATAAACTAACATTCGCATCTCTCAGTGAACCCAAACCCACCCCTCCATATTTAACCGGCGCAATCACCTTGTCCCAAGCGATCCAACTCATCTTGTCATCCACATCAACTCCCCCCCAAAAAAACATTCTACGCAACCTTTCAAGTGTATTTATTACTTGGATAGGAGCGTGAAAAAGGGAAAAGAAATACAAAGATAACGAGTTCAATACCGATTTAAGTAGAGTAATTCGCCCTCCGTACGAAAGGGTTTTTAACTTCCACAAAGAAAGACGCTTCTTAAATTTCTCAATAATTGGATCCCAATATCTCACCAAGTTCATATTCGAGGCAATAGGCACACCTAAATGAGAAAACGGAAAGCTGCCACGGGAGCACTTTAAAGTCGTAGCCATGTCTTCCATATCATCATCAGACACCCCAATACCAAATACACTACTTTTCTTGGAGCTTATCTTCAAACCCGATATTAAGTAAAAACCTCTCAATAACCTCCTCAAATTAAGGGCGTTAATCTGTGACCATTCACCACAAAAAACAACATCGTCGGCATACATAAAGTGAGTAATGGTTGGACCCGTACCTCCCACTGTAATACCACGAAAAACCCCCAACATACTAGCCCGCCTCATCATCCGAGTGAGAGCTTCCATAGCTAAAATAAATAAATACGGGGAAAGTGGATCACCTTGACGTAATCCACGCATACAAGGAAACTCACAAATGGGGGACCCGTTCACTAAAACTGAGACGCATGACTGTTGAACAATGTACATTATCCCACCGAGCCACTTAGGTGAAAAGTGCATTTGAGCCAATATCTCCTCTAAAAAAATCCCATCGTAAAGAGTCATACGCTTTTTCAATATCTACTTTAAGAAATAAGCCACGCAACCTTGAAAGCACCTTATTAATAATACCTACCAAACTAATAGGATGATAACCTAAAAGAGTTGCCTGATCACACTCTTTTGGAATTAGTGCAATAAACGCCGAAAAGCAACCCGGTCTAATAAATCCATTCGCATGAAATTCTACAAATAGGTTTAGAAAATCCTGCTTAAGAACTGACCCAAATTTCTGAATAAAAATGAAATTAAACCCATCAGGTCCAGGAGCCTTCCCTCCATCATAATCCCACACCACACGCGTGATTTCATCCAATGAAAAAGGCGCATCTAAAGCATCCACATCAGTAGGTAATAAAGTAGGTATGTCCGGACAAGTAAAGGTCGGGTGTACACCAACTTTATTACTAATTTTTTCAGAAAAAAACCCCACAATACTATCCTTAACTCGCCCTGGATCCGTAACCCATGTATCGCCACATTTTACGCCATGAATCTTATTTGATGTCGAGTTCAATTTAATGATACCATGAAAGTATTTAGAATTCTCATCCCTTTCCAAAGCCCATTTTACTCTCGACTTCTGATGAGCGTCCAACACTTTTAGGCGTTCTTCCTCGAATAAAGTCTTCCTAGCATTAGCTCGCATCTCCAGCTCAACATCAGACAACACCCCCGACTCCGCTATAACTTCAAGATCCGTAATCACCTTCTTGCACTCTAAGCTTTTAGTTTCCCTTCGCTTTCTTTCCGCTTGCACCCACAACTTTATCCGACCCTTCAACCACCTTAATTTTGTAGCAATGGCAACATCTGAAGGACCAGAAAACTGAAAAGAACCTGCAATGGAAGTAACAAAATCAACAAAACCCGGCCATTCCAGCCAGGAGTTGTAGAACCGTAACGGTACATGGCCAAAATCGGAATTCTTCAAAGACAGTACAAGTGGGCAGTGATCTGAGAGGAACCGAGGTAACGCTGTTAGGGTCGCCCCAGGCCACAAATCTAAAAAACTCCCTACACACAAAGGTACGATCCAGCTTATTCAACTTGTCGCCCTTCCCCGACATATAAGTAAAGTTGCAGCCTCCCATATTATATTCAAACAATTCCGCTTCCTCAATAAAGGAGATAAACACCATCGCATTTTGAGGGGAAAACTCAGAGTTAACCCTTTCATCCGCACATCTAACCTCATCAAAATCGCCCATCATAATCCACAATCCCAACAATGATCGCCTGTAAAACAACAATTCATTCTAGAAACACCTTCTACCTGCAGGGTCATTTGGAGCATGGACATTCGCAATATTAATAAAAATATTAGAATGAACCAGGT
The DNA here is from genome assembly GCA_028751855.1 of Ambrosia trifida. Classification (NCBI taxonomy): domain Eukaryota; kingdom Viridiplantae; phylum Streptophyta; class Magnoliopsida; order Asterales; family Asteraceae; genus Ambrosia; species Ambrosia trifida. The sequence continues at coordinate 143,575,313 of CM054125.1, forward strand.
ACCCCGATACAACCAATACATGACGAGCTCTTACTACACCCGTCTACCTAAAACAAGAGGGATCCCACCAACAAACAAGTCCTCCCGCAGCCCCGTCAGAATCTACACAATCATATTGAAAAGCCGAGTAGCCCCAAAAAGTTGATAAAAGTCTAACAGGAGGATCCGCAATTTTAGATTCTTGAAAAGCCATAAAATCCACACCATTAGACGAATTCAAACTCTTAACCCAAGTCGCCTTACCCTTACTTCTAATCCCACGGATATTCAATGACATAAAGTTCATTGATGATCCAACAACCCATTTTCCCCAATTACCTCATCTGCCACAAGGCTAACCGAATTATTTAAGTTAATACCAACTAACGAGCAAACCTGAACCGTTGCTTTGACTTCCGAATCAACAGCCGAAGCCTCCTCAATCACCTCAGGAGGAATTTGTTCCGTAACAACGTACGAACCAGAATTTACATCTGTAGTGGGTTCTAGCTGAACCTCATGTCCCTCGAACGAAGAATCTTCAGCATGAGTATTCAAATCCAAATCCGAAAATAACCCACCGTTAGTAGACATGGGAACCAACCTTGATGCTTCAGTACAATCCTCAGGGGAATTATGGAAAAGAAGCTGAGACCTCTTTCTACTTTTCATCTTTGACGAGCAGCCCACGTCAAATTCTTTTTCACCATTAAAAGAAGGCCCGGGGCGATTAGGAGTAGCCCATTCCACCTTGCCCACTTCAGCCGGCCCATTAGCTTCAACACCCACATGGCCCACATCATTTGAAATTTGAAAATCCTGGACATTTGCATGTAAATTAGGAACGTAATTAAGATCATGCACGTTACCGTCAATCACTTCCTGGATTATCGGATGATTAACGGCCTCATCAATGCCATTCAATGATTTCGCCGGAGACGCCGGAACTGACTCCCGGATTTCGCCTTCCTCCGTATCTTCAAGACCATCGGCACATTCAACGGACTCGAACTCCGGCACCCATGCAGAATTCTCCTCAACAACCCACACACTATAACCCTTATTCCTCCAATAAATGGTAACTTCTTCATCAATCCTTGACGGAAGTTACGTTAGAACGTGGGAAAACCCAGTTGTTGTTTTCATAAGAATTCAATTCATTAATAGTGGTCATTTGCCCACCAACAGGAATCCTACCTGTCAGCTTGTTGTTGCTCACATCCATTATTGAGAGTTGGCGAAGATTCACAACTGATTGAGGAATCGAACCTGAGAGTTCATTATATGACAAATCCAAGCTTTCTATGTTCTTTAGATCGCCTATAGACACTGGAATGTGTCCCAAAATTTTGTTGTGACACATTCCAGTATTTCCGATTTCACAGAATTGTTTGAGACACAATAATACTATACAAACCTTAACAAATAATAAAATCATTTAATCGTCATACCAATTTTAACAACGAAATTAAATGATAATATAAATTTTCATAATTTTACTTTCTGTTAAAAAATTATATTACTTCAATCACAACTAATAATGATTATTAAAGATGTCAATAATAATTTGTATATAATGGGTAATGCAATTTGAGACGCGGATGATTTTAATGTCATTTATTTGAATGATTGATTATGATTTTGATGCTATTTATTAAGATTTTTAATTGTTATGTACTATATGTACACAGTTTAATTAATGACGTTTTTTTTGCGGCATTTTGTAACATGTCAAAAGTTTCCTAAAGTGTGTGTACAATGGGTCATTTTGGCTACATGTTCAAATGGGTCCGAGGTTGATCCTTTTGGTGTCTATTTTTTAATAAAATATAGGAAATTTATATTACAGCATGTGACATTAGATCCATTTTCTTATTAGTTGTTTGTTAGCTATGTAATCGGTTTGAACCATTGGAGAGATAACATGTAAAATTTAAGCTATCCATTCAAGTAAGTGGGTTAAGGATTGTTTCTTGATTTACTTATCACCGTATCCATATCTTTACAACAACTATATTTTATGTAGAACACAAATATGGAATACAATGGTGGAGGTTTTCATAAATTATTGAAAATGAGCTGCACTCCGAGGATCATGATGACAATGATAACAACTTCGAAGGTGAAAAATCAGCTATCAATGAGCAAGACTTGGAAGATTTTGATTGAAGTAATGAAAATAGACCATTGGTTGAAGTTCGTTAAGCCCTAACTAAATGATAAGTATTCTATGCTTAAGGTTAATTATGATTAGAATATAGATATTACCCAAATGATGTAATCTGTGATATTGGTTGAAGTTCGTTAAGCCCCAACTAAATGATAAGTGTTCTATGCATAAGCTTAGTTATGATTAGAATATAGATATTACCCAAATAATGTAATGTGTGATATTGTGATAATATGCTATGTAGTTTGCAGTCGTCAAATTAAACTTTACTTACTCGATATATCCATCATTTCGTTACATTAAACTGTTAGATGACATTTTGCATTTAATATCAAAATTCATACATATTGCATTATCAAACATTTAGTAACCAAAACAAATTGCATAATACAATTCTTATTTTCCTACTTTTTTTTTTCATTTTACTTTGGGGTGAACCGTGGGTCCCCACGGGACTCTAACCTAGTAAAGTTTTACATGAGAACAAAATTGAAGAGGTCTAACAAGACAAAATATGGTCAACATCTACAAGTCAAAACCCATAAAACACTTAACCTTTATCTTGCAATCCTCCAATCTCGGTCAATAACTGGTCATCCACTAACCTCGCTAATTTAATTAGTCATCCACAAATCTCGCTTATTCCTTGCTTGTAGCCAATTACTCTTGTATATAATTTGGGTTATTACATTGTTTTGATCATCACTGTATAAAGAAACACAAAATCATTTTGCTATATATGCTTCTAAATTTAGAACCTAATCTGCTAATCCCCTATAAATTGCCTCTACCTAAGGCCCCTATTCCTCATTCTATTGCAAACACAAGCAAGTTTGCTCTAATCACGCTGATCATCAGAATCGAACCTGGTAGCTTTTCGTATCCGATCCGTTCGTCGTTTCATTCTCGTGTCAAGTATGTACGATGCTATTAATCTTTGTATTCTGGTCGTTTTTTGTATCATATAGAAACCTTATAGTAATATTGAAATCAAGTTTGTTTATATGGTAAAATTGTTGAGTGAATGGCAGGATTGGTTGGGTAATATTAATTGAGGAAGATGGCACTTAAACATTAAGTTATTTTTTTTTTTTTTAGAAAATCAAACCAACTGAGCTTGTAGGTTAGCTGGTTGGTCGGTTGCTTAATAAAATCAAGACCCCAGGTTCGACAATTGTGTCAGAACCATGTGGGTGAATTTTTCTTGTCATGTTCTTTTTCAAACAAACAATATTATTATTTTATTTTATATGTTTATTACTACTATATATAAATATACATATATAACTGTTTTTAGATAACTTTATAAGTACTTGATTTTTTTTACTTGAATTATTCTTATATTTTTTATTAGTATTAAATACAAAATCAAACATTTAAATCTCGTTCCCCAAATTAGAAAGCTCTGATCAATTGATCTAGTAGACTTGTTCGACTTGTTATTCTTAGACTTTGTGATAGTTAATCTAGGTTGATTTCTTTGAGAATCAATATACTTGGTATTGCATATTTGGGATTCTTGCTTGCTTGCTAAGGTGAGTTTACATAGTCCCTTTTTACTGTTTTACATTTTTGGGGTGAAACATGTTTAAACATTTTTGATACAATACCCATTACTCATTCTTATTATGTTGAAACTTGTGGACTCATTTTGATTGTAACAAAAAGACACAGTACTATCATTAACATTGATCAAGCCGCCTGTTTAGATTATAGCGCTACAGGTCTGACAAACCCATCCACCCGCATAAATTCAGGGATGATTGAAAACAGTTACACTTTTACTAACTTGCGAGTTAGGTCTCAGTCGACACAAGGTTTGATTGTACAAAAGACGCATTGTTACATGTCGGACTCATACTCTAACATTATTCATTGATATGTCTCAACTATGACTGCTATACAAACTATTGATTTCTATTACATGCAAAATCATATGTATTCTCACCAACTATTTATAGTTGACCCCCTATCTTTCCAACTTAACATGTTTCAGGTTTTATTTGCTATTGGAAGTTGTACAACTCTTGGAACACGTAGGAGCTTTGGAATTAGTTTATATTAATTAAGCTTTTGTAATCATTACTTGTAAGACAAATTGTAAATCGTTTAATATTATTTAACTTTCATTTAATACCATGAGCTATTGAACAATCATCACTACGTGGCACCTCAATGTTTCCGCCATCGGTTGGGGTGTTACAACCCACCTCCACCTTCCACCGTCGCCACCACCGCCATTGCCACCCACCACCACCGTCCACCGCTACTGCCACATATCACCACCCACATCACCGCCACTGACCACCACCCACCACCGATTTTGTTCCTTCGCCTTTTCCCGCCCATCCAACAACACAAATTAATGTTTTGTTTCATTCGCACATGGCAACCAAAGAAAACACGAAATGGTAATGATCCATTCCATTACCTCGTCTGTTCCATTCCCTCGTCCATTCCATTACCCTATACCAAACAGACCCTAGTTATAAATTAGGTTCAAGATTTATGTTTAGGGTAGTTTTTTATTGAATTTTAATTGAAAAGAACCTTGATCTTGGAACTTTTGGTTCGTTTATCGTCTTTGATTAACTATTTGTTCTTGAACCATTTGATTTCATACGAAACTGCATCAAAAACATTTCGAGATTTCTCAGAGACGCGACTTAGCACATAGTAGTAAGAAAAATGCATCCGAAGTAGACTACCCGCCATCCTTATAGGAGCCATAACGGGTAACACCAGTATGGTCCGATATTGGTTGTACCATGAGTGTCTGGATATCCATTTGGGTGTAGCTATAACAATTAACAAGCCCCTAGCGTCAGGTGATAGACACATTTAGATTTCAATCTTAAAGAAGAATTTTAAAGAATAAAAAAACCACATGCATATGACAATTTTAGCACAACGTTGACACCCTAAAACTTCCAAATAATTTGGGAAGAAAAAGAAACAAATTAATGAAAAAAAAAAAAACTGTATGGAATAATACTGGGAAGAATTTAGTACAGTATGATGACCAAAGAATGTCAAGCTGCTCCAAAAAGAAAAGAAAAGAAAAGAAAATGAAGAATGAATATTTGTTTGAAGTCACATACTGAGTGACACCCCTTGACAGACAGACAGACAGACAGACAGACAGGCTCTTACTACTTTTCACAAGTATTATTATCATCTGCTCTATGTTCGGTTCTATGAGTATCACTAACGGTCACATTTTGCAGTTCCAGATGTCGTGAATTTGGAGATGTGAGTGAACCCTGAGTTGGCATTCCCATATCCTTAGTTTTATGAAGAAGAAAGGTCCCACAAAGAATTGTCACAAAGCCGCATATTTCTGTTGCAATTTGCGATGCACTTTGATCATCCCAGTCCTATCATTAATTATGCCACAGATCTAATCAACAATTTCCATAAACATAAATGCAGATAATTTATTTATAATTAAATTACTTCATTCACCTTGAACATGATAATACTAGCTATGATAGTCAGGCTTGTAAACAAGACATAGTATACCGGAGAAACCACATTAATATTGAAGGTGTCCAATGCCTGCAAATAATAATAATAATCATAATCATTTTTTCACTACAAAAACGAATGCCAGCCAGGGTATGCATACCTTGTTCAAGTAGTTGAGTTGCATGAGACAAAAACCAATAAGTAGCAACGTGAAAAACCATGTTTGGAAGTATTTAAACTGATTACTTCCTGAAAATGATAGCTTAATAGCAATTCCCACTGCTTTCACACACATAACCTACATTTTCCATTTTAAAAAAAAAAAAAAAAAATCATGAATATACGACATTTATGAAAGAAAAGGTTACAAAAACAACATAAGAGGCCAACCGTCAACGAGCCCATAAGCGAGCAGATTCCAACATATATAATTAGATGAGTGTGTCCATAGAGTGGCACATAACGGTAAATCAGTACACCAACAAGAACCAGTACAGTGCAGGCATAGACCATAAACACTGTGAACATCATAAAATTCTTCGTTAACACTAGCTAATCATAATTAGTAAAGGTGTTCAAACTTTTAATACAAAATCATAAATTGTATAGCTTTCGCCCTGCCCCTCCAAAAGAAGATCTAGAATCGTTAATAAAGTTAACATCTATACATTTTCTAACTGTCCTAGTTGTGATTCAGATCATTCACTGATAAAATAAATGGCCTAATTTTATGAGGCTTCAGTGACTTTTTTTCATCTGATTTAATGGTCAGATAAATAAAACATACCTGGCTCAGTTGCAAAGTGCCAAACTTGTTTGACTGAACTAACTTGAGTCTCATGTGGAGCATGTAACACAATCGTTGTCGAACCCACTAAGCAAAGTACACACCCAACTAAACCAAAAATATGCAACCTTTCATCCAAAAAATAATGGGCTAATATTGCGCTGCACAGGTTGCATAACAAGTAAATAAAAAAACATGAAAATCACACATTTGCATCAAATACAGCCTTTTCATAAGTTATTTAACAACACCCTTGATTCTAAATTGCAGGAACCATTTTACACAAAAAACTCTTATAGTTTGGAGTGAAAGTAATATCAAAATGGCAGTTTTGTATAGGAAAATCTTGGTGCACTACCTGACTATTATACTTAGAGCTCCCAAAGGGGTAACAAGAATGGCCGGAGCAAATGCATACGCAGCAAAATTCGCCACTTCACCCAAAACCACTGCACATTCATAGAAACTTAAAAGTAAAAACAGAAATGTAACATGTATCTTAACAAACAACCCAACGGTAGAGGTGGGCAAACAGACAGGTTGGATGACGTGTCAAAATGGTTGGATCAGGTTTGCTTGACCCAAAATAGTTCTTTTTACAAAAAGTTTACTCTCTCCATCCCAAAACTACTGTGCACAATAAAAGGCATTTTAAAATATGTTCATGTGCTGCAGTTTGTAGTTGAAAAAAATCGTAAAATGCCGCTTTTATACTTGCAACTAAGATATGTTCATGTACTGAAATTTCACCCATTTACCCTATCATATTCATAGATAAAACATAGCCTAAATTAACCCTTTTTAAAATGAATGGATATCATCACCATCTCTACTGGATCATAGGAGGCAAATATAGCAAGTGTCATACTGTCATTCAACTTACAATGATTGTGAAGATTCGTTTTATACAAGCACAAATAAAAACTAATGAGATGTAACGAGAACTTACTGCTCACCATCCCAGCCCACCACAAAGGTTGCTTCAAGTATGAGTGACCTCCTGAGCCTGAAACACAATCCCAATAGAATAACTTGTTTACAGAAAAGAAAATTTGTTGTTCCATTCCATGTCGTCATCTAAAATAACATCTATTGATGTAAATATTACCAATTAAACAACCTTGAGCAAGTAAATGAATAAAGAAGCTGTAGGCATGTTTGTGTTATCTAAAAATACTAATTGAAGCCTCCGACCCAGTCAATAATGATTTTCAAATTTCAACCATGGTGTGTACTATCATTACAGATTCTATAAGAATAAACAACAGCAATAGTTGCTGCCAGGGCCGGCTCAAAAAATCCGAGACCCAAAGAGGATAACAAACACGAGGCCCTTTTCGTAAAAAAAAAAAATTGTTTTAGATCCTATGATTCATAAAATATCTTTATGTATGCATAATTATAGATCATAAATCTCAATGTCAACAATATTAAAGCTAAAATCATCTACATATAATATATTAATTTTTAGAATTTGTGGCCTTAAGGAAGTGGGGGCCTAAAGCGCTTGCTTGATTTCACTCCCCCTTGAGCCGGCCCTGGTTGCTGCTATGATCAACTCTCAACATATATATATGTTATTATCATCATTAATGTAGCCTAAGATTAAACCAGGGCTTTGCATTGGCAATGATTCATGATTGAGAGAGAATGAAAAAAAAAAACACCATAAACAAGAATTAAAAAGGGCCCTGTCTCTTGACGCTTATTAGAAAATGATTATTTGTTAGCTGATCATTGAAATATTCAGTTTAGGCTGGGTGGTATACTGCCAAATCAGTGGCAGACCCAGAAATTATTTTCTGGGATGCGATCGGGGGGTTTAACCGGATTTTTAAGGGATGCGATTGAGATTTGCCTACAAATTCCACTAATATTTTTTTTATTAAGGGGGTGCCCGCCCCGCTTGCCTTACAAGTAGGTCCGCCAATGCACCAAAGGGAGGCGCCTTCATCCCCTCTACCATTTCCTTGGTGAGAGTGCCGGGACCACCCTTGAGTTAAACTATGATAAGCCACACCATGCTAGTAAACGTTAAAGAAACCCCCAAGCTTTAGAATAAGTAACTTAAACTCTTTATACAAAACAGAGTGCATCAATTGCAAATATTAAGATGCAATCCTAGACACAATCAAATTAGCTTCTTGGTGTATCAAAAGGTAACAGAGAAGTAAGAAGTTTGACTATATACACATAACATTTGAAAAAAAAAATCATTAATAAAGAAATAGAACCTGCTCTTGTTCCAGAAGCACCAGCCTTCATGAGACCCTTTTTCTTGATAATAAAGCTAGAGCCAATAAAGACGCTTGATGATATAGCTAGAATAAGCCCATGAATATTATCAGATGACATTTCCCCCATCCTTTTTTTGTTTGATAAAAATGGAGAAAATGTCAATCAAATAACCGAATTAAAGATCAAGACTACTTGCCCTAAAACAAATATAAAGCTTTTCTCTCTCTTACTTACTCTGTAAACAATCAATCAAAAAGATACAGACTTTTTGGGAAAATGGGTATGTGAAAAAGAGGGTTTAGAAAAAGTTTTCAACTTTAAAAAAGATTTACGTAAAGATATAGAAAATATGATGCATACAAGATTGTGATTGTGATTGTGATGTATATGGAAATATGTATGTGTGTGTTTCTCAGTGAAATATGTTTCGTAATGGAATGAAGGAAGGAAGGAGAGAGAAGAATGCTGCCAATTATATTATGTATGTGTTTTGTGTTTTGTGTGAGCCTGGAAACACGAAGCAAATCATGAATGAATATGAATATTACATACTAGATAATTGCCCGCGTTACACGCGGTTCACCAACGTACAATTATTTTGAGGGGTAAAACATATAAAAAATGTAGCAGAAATATTTTATTAAGATTTAAAAGCAACGAACACACATTTATTCAAATATCGCTGAAAATTTCCTTAGAAACAACATTTTTTGTTTTAGTCATCACTTCCCATCAGCATCCAGTATAAGTAAATTAAAAGCGTTTTTTTAAAAAATTTGTATGTAAAAACGGAATATAATTAAATATTAGTCATATTTTGTTGAATACACTTATTGGGAACGATTTAACACTTACCAAATGATAAGATTATTAAGAAAAAAAAATAGCACCGACAATGTGAAACAAAATACCAGAGTACTAAAAATACAAAATTCGGAAATAAAACATAAAATATGACTTAAAAAAAAATTAATCATCAAACAATATTAATAAACCCAATGTTCTGCAAAGCCTTGTTATGTTTTTTTCCATCAAGATGAGCATTTAAGTTCGTTTGACTGGTACACCTGACTTGACATATACCACAATAGAATACATCATCGCCATGAGCGTGTGCAACCTAAAAAAAATGAATACACAAATAAGGCATATATTTTTACGTATAATAAATATATATATATATATATATATATGTATTAAACGTAATATATGGATTAATATTATAAAATACCTATTTGTACGTATAATAAATATATATATATATATAAAACTTATATATATATATATATATATTAAACGTAATATATGGATCATTATTATAAAAAAAATGAATACACAAATAAGACATTTATTTTTACGTTTAATAAATAAATATATATATATATATATATATATATATATATATATATATATATATATATTAAACGTAATACCTTGGCTTGATGTTTTTTGCCGTTAACATGTTGTGCATATTGGGCATCATCCAAACACTGGACGTCACAGAGTTGACAATAATTAACTGGTTGTAGAACTGCACCGTTGTACACCATGTGAGAGAACCTAATATCCATGACTACCTATAAAGAGCAAACCGATTTTTGTCAGTATCTTCAAATATTTTTTTTTTTAAATTTTAATAAACGAAAATCGGCCACAATTGTTACATAGAAACTTTACAAATTAAAAAAGAAGCCGATAAAAAAACAACAACAAACAGAATCGAAAATAATATGTGTATTTTAGAACATAAAACCTACTGTATAATCGAAAAAAGCAGAAAAAAAAACAACAATACAAATAAAGTAAAAATATAAAGCGGATGTTAAAAAAAAAGATATAAAAAAAAATCGATGGTTACAAAATAATACCTTATTACAAAAAAAATCGACGGTTACAAAGGCCGTTCCAAAAAACCGATGGTTACAAAATGTGGTCAAAGAGAAGTAAATGCGTATTTATATAGATCTTAGTTATTCTATATATTTTTGTTAACTTCATATTTTTAGTAATAATTAATTATAATATAATTATGGCAATCATATTTTCGGAAAGTTATTAAAAACCTACAATTTTCGGAAAATTATTAAGTTTATATTTTTAGTAAGATTAATTATAATGTAAATTTAATATAATTAACTATAAAGTACCGTTTTTTAACATATTGAAAAAAAATAAAAAAATTATATAAAGTAACCGTATAAAAAAATAATTATAAAAATTAAATCGAGGGTTGCACTAAGTTGCCATTTTTTAACATATTGCGAAAAATAAATAAAAAAAATAAAGAAACCGTACAAAAAAAATTATAAAAAATAAATCGAGGGTTGCGAATTAATACCTTATTTGAGTATCCAATGTATTTGATTATAGATAATAATATGGTTAAAGAGAAGTATAAATGCATATTTATATAGATATTAGTTATTCAATATATTTTTGTTAAGTTCATATTTTTAGTAACAATTAATTCTAATATAATTATGGAAATCATATTTTCGGAAACTTATTAAAACACCTCAATTTTTCGGCAAATTATTAAAGTTAATTCGCAATAACTTTTTATTTTTAGTAACATTAATTATAATATAAATTTAATATAATTAACCATAAGTTGACGTTTTTTAAGATATTGCGAAAAAAAAAAACAAAATATATAAAGAAACCGTATAAAAAAATAAAATTGTAAAAAATAAATCGAGGGTTGCACTAAATTGCCGTTTTTTAACATATTGCGAAAAAAAATATATAATGAAAAGTACAAAAAAAAAATTATAAAAAATAAACGGAGGGTTGCAAATTAATAAAACGTTATTTGAGTATCCAATGTATTTGATTATAGATAAGAATATGGTTAAAGAGAAGTATAAATGCATATTTATATAGATATTAGTTATTGAATATATTTTTGTTAACTTCATATTTTTAGTAACAATTAATTATAATATAATTATGGCAATCATAAACACCTCTAATTTTCTAGTCAAAAAACTTATTTAATATGGTTAATTACTTACCATGATTAAAGGAATTTCAGGATTTGAATTTTTTGGTGTAATTACAATTCAAATTTTTCGAAAATTTGAATTTATGGAGATGTAGCGTTTTTTATTTTTAGCAAGTGTGTAATTACAAAGAATTTTTATTTAAAACTGTTTATTACTAACCTTAAATACTTACCATTATTAAAGAAATACTATTTCAATTTTAAAGTAAACGAAAAAGTCAACTTAATTATATTTACATTTTTTGATGTTTTTTTTTATTAAGTATGTAATTACAATACACTTGTTTAACTTAATTGTACTATAGCAACTTTGTAATTTTAACATAATCTTTCGTCATAGTACTTATAATTTTATATTAAAGTAACTTAAAAACGTTTTTTTTAAAAAAATGTTTGTAAAAACAGAATATAATTAAATATTAGTCATATTTTTTAATGAATAATTTTTTAAAAAAAAATTTTAAAAATCGAAAATCATTCATTAATGTTTCGGTCAAAGTGTTTAATAACTTTCCTAAACACTATAATCCAGATTTTTAATTTTTTTAATAACTTGCCTAACATTGTAATCCCGATTTATAAAATAAAAAACATTTAATGACTATTCTATTTTTAAAATTTAAAAAAGAAGAAAGAAAAATCTAACCTCGTATGCAAGACGGATGCCTTTGAACACCTCACCAGCTTGTGAATTCTTGTTAACATTAAATCCACAGTATTAAACGGATTATTATGAAATCATGAAAGAGAAAAATCTTATAAACAATCGGAAAAATCTGGAAATAATTATAACGAAACAACAATATATAACAGGAATCGTATGAAAAAGCAAGAAAAAATCGTTACCTTGAAGGAGAGAGACGAAGAACATGAAACCTAAACCCCCAAATCTGCAAAATTATTTAAAAGCAATCAACAATACAAAAAAATAGGTTAATATCAACCGAGAAATCCACCCCGTCGTTATCCCAGAACCAAATATCACGGCTGCCAGAGATTTTGACAATGCTGAGAAGGCGTAACAGCTCTCCATACTTGCCCCAACTGGTACTATTAAAGGTTTTACCCCTCTATTTCCAGACCCATTGAATCCCATTAAAGATAACATCCATGAATCTTCTTCCATCCATGTTAAAAACCTTTATGTTTGATTACATGAAAATAAGTGATTAAATGTTTCAAGACAAATAATGTAATAACCTCAAATCTTGCACAGCATGTGAAAATGAACATTGTAAAACTTAATACATTAGTTAATCTCTTAGACGCGCAATAAGTTTGAAAATTTTATTTGTAATGCGTATGAATTAAATAATCAGGATATGCATACTCCATTATAGTGCCCTCAAATTTAAATAAGATATGGAGGAAAAAAAACATTGCTAGACAGAAAGAAAAAGTAGAACAATTTTGGAAACAATGCCTTATTTTGAAGGTGTGATCGACCCACCAGTATCACCACTATGTAAGCCTCAACCTCATGCTCTTCTTCCCTGCTCCGCCTTCCACCGCCGCTGGTCGGAGACCATAGCCGCCGAGTTCCTCTCACCATATCTTTCTCTCTCTAGTTTTATGTGTATGTGTGTGTTGTTGAAAGGAAAATAATAGGCAGGCAAATGAATTTTGAGTTTAAATTGTTTTAGGTAAGTTAATTAATTCAATGAGAAGCTTTGACCAAATCATAATGAATTACCTAATTTAATATAATTACCTAATTTAATATAATTAATGAATTTTGATTTTTAGAAAAAACGAAAATTTTATAAAATCCCACAATGAGACACTTGGCATTATTTGATTGGTTACACAATTGAGGAGCAACATGGGAATGCCAAGTGTCCTCATGGACTTTCGTTTATTAGGTATATAGATTCTTATTATTATTATTATTATTATTATATAAATCAATTCGCACCACAGCTTATTTTTGCTACTATCCCGCGTTACTTGAAATTCCATTTATACCCATTTATTTTTTTTATTTTATTTTATTTTTGTTCCTTATATTTCATTTCATATTTCTTAAAAGGCATATTACAGATTTGTTCCTTAACTTTTCTTTATACTCTTTGATTCCAGCAGGTAATGTAGTAGATGATCTTTAAATTTGATGGACCTTAAAATTTTATTGCTCAATGTCAGGGTATCGTAAGACATGAACACGAAACATGTAAACACGACACGATAACTTATCGTGTCATTTTTTTTTTTGCCAAACACAAACACGAAAACAAACCTATTTATACTAGGTTAACACGATAACACACTACAATGCATGTTTAGAAACACTATAAATATCGAACACGACCACGAACCTGTTTATAAATACGATAAGACATGAACCCGAGGGTTTAGGGATGGCCTTTGACGATGGATGAAGGTGGCCGAGGGATTTAGGATGGTCTTTACTTCGACGGTGGATCATGGATGGAGGTGGAGAGTCTTCATAGTTCTGAATTTGAGTGAAAGATGGCTAAGGGATTTAGGTTTTTTTTTTTTTTTTTTTAATACAAAGAAGACGTATCTAACTATCAATCCCACGTCATACTTTTAATTTAATAAAAAATCTAATCATGTACTAACGGGTATTAACAAGTAAACATGTATTTAACATGTTTAGACTTTAAATTTAACATGTCTATTATACCTGGTTTAGGACTCGAAAGTTGTTAAGGTCATGTAGGTTCGTGTCATGTCCCTATCAGCCCTACTAAATGGGCATAAGATTACTATTATAGCCCTTTGTATAAATAGGATATAAGATATATACACACACATACTAGGTTATCCCCCGAGTGCTTCCCGGGATAAACCAATCTAATGTGAAGTGATAAAATGTGTGTACCGTAAAAAAATATGTCGTTTTTTTTAGGAAATCCTTTTGAAATTGTTAAAGTTGGGTCCCACCTCAAAGTCATTAGTAATGCGACACGTGTAATTTCCTTTACCCGGTTCTTAGGTTTTTAGCCGACATCATTAGTTATGAAGTGATAAAATGTGTGTACCGTAAAAAAATATGTCGTTTTTTTAGGAAATCCTTTTGAAATTGTTAAAGTTGGGTCCCACCTCAAAGTCATTAGTAATGCGACACGTGTAATTTCCTTTACCCGGTTTTTAGGTTTTTAACTGGCACCATTAGTTACCCTTATAGGTTTTGGCTTGACTCAGCTCATTTGCTACATGTTTTTTACTTTTTCTATAATTGTAATATAACAACTCGACAATGCAAATTTTCTTCCAATTCGGTACATTAGAAACCCAGAGGTGAATGTAAAACCATAAAGAAAAAACTGGGAACTTAGAAATTCAAAAACCTAAAAAAAAATGCAAATTTTCTACTATTTTTTTTTTGTTTTTTAGGTTTCGTTATATGTAAAATTGCATTTTTTTTAACAAATAAATATCGGTTTTTCATACCGGTTTCGAACCAGTTTTTTCCAAACCGGTTTCAGACCAGTCAGTGGCCAAACTGGTTCGGTTTGGTTTATAGGGAAAATATATGAAATTGATGGAGGAAAGGGCGGTTTGTATCTAGGACCGAAACCGGTTCCTAAAAACCGGTCCCAAATCAGTTCGGGTTAGGCCGGTTCGGTTCGGTTCCAGAAACATGTTTTTTTGTTCACCCCTATGTTTGTATGGTGTTAAAATAAAGAATGAAGTAAAGAAGGATTGGGGCGGGTGGACTTATCGGAATGCGCCAACTGAATATGGATGAAAGTGTTTAAAAAGTAAAGTGAAGTTTTAGCGGCAAAACAAAACACACAGTTGTTACGAATTATGTTCCACCAAAATCAATAAAAGAAAGAGAGAAAGGAAATGAGTTCAAGAATTAGGGTTCGTGGACAACGCTCCATTCTCTCATCCTTCAACCCTCGACCATCCGCTGTTGATGATAATACTGCTGACCAGTAATTCCTCTTTCTTTCTTTCTTTCATAAACCCTAATAATAATAATAATAATAATCCCTCTTTCTTTATTTCTTTGGGTTCGAATTGTATGTATACGTTCTGACTCACAGGCTGATTGACTGACTGAATGTAGGGAAAGACTGGAAAAGAAGAAGCGTCCAAATATTTCATTATCGGATTTCCTTGACCGGAAGCTCCTTAAAACCCACAAATTACTTCAGGTTCTTCTTCTTTATTTACCTCCATCCTCCTCACATACACTGCTGATACATACATACATACAATTAATAATAATAAATATAAACTCTGAAATTTAGTTTAATTATCTATCTATCTCATCGGGTGTCTGTGAAACCAGGATCGTCTTTTGACTTTTCCTTTTATTATCTTAGTAATAATCAGCTTAACTTCATACATCATATTCATTTCTCATTGATATATGTTTCTAGACATGCATTCAAGCTTCCATTTATAACTAACTAACTAACTACAAGAAAAACGTTGATCATTGTTGCCATCAACATTGATAGACTTCACCAACACAGTTTTTTCTATACTTTCATAGTAAACTTATGTACTTAGTACATCATGTGAACTTCCTTACGGATCCACTCTGCGGCCAGCAGATCTGCTCGTCTTTGGTTGGGCCGGAGGAAAACATGCTTGTGTTGACCTCACAGGGTATCTCCTCTGGCTGGTTTGAGGGACAATGGGTTTGTAGGCCGGATGCCTCATTTGTATGTGTGGAAAGTTTATGTTTATGTATAACTAACTTTCAAAACAACCCTCTCTCTTTTCCCTCCACATAACTGCTCGTATCACACACCCAAGGCGCACAAACAGAAAGCACTGCAGAATCAGAATTAAACCAAGGACCTGTGCAGCGATTCAATTATCAACATGGCATCAGAGCCCGATCAAAGAAGAGTTTATGGTATTTTCGATGTTGATGAGAAACCGTTAGATGTTCCCGAAGACAAAGGCAAGAGGCCGATGTCTCCATATCGTGAAGAAGAAGATCGTGTAGATCAAAGTGCTCTCAATAAGAAGATTGCAGAATTTAAGGAGTGTATGGACCCTTCGAACATCAATTTCTCCAGATTTCACATCGGATCAGCCCCAAAGTCACGAATAGAGAAGAAGAAAAAGGCGCAACAAGAGTTCAACAATCAAGTAAAGGATGCCCCCGAATACCCACACGCGATGTGTTGTGGTAAATGTAAAGAAGCTTTCCATTATAGAAGAAATTGCCCTAAGAAGATAGGCAAAACAGAATTTATGGTGAAAGGCACGGAAGGAAAAGGATGGGATGATGTATGGCACGCGAGTCTAACAAGAAAAGAACATGGATGTGGTTTTAAGGATCAATTCGCCACATTTAGTAAATCATTTGGAGTAGAAGGCCAACCAAGTGGATATAGAAGAGAGTATTTTAGAGGAAGAGGATCGGTGATAATCACAAGTGGAGGACAAGTACACAAGATCAAGAAGGTATATTATGTTCCTACACTTCGCAAAAATGTTTTAAGTATAGAAAGATTAAATCAAGAAGGCCTAGAAATAGAATTCGATGGTGACACATGTCACATACATAGGCCGATCCTACAAGAGAAAAGAAAGATGATTTTATGCCGAATTTGTGATAGTGAAAGTCACTTCACATTTAAATGCCCCGAAAGAGAAAATATTGTTGAAAAAGATGGTAAAGGACCACTAGAAAGGTTCACAACCAAACGGGTCAGATTTGAAGGCATTAAAGAACCACTAAGTGTTGAAGACAAAGAAAGGGCTTACATGTTCAAGCACTTTCAAGAATTCTCTATCAACAAGGACCATTATGAAGGCAATATGGAAAGAGGTCCTATCATGTACCCAACCAATGAATCAAGTTTGCAAGATTGCTTAGTTTTCATGGATTTACTCCATGTCACAACAACGGTTGAAAGGTACAAGCGTAAGTTCGAGTTAGAGTTTGAAAAGATTGTTATGTGGTTCATGCGTGACTTTCTAAAGATTAGGGCCGAAGCCCCTATACCACCACGAGACACATCCGGTTATCCTATTAGTTTATTGGATTTGTACACTAAAGTTCAAGTGTTTGGTGGATATGAAAAAGTCACAAAATATGAAAATTGGGCGATTGTTGCAATGAGTATGGGTTATGGAAGAGGTCTACCAAGTTTGGCAAGCAAAGAAGAAATAGCAACAACACTAAGGCTAGTGTATGTCCGATATTTGGAGATGATGGAATGGTACCATCTCAAATACAAAGGCCGCGAGTTAGTTGTCGAAGTCAACAATGAAGAAGGTAGCACAAGTGATGGCAACAAGTGGAAGAATGAAGATATGCCGCCCAAGAAGAGAAGCCGTTCATCATCAAGTGATGAATGAAGAGTTGAAGGAAGGAAAATCAAGTTTAAGGGGGAGAATGTTAGAAGACTAAAGTAATAAACTTGATTTATCTTATGTTATGTAAATAATAAACATGTGTTAATTGATGTATCCTAAGTTTAATAGGTATAGTACCGGTTATGTAACACACCGGTTAGATAATAGTTGTGTCCTAAGTATGTTAATGTTTAAGGGGACGCGTCTGTTTAGTATGCATCGGTTCAGAACTATAAATAGGGACCGGATGCCTCATTTGTATGTGTGGAAAGTTTATGTTTATGTATAACTAACTTTCAAAACAACCCTCTCTCTTTTCCCTCCACATAACTGCTCGCATCACACACCCAAGGCGCACAAACAGAAAGCACTGCAGAATCAGAATTAAACCAAGGACCTGTGCAGCGATTCAATTATCAACATAGCTGTGATTTTTTATTTTTTTTAATCCCAATGTGCTGGATTAAAGGACTCGGTAGTAATCTTTTTCAGGGTAAAGAGAAGCCATTTCTGTCCCCAGGAGCTAGTGTTGGTGCTAATCATCTTTTTAATGGAACAAATGCTGCCAAAAAAACTAAAGGACCAGATTTCGATGGAACTCTTGATATTGTTTTTGAACAGTTCAAGCACAATAAAGAAAATGAAGATAATGTTTGTTTCAATGTAGAAGATTCGATTCAAAGTAGTACCCCCACGCATGTAGCAAAAGAATCCCCAATTGAGGATCCGAGGAAACAAACAAATCAATTTGAAGGTTTGTCATCAGCTTCATGTAGATTGCTTTTTCTCATCCCCCTGCTTGATTTTTATTACCTTTTGAGTTTTTTCGCTATGTATTCATATCAGTAAATAACACTATTGGTCTATGGTTAATTATTGGTTTTGTCAAAAGATAGTTCATTTAGTGATTAGTGACTCATTGTCAAATTTAGTTAAAACTTAAAAGCTTTTGTCCCCTTTGGGTGATCATTAAAAAGATACTTTATGATGACCCCAAATGTGACAAAAACGCATCTTTTATAACTTAAACGTACAATATAAAGAGTACAAAGACCAATATTGGACGAAAGTGATTGTATGTTATTTTTTGTTTTTTGCAAATAAACTTTTCATTTGCATTTGAGTGTTTTGTATGAGTAGCAGGTTTGTATGGTAAACCACCTGCTCCAAAGGGTTTGGTAGTTCTTGGAGGTGATCCAATGCCAAAACAAGCAAAATATCAAAAATCGTTCATCAGAAAAGAGAAGCCACTTCCTCTTTATAATCACTGTAAGTACCATATCTTTCAAACAATAAGAATTTTGAAAACAGGTATCTGACATTTTTATAAATGGTAAAAGGTGGCATTTGGTTGAATGGCACGTGAATGAGGTAATAGCATGGCTTTCGATATAGTGGTTTCAGGCTTTCGGGTTTGGTTGATAATTATGGGGTTCAAAATTAGGAATGAAACTCATAAATCAAGTATGTCTCAAATATACGTATTACGTAGGGACCAGGTTTGGCCGTTTGGGAAACACATTCCAACCTACTATCAAATTGAAATCCTTACCAGATTCCTCGTTATACACCAAACGCTACCTAAGTTACGCAATTAAGAGGTGTTCGTTATGAGTGCATGGGTTTTATAGTGAATCATGTTTGGTTTTAGGGTATGAGCTCAAAGGAGTGTGGTTAATACCCATATTATTTTGTATATCATATGAATATCCACCGAATGGGCTGGGCTGGGCTGGGTTTAGAAAATCATATCCACCTATAGGCTATAGGTATTATTATTGAGTGCAAACCAAACATGAGCTAATTACATTACATGTTTTATGTGTTATGAACAGATGCAAGTGGGAGTGGATGGTGGGACAGTGATATGGAAGGCATTGACAATGATGAAGTGGGTTTCAATGAAGTGTGGGAAGGGGTGGGGTCTGCCACAATTGGTGGACTCGATTGGCATTAATCCAACAATCATGTTATCAATTGCATCCACAACCACAAGAAATTAGACCCCGTTAGGTCAAATTGTCGATTTGAATCCTGAAACCAATCTACCAAGTAATTTTCTATGAAGAATGCCATTAATTTTCTGCACATGTGATTCTGTAAAATTATACACTTAACATTAGAAGTCATCTAATGTTTGATCCACTGAATGCTACTTTTGATGCTAACATTACAAGTCATCGTTTTCTCACAATAAAAAAAGGTTCGTCTTTATTTTAAAGCTAGGGGGGGGGGGGGGGGGGGGGGGAGCCCCTTGGGCGGCAGAAACTTCAAGGGCGTGGGGCAAGGGTTGGAGGTGAGGTGGATGGACTTGATTGGCTGCTTCTTTTTTTTATTTTTAATCTAACAAAAATTTAAATAATAATAATATTCCTTTTACATCCATCCCCCTTTCACTCCCCACAATTCACTCTTCACACATAAATCCCACAAGTATCACATGACGTTTCATCCCCTCTTTCCCCTCCACTCCTTATAGTCTAATAGATAGATTTAGTTATTATAATAAATAGATTTGGATTAGATGGTTCATGTGTAACCAATAATATATCCATCAGTAATCACTAGATGACAAAAATGATGAAGATGAAAGGTGCCCCTAGAATCATAATTGGGACAGCATGTCATTTCTTTTTTGTGTGCTTTTAAACTGTTTTAACATGTATGGAACATTGTTATAGTTGGATCAACGTGTTGTAGTTGGTTCCAATTTCCGAACATGTGAATATCCTTTAGATTAACATGATGTGAAGATTATGTTGGAGATCGCTATAAAATATAAATAACTTTTTCTCCATGTCCTTTTTTACAAAGAGTAATTTTTTAAATCAACATTATTGTAGCAAAAAGTTAGACTGAATAACCAAAATTGTTTTTAGAGGTTTTCTTCTATCATAAAAAGTTTGTTTTCTCCGTTGTACCACTGAGGATTTCAAAACGTTGCGAGATCCATCCAAATGTCTAACCTTATTAAAAACTAAGGTAACCTAAAAGGGCATTTTTGTAATTTTACCTTTGTTTTAATGTTTTACCTTTCTTTACCCTCTAAACATTCATCAAATTCAAAAGTCTTGCTTTATTTTATTCCTCCTAAGCCACCCTATTTATTTATTTATTTTTATTTTTTTTACATTTTAAGCCCTCTAATTGCACATCCTCACCCAAATTATGTTGTTTTCTAAAAGCCAACCACAATTTTATTAACTTTATTAATGTTACCCTATTTTTTTTTACACAATTTGAGTTTATATATTGAATTTATGTTTTATTCGACTATAGTTTTCCTGTTTTAGATAGGAATTTTTAACCTTAATTTCAGTATAAACTTAAAATGATGTATTTTAAAAAAATAAGAAAAAATAAGAATATTGTTGGAGTTGAAGTGATGACCGAATGAACTTTAGTTGTAGTGTGGTATAAGGGGTGTATCATATATTTATCTAGACAGTATTATATCATTAGCATTGTAAGATCGCTTGACAACCTATCTTGCAAATGAGTTTATATCCTTAAACATCCGATTTTAACTTTTAAAATGACTTAGGATGGTAAAATCATTTGGTGATCCAACCTTACAATGGACTTAAATTCTACTTTCAATTTTCTACCATTAATCAAATGATTTTCAATTTATAGTTTTGTTGCTAGTTTGAATTTTAAATGTTTTATTAGATTATAAGGTTTAGGGGTATGGGGACGGGAAAGGGGAAGGGATCTGAGGTGGAGCTCGTCCCCGTCGGGGAACACCACCCCCAACCCCCCATCGGTAAATTCTCCCCCTTCACCCCGAGTACAAATTGACCGTTGTTGATGATGATGTAAAATAATAAAAAAAAAGGAAGGATGAACTATTTCCTTGGTTTGGGGGAGGGGAAGAGGAAAATGATATGACGCTAATGTAGAAAGAGGGAGAAAGAGGAAACCACACCCCATGGCCTAATAACAATATAAGTAGGATTTGGGTGTTAAGCTGCATAAGGATTAAGGTCACTGTCGGGGGAGAGTGGTCGGCGATGGTACATTATGCCCTTTTTTTCCTTTCTCATATGTATATGGGCCCCAATAATAATTAGCCCAATCACAATTCATGGTATTGAATATTTATTTTTTTATTTGTTATATATTATTATTATTATTATTAAAAAAATGTATACAGGGGCCATACTCCATAGTATGTTATGGTTTTAATTTTATATTTGAATACTAGTATCTATAATCTGTTTTTCAGAGTTGTAACCATGTAGGTGGTCTTGTAACTCGTAAAATATGTGAGTTAAGCCACTTAGGGGCGCAACTTCATTGGGGTGGTAGGGGCACCCGACCCTCTGAAATTTTCGCTTAGAAGTTCTGATTATATAGTATTCGTATAGAATTTTTTTGGTATTTACGGTTTCTACACCCTGTAACCGGTGGCTTTCGACCCTCCGAGATTTTTGCTCAGGCTTCGCCCTTAACATTAACTAGAGTCAAACTTGAGGTGATAGTGATATAAGCCACGCTACTTCAGCTTGTAACATATAAACTGAGTTGAAAATTCATCTTAATAATAATTCTAAATAAGCATGAATTGTGAGCAAGAAGAGTTTAGCAAAAGTACAAAACATTTTGAGTTTGGTTTTGGAAAACCAAGGAATTATGAAAGGGAGGGCATTTCTGGATTGCTACGCGACAACACCACTGCCACTCTTAAAAGCGTAATCGTTTGACAACAAGCAACCGGTTGGCAAACACACAATTTAATAATCTTTTATATAAATTTGACATGGCAAAGGGGGAATGGAGGGAGGTTGGCAAATTTGACCACCCAAGTAATTAGTCTAAGTAATAATGAAGATACCCTTATCTGATTTACATGGGGTATCCATATCTTACATATATACAAATAACTGAATAACTAAGATCATGCGTAGTCGAGCGTGATTGTGGGCGCCAAAACAAAAATAACGCCCGCTACACCGGTACATGGGGGCGCCATCGATAAAAAACATCCCCAGCGTTATGTTTATAACGCTTCATTGCACAATCAACCACCAATAAAATTCATCCATGTGCTCTCCTTCTTGTTTGAATATTATGTAACGGTAAAAAAAAAATAAGTTTTTTGTTGATTAATTAAAAAAAAATTTGGTTAAAATGAAAAACCTGTGGTGGAGTCTGTTGATGTGGAGGATGTGAAGGTGACTACATTTGCCGTTACCTGGAGT
Source organism: Ambrosia trifida (assembly GCA_028751855.1). Lineage (NCBI taxonomy): Eukaryota > Viridiplantae > Streptophyta > Magnoliopsida > Asterales > Asteraceae > Ambrosia > Ambrosia trifida. The sequence continues at coordinate 143,598,460 of CM054125.1, forward strand.
GGCTAGGGTGGCGGTGGTTACCAAGAAGGAAGTAGATGGTTAAGGTGAGTTCTGTTTTGAAAGAAGTGGTGGATAAGATGATTATAAAAAGGTTACGAAGAATCTTATGGATAATATATGTCTCCTTTTTTTTTTTTTTTTTACCGTTCTAAAAAAAATAAAGGGGGCCTTAAATTCGCCCTCACACTACACCTCATTTTAAATTCAAGCCCGATTAGCTTCTACTACGTGGACGTATAAGAAAAAGAGGCCTTAAAATTTTCACCCCGTAATCCCCTATCCTTGTGATTCTGAAAGTTTTTATGGTGGGTGGGTGGGTGATGAGTGTATGTATAAAGATCATATAGTGTGTAAGAGAGAGAGACGCCATTAATTAAATTAAAGAAAGACAGGTTTGGTTTGGTTTGGTTTGTTTAGGTTGGTGGTAAATAATAATTATAACAGATGGCGGAAGGTGTACGTCGTAGTTCCCAGGTGTAACCTTCTCCGTCGACGCTCCCCAATCCACCTCGTTACTTGTTCCTTTCCCTTTTCCGTTACCGACCTTTTTCCCCATTCTTTACTTTAAATACACATACATACATACAATTACTTTCTTTCAATTCAAGTCGGTCGGTCGGTCCTTCATTTCGTTTCTTCTTCTTCTTCATAATAATAATCTCAATTGGTGACTCAGATGAGATCCCATTTTCCGTTCACACTTGAAACACACTTCAACTTTTCATTACACCCCAAATCATAACCCTAACACTCCCTCATTTTTTAGGTTACATTACATTTGGAGTTTCACAAGTTTGTTTAGACTTATTAATTAGACACTTGTTTTCTTTTTATTATTATTATTATTATTATTCAAGTAATTCAGTCCATTGTGTTTATATAGCCGTTGGGGATTAGGTTATAAGTTGCAATCACTCTTCACTATCTTTTTCTTCAGATCAACCCTCCCATACCAGACACAGGATCTCATCTATCTCCATTGGTTGTATATTAGTCTGAGTCTGAGTCTGAGTCTGAGTCTGAGTCTGAGTCTGAGTCTGAGATGGTTACTGGGAATATATTTCATTTTAGAAGGAATTCATGGCCACCTGAGGAATACATTCATCCAACAACCCTCCAACTCGTCAGTCACTTCTTCTTGTTTTTTGAATTGAATTGAGGAGTTTTTGATGATTAATAATAATATATTGGTTACAGCTTGATTTTGATGGCGGTGCACCTCCTGAACAAGCATGGAGGAGGAAGTTAAACACTCATGCCAATATTCTCAAGGAATTCAGTATTACTTTTATGGAAGCACTTAAAATGGTCTTTTTTTTTATGTCTTCTCTTTCAGTCTTCTTTATGTTGCTTAAAACGTGAATCATTGATGTTGTGTTTTTATAATTTAAATTGATTGATTGATTGCAGATGCGGCTTGGTTTACGTTTGTGGTCATATGTCCGGGAAGAGGCCTCTCATGGAAGGGTAAATGTTCCAACTATCTTCTTCTTGTGTGTGCATTATCTTAGCATTTTCAGAAAAATAAATAAAAATAATAATAATAGATTTCTTACTTAACTCCTTTTCTGTAAGGGCTGTGTGAGCTTTTTTTGGCCTTCATTGCTGCAAAATGTGCTTTTTAGTCGTTACTTTGCAACAAAACTATTCACTGTTTCCACAAGTGGCAGTTATGCTTATGCTTCTTGGCTTAATGTGTTCAGAGGGCACCCATTGATCCTTTCAATCGTGAAGGAAAACCACTTGCAAGCCAAGGGGTTCCCCTTGGTGGAATGGGGTAAGTTCTGGCTTCTGACCAATAAATTATTTTCATTTTACATCATTTTCATATATAACATCTTTTTTTTTTTTTTCAGAAGTGGCAGCATAACTAGAGGTTTTAGAGGAGAATTTAGGCAATTCCAAATCCTTCCGGGTACATGTGAGGCTTCCCCTGTGATGGCCAATCAGTTCTCTGTAAATCTCAGCCTTTAAATTATCATTCATTAGTCATTACTTATATACCTGTTGAATTCCGTAAAATAATTTGTCTATGTGTATGCTTATACCTTGTGTAGAACATTTAATAGCGAAACATTAGTAGCATGCAAGTCAGTTTGTTCTTATCTTAGATGATTTTTGGCTAAATGATGAATCCTTATGCTAATGAATACAGATTTTTATATCGCGAGAAGGTGGCCATAAAAAGTATGCATCAGTGTTATCCCCGGGCCAACATGAAGGGATAGGGTAATTGGATAAACAGTTTAATTTTCCTTTTGATGACATACCTGTGTATCGTTTCATCCAGAGATGGCAAATGGGCGGGTTGGGTAACAAGTCAAAAACGGGTAGTTTGTGTTATGGGTCCTGTTGGGCTGACCCGAAACATGTTGTCCAATTTTTTACAAGTGTACTGCTTAAAACATGATTAAAAAAACATATTATGGCAATATTAATCTAATTTTTTCGTTACACGTTTCAAGAGATTATTTGCATTAAAATCACTTTGGACGACATCAGACCCATTACCAGTTTCCTCTTTAAGTAATCTTTAACATGGCCAATTTGACCTGCTACAGATATGACATAGCCCAAATCGACCCATTGATAGGTTAACGGTTTGAAATTACCCCCTAAATTTCACCAGCAGTGTGGATGTGATGACTTTAGTTTTAATTTGTATTCCAGAAAATGTACAGATCAAGGTTTATCATCATGGGGCTGGAATTTAAGTGGCCAGCATTCCACATATCATGCATTGTTCCCACGTGCATGGACCGTTTATGATGGTATAATTTTGGCATTATTCAGTACTATGTATTAAACATGGTTTGACTTATTTTACCTTTCCTTCACATGAAACTAAGAGCTATCTTTGCTATTTTTCTTCTTCTTCTTATTAGGCGAACCTGACCCAGAACTGAAAGTGTCATGTCGCCAAATCTCACCATTTTTGCCACATAATTATCGAGATAGTAGCCTCCCGACATCTGTTTTTGTTTATACGGTATATTTTTAATATATGTGATTTGTTATCTTGCATCTCTTCCAGTATAATCTAATTACAAGGTTGTTACTTTTTTATTTGTTAGTTGGTGAATACCGGCAAAGAAAGGGCACAAGTTAGCCTTCTCTTGACTTGGGCTGTAAGTCTTGTCTTTTAGCACTTAAGAGTGTCCGTTTTGATTTCTTAAATATTAATTATTGTGTTTGTATTACAGAACTCAATTGGGGGTATATCACATCTTTCTGGGGATCATGTAAACGAGCCATTCATGTAAGTCTTATTTACTTGGTGCTCAAAATCAACAGCTTTTTGTATTCATTGTTGCAACTTTTCTGTTCTGTTGACAGAGGTGAAGATGGAGTCTCAGGTGTGCTTCTACATCACAAGTAAGTCAACAGTATATATTCATGACTTGCAATTTCAACCAGTTTACTTACGAATGGTTCAGTTTGGGTCATGCTTATGTCTAACCGGTCAACCATATTAGACAACAACTAGCTTAAGGAAACTGTTCAAACTGGTTGAAAGGGCCAAATTGTGTTTTTATTGCAAAAAAACCTTATAAACGAGATTACAATTTACAATTGAAATAACATAAATTTTGTGACATAGTTAAAAAAAAATTATGCTTTGCAGGACAGCTAAAGGGAACCATCCTGTTACATTTGCTGTTGCCGCCTGTGAAACCCAGAATGTAAATGTTACAGTTTTGCCTAGTTTTGGTTTGTCTGAAGGAACCTCTGTTACTGCTAAAGAAATGTGGGGTAAAATGGAACAGGTAATTATTCTATTGTTTATACTCCTATTATAATCTTTTGTGTTTTCTAATAATCAATTTTCTCTTGTAGGATGGTCATTTTGATCAGGATAACTTCAATACTGGCCCCGCAGTTCCTTCGTCAGCTGGGGATGCAAATTGTGCTGCAGTGTCTGCTTCAACATGGGTTGAACCAAACGGGAAGTGCACTGTGGCATTTGCTATTGCATGGTCATCTCCAAAAGTCAAATTTATGAAAGGGAAATCGTATCACAGGTTACCTTTCATATTTCTGAGTTCATTTGTCGCATTAATTTCATATATATCCTTTTAAATTCTATAATATCTCTTATACCCTTTCAATAGTAAATGAAATAAAAACAGTTACTTCTAACATGCTGTTTTATTGAATGAAGGAAGTGAGCATATTTTTAATGGTTTAAAAGGGTAAATGTGATATTATGAACTTTAGAAGGATAAAATTGTGACATATTAAAAGGATATATATGAAGTTCTTTCCAGGAGGTATTTAATGAAACTAGTCTTGAAATGTTATGCTGTATAATTGTGACTATTCTTTTCCAGGCGGTACACTAGATACTATGGTACTTCTGAGAGGGCGGCTGAGGACTTGGTTCATGATGCTCTAACAAGTAAGCGTTGTAATCTTGTAGTTTGATTGTTTTATGCTGATGAATTCAAATTGGTTAATTGTTTTATGTGTTCACAATTTATTTGCATCTGTTTCTTGATTTTTTAATCAGATTACAAGAGGTGGGAAGAAGAGATTGAGAAATGGCAAAATCCAATCCTCAAAAACGACAAGCTACCAGAATGGTAACTTCTCCTATAAATAAGCTAATCTGATATAATCCCTCTTGAAGGGTTGATCTTTGTTTTAACATCATTTTATATATTACTTAAAAATTCAAATAATCTGAATTTGCCGAAAACTCAAATTATCATAAAAGGGTGATCATTACAACCTCAATTAGCATAAGCAAAACCTACAACGGGCGGCATGGTGGTAAGTGGATTCAGCGTAAATGCATAACCTCAATTTGCATAAGCATAACCTGGTTTAAATTCAATTTCTAGAGTTCTAGTGAGCCTTTAACCCCTCTTGAAGGCAGCGGAAACTGTGGTCCCATATAAGTGGGTCCCATTGTAGGTTTTCACGGATATATAAGATAAATTGCATAAGTGCATCTAAAGACCATCTCCTTGCACCATGTTTATAGATTTTAATTATCCCATTTTGATTTAATATAATATCGGCATACTCACTTTCAGGTACAAATTTACGTTATTCAATGAGCTCTACTTCTTGGTTGCTGGTGGCACAATCTGGATTGGTACTAATTCCTATCAAACACAACATACTTGATTTATCATTCATGGCAGCTTGTCCTGTAATTTCACATCTCTTCTTATTAATTACCGTTTAGTAACTGTTTAACTTTTTTCAGACACACCACTACCAGCAGCAGACTTCATGCATGATCAAAAGCATCAATCAAAAATAACAACTAATGATCATAATGACATCAACGACAATGGTTCTACATATGATGAGGAAAATTCTTTTGCGACTTCTAGTGAAGATGAGCCCGAAGGAGAAGAGAACAAACGTCTGAATTCAAATAACGGCAACGAAGATGTTGGTAGCTTTCTATATTTGGAAGGTGTGGAATACATCATGTGGTGTACATATGATGTTCATTTCTATGCATCTTTTGCTCTTCTTGAACTCTTTCCAAAAATAGAACTCAGTATTCAACGGGAATTTGCAAGAGCTGTTTTATTTGAAGACCAAAGAAAAGTCAAATTCCTAGCAGACGGAAGAAGTGGGATTCGAAAAGTTAAAGGGGCGATCCCACATGATCTTGGGACTCATGATCCATGGCATGAAATGAATGCATACAACATACATGATACGAGCAAATGGAAAGACTTAAACCCTAAATTTGTCCTTCAAGTTTACCGAGACTTTGCTGCAACGGGTGATTTATCGTTTGGAGCTGAAGTATGGCCTGCCGTCTGCGCCGCCATGGCTTACATGGACCAGTTTGACCGAGACTTTGACGGTTTAATTGAAAACGACGGTTTCCCAGACCAAACATATGATGCGTGGACAGTCCATGGTATTAGTGCATATTGTGGCTGTTTATGGCTGGCAGCACTTCAAGCAACTGCTGCCATGGCTGCACAGCTAGGCGATTCAACCACCGCGGAGCAGTATAAAAGTAAATTCATCAAAGCGAAAGCCGCGTTCGAATCAAAACTATGGAACGGGTCCTACTTCAATTATGATAGCGGGTCAAGTAGTAATAGTAAATCGATTCAGGCTGACCAATTAGCGGGTCAATGGTATATGGCATCATCGGGTTTACCAAATCTGTTTGATGAGTTCAAAATTCGAAGCAGTTTACAGAAGATTTATGATTTCAATGTTATGAAAGTTGGTGGGGGTAGGATGGGTGCGGTGAACGGTATGCATCCTAATGGAAAAGTGGACGAAACTTGTATGCAGTCTCGTGAAGTGTGGTCTGGGGTTACTTATGGGGTGGCAGCCACTATGATTCATGCGGGTATGGAAGAGGAGGGGTTTTCAACTGCTGAAGGTATATTTACAGCTGGCTGGTCAGAAGATGGTTTCGGGTAAGTATCCTGGATCTTTGAAATTGAATGGTAAAGAAAGTAGAACAAGAACATGTGACTGACTGGTTATTATGTGTGTGTGTGTGTGTGTGTTACAGATACGCATTTCAAACGCCAGAGGGATGGACGATGGATGGGCATTTCCGGTCGCTTGTATACATGAGACCGCTTGCAATATGGGGTATGCAATGGGCTTTATCTCCAGCAAAGGTGGTATTACGTGCACCTGAAATTAACATGATGAATAGAGTGTCATCACCCTTGGATCACACCAGTGAGAGGACAAGTGTTAAAAAGATAGTTCACGAAGCCAAGTGTTTGAGCGGCTCGGTGTTTAATTGCAGCTGCTGACACAGACAGCATAGTATATGTGACAATGAAAATGTTGTGTACGGAGCGTATATAATAAACCAATCCTCCCTGAAATGGGGTAGGACCTACCTTTTAATATATCTGATTCATTGTTGGGCAATATGAGGCATATATATATATAGTTTCCAAAAGAGAGAGTAGTTATTGTTTTGAATAAGGTAAGGTAGTGAAGTGAAGTGAAGTGAAGTGAAGTGAAGTGAATTTGTTTTGTATAAACTCTTTTAATAAATACTTGTTGATATCTTTTACAGACCCAGCATACCATTCCATTCCAATCTTCTCAATATTTCTAATGTATTTTCTTTCGTTTAGGATTTCCAGCTTCTTTCTTGTGAGCCCCTTAAATTTTTTATGTAGCCTGAATATCAAAATATTATGTTAATCAAACAAATGGTATTTCGGTGTACACAAAGGATTCTAGAGCCAGCTTTTAACTACACACTATGCTGATCTTTAATCCTTCGCACTCTAATCTAATTGGCACCGTTGATATCCATTCATCAACCGTGGTGTTTCTGTGTTCTTCACATGATTTGACGTAGACTTGTTTTTCTTTTTCAAAGTAGCAGCAGGGTTATTTCAACAGCTAATTAACTTCAAGTTGAATGTCCCCAACTTTCATAGCAAGATTTATTGTAACAATGACATATACATATCACCATGATGAATATTGATTACCAAGAAAGAAGCCAGGTTTCAGACCACGTCCCAGCCTACCTTCACCACTTACTATGAGGTATTTTGTTGTTTCAAATCATGTGTTGGTAACCTCATGTGAATAAATATTATTAGTCTTTGTTCTTGTCGGGTCAACAAAGGTGAAATCGTATGTTCAATTGCATGGTTTTGCATAGGTTTTCTGTAGTCTAGCACGACTTATTGGACTAGCTAAGGCCTTGGACTAACTAATGCGTTTACTATTGGACTATATCCTTTGGGATTAACCCTTTGGAACCCTGTATAGCCCCATTATGATGACATGTAATGCTATGCACACTTTATACATGTAGCTAAGTGTACGGATATGACCTGCGACGGGTATAGCCCCATTATGATGACATGTAACCATGGTTTTGAAAACCGGACCGGACCGGCCGGTCGGACCGGGCTCCGGGGCCTGGACCGGTCCGGTTCGGGTGTTCGGACCGCTGGTGCAGTGAACCGGCTTCGGACCGGTGAACCGGCTGGTCGAACCGGAAAACCGGGAGGTCGGACCGGAAAACCGGGAGGTTGGACCGGTTTTTTGTATTTTTTTTTTTTTTTTTGTTTTTTGGCCGGTTTGTTGGACCGGTCGGACCGGTCGAACCGGTGAACCGGCCGGGGGTCCGGTTCGACGTCCGGTCCGGTTCTGAAAACCTTGCATGTAACCCTTTCGACGGGTGTCACATAAAAATTGTCTAATAGGCACATAAAATGACATAATTAAGTAAGGTATGTACGTACGGATCTTGACTTGGATTGTTGACGGGTGTCACATTGAAACATTTGGTTTTATCTATCGTCATTGACTAAATAATTGTTCTTGACTCGTTTAATTGCTTCTGTTCCTACATCAACTTGTATCAAAACTTTTGGTTTGTCAAATAGTTTACTTAATATAATAACACGTATAATTACGAGTATCCAGTGGCGCAGCTTAATTGGGGCGGGGGGTGCGGCCGCCCCGAATTTTCTCGCAGAAGTTCTGATTATATAGTATTCGTATAGAAATTTTTTGAAATATAGGGTTTCGACCCCCCGAAACTAGTGACTTCCGACCCCCCCGGTAACTTCTGACCACCCCAACCTTCGGGTCAAGCTCCGCCACTGCGAGTATCCATATCAGTTCATTAGAGTTTTGTTAAACACAAAGCATAACAAGTTGGCGATATTATTCTATATTTGTTAAAAATTTAACATATCTTTCAATGATAACACAACGAAAGTAGCTTCTTGTTTGTTAACCCAAGTTATATGCATAAATAGCTAAATGTTTGTTGACTCATCTACACATTTGTGGATAGCTATGTTGCTTCTACTTACATGTATGATCAAAACAAAATCCCGTAGTCAATGGTGATAATATATCCGTGGATTATGCAGCACCTGCTCCTGTTCCTTGACACACATCACAAATCGAATGACCAGCGCCTTCACAATACGGACATTTTGTGTCTTCACCTACCCATTCCAAAAACTGCACCAAAACCCAACACTATGATCTTAAAACCACACCTAAGTGGGAAAATTTTGCTAATAATTTATAGGCAAGCTGTATTAAATGGAAGCGCACTTTACACTTTTTATGAAGTTAACAACGATCATTAAAGTAGGTGTGGAATAGAAACCAACTTACATTTTAGTACTGATTTTAACATCCGAGTTATATGCTATAAAAGGCTTGGGCTAAATGTTAAACCCTCTATATGCTTGTTAAACCCTCCAATGGGAGTGAGTGAGTGGTTTGAAAGGACAAAAAAAAAAAGGAATGACTTGCGTGATTTACATTCACTAAAAAAAGGGATACGTTTGGCATAACCATTTATAAAATTGATTATATAGCAACGTGATCGTTTAAACGTTGTTGATGTGACATACTGACATCTTCTTAGATATAGTGTATATACGCCATGTAATCTTTGATATTCATTCTCATGATCTTCTTTTAGAGGATCACCTTTTTTCATGTGAAAAACACCTTTCTATTAGTTGCTAAAATCGATAGTATAATGAAGGTGGATTTCTATTTTACACGAATTTAAAATATAGTTGCTAAAATTAGGAAAAAAGTGTAAAGCTTCCTTCTATTTCGTACAGTTTGCATGTAGCCTATTAGTTGAATAACAAAGCTTTCAAAGTATATGCTAACCTGCGGCTCAATGTTTGGCTCACCCGTTCCATCACATTCTGCAACAAAATAACTTGTAAAAAAACAAATGAACTGATCGATCACAATAGTTAGCAAGTGTTTGGATGTTAACTTAAACGTTATTATTGTGAGTAAAGTAATCAAGTATAAAGAAGCTGGTATGAGGTTCTAAGAAAACGGTTTATTGAGATGCATGTCTAATCTCACAAATTTTTATTCAGGGTCATACAAACAAACACCCAATTGGTATTATTCAGCGTCATTGATCAAAATGGACATCACTAACTTAAAGAACTAAACTATGCTTTTAAATTTGGCATTTCAACCCATGTATAAGGCATCAAAATGGTTTGTACTTTATTGAAATAGATTGTTCAGGTCAAGCGTAGCTACAAAAGAAACTGGTCAAAAGGTTGCCTAAACTGCATTCAAATGCTTAGGATGTCCTAAATCGTTTAGTTTATAAAAAAGTATTTTATTAATATAATAAGAGTAATATGGCCATTGCAATTACACATAATACATTAATTATTTAAAAAAAAAACCTAAAAAGGATAAAACAGTTCAACCCAAACCTGTTGGGAATTTCATGATAGCTTTACTTGGCATGCAAGGTGAAGTGAGGGAAACTGGGAGTGGATAATTATAAACAAGTAAATATGTTTAGGTTTAATTGTTAGGGTTAATTATCATGTCCAATATTATATAATTAGTTAAGCAATCCTAGTTGTAGTCTAACGTGATAGGTTAGATTATAAATACCATGCTTTGGGTATTGTGGATTGTAATCAAGTTTTTGAGTAGTTTTCTTGATCAAATAATATTGTGGGAATTAACCATAATTTATGTTCATTTGAGTATCGACTCGGACTTGAAAACCTACTTGTGTTTATTCGAAAAGGTTGTTTAGGGAATAAGAAACCACACCTAAGCACAATAACCGGCCTTCCCCACGACATGTAATGCACTTTGTCTTCACAACACCTTTGCTATTTGGTTGACTTTGAGTATTTTGGTTTTTCAGCCTGGAGGAGTCTTCCCATCTGTTTTCTCCAAGAAGAAAGACTCGATTTTCCGACACATAAGGTTCTGGAACTTCTTTAACAACTTTTATAGGAATTTCTGGTGTTTCTGATATAGAGTTTGCAGCAACTCCATTTGCACCCTCCTAGAACAACCAAAGAATGTTAAATTGGCCTTTAGAGGTGGCATATTTTACCTCTTTGGGTTGGGTTAAGCTAAAAGATTATGTGTTTACCAAAGCAAATAATCAGAAATAGCGTTTAATAAACCATCTAAATTCAGGTAGTATCAAGTTTCAACCTTGGAGGCAGAAGTCGGGTCTTGTTGGTCTATGAATAATCTTTGCAGAAGCTCTGCTGTCATTATGCCAGTTTCAGGCACACCTATGGAAGACTTGCAAACACAAATCACACATGTAAACTAATGCACCAAACCAATGGAAAGTAAAAAAACAATAAAAAATCTTCAGTGTGTTTTGGTGAGTAGAAAATGGAATTGGTAAGTCACCTCACCTGCCATGTTTTCACAGCTCTCTCTGTGCCACTTGAGAAGCTAGCAAATTCCTCGTCTTCCTCGCCACAATAAAATCCTAATTTTAGCAATGCCTCCTGTACAACAAACAGTGCGTTTTTGACAATTCTGCTAATTTAAGATGTCAAATGACCCGAATCAGATAAGCAACTCCCAAATTTCCCAAATAAACATATAATCAAATCATAAGCTGTCTGTCTGCTTCTACTCAAAAATACATTGATTTGATTATTGAAAGAATGCAAACCTGCAACATTTGAACCTGATCACCTTCTGATCCTGGCCTCAACGTTATCCTTTTAATATCTACCTCCTTCTTAAGCACCGTCTCATCCTCCTCCTCCTCCTCAACCCTAATAACCTCCTTCACCACCACCTCTTCAGCCGCGGCTTCTTCGGCCTTCACAACCACCTCTTCAATCGCCTCAATGACCAAAGGCGCAGCACTAGAACCAGTCTCCGCAATCTGAGTCACCTCTTTCTTCAACAGATGCAGCAGCTTGGCAACAGAATTATTAGTATCCCCATGACGTGTGAGGTCCTGAATGTTGAGTTTGAGAGCTTTGATTTGGTTCAAGAGAGTTTCCCTCTCAGCCTCCCAGCGTTGCTGCTCCCTAATCCAGCGTTGCTCCTCCCGCAACCAGCGCTGCTCTTCTCGGAGCCATCTTTTCTCCTCCTCCTCATCGTCGCTTCTGTTTTTGTTGAATGTGAAGCAAATGTGAGATTTGGGTGTGCGTTTGGGGAAATTAACATGGAATTGTGAAGGAATTCTTCTGTGCCATGAAGGAACACCATTAAAGCTAAGCGGAAGACAACTACAAGAAGAAGACGACGACATGAGATTTTGCAGATTTTTGTTTCCTTTTTAGATATTTTTGTAATCCACACCTCATATAACCCAAGACCAACCAATGCGGTGGTGGTCCATTGGCAAAGCCTTTAAAACACTTAGGTTGTGGATGGTTTTGGGTTCAAGTCTCACAAACTACAGGATTTCAGGATTTAAAAGAAATTAACCTTTCAAAAAAAATAATATATATAACCCAAGACCATTGTTACGGATTATGATCGGTTATGAACGAAGATAAAATAAAAATAGGAAGCCTTCTATCAAACGAAATTTGATTGAACTCATTTAAAAGTGTTGAAACCGTCTTATTAAACCTTAGGATCTTAGGCTATAGGGTGTGGAGACACCAAAAATGTTATGTCTCAGTGCCACGTACCTCAGCATGTTGATGTCTCAAGCATTCAAAAAAAATAAAAATAACAGGAAAACACCCTATTGGTTCAAATTCAAAAAAAAAAAAAAAAATACATGATTGAAGCGTCCAAAATGTCCTCGACGAGACAGGATGGACGGGGGTGGAAGAGGACGAGGGAGGGGGCGGTGTGGGGGTTTGGGACGGGGCAAAAAAGGAGGGGACAGGGGGTGGGGCGTCTCCATACCGGTTAGTCTTAGTTTTTAAGTTTTTTCATTTTTTTAACTTGTAGTTTTTAGAAATTGTGTCTTTTATCTTGCATTGTGTCTTTTCTTTATTTTTGTCATTGTGTCATTTTTTCTCAGTATTGTGTTATAATTATTAACATTGTGTTATATTTTGTGACTAATTGTGTTATATTTCGTGATCCAATGTGTTTTTGTATCTTTCCCACCCTTCTTATTTTTGTTACACTGTTTAAGATTAGGATAACTTGGTTCATATTATTACTTTATTTATTTTTTTGTATTTTTTGTGGAAGCTCGAACCGTAAAGATTAACCATGATCTATTGCCTCCAACTAGTAGTTTAATCTTCAAATTACTGATCACTCATTCCAAATTATCAATACGAACTCCTCAACTCACTAGATATTACAAAAGGGTAAGGTAGTCGGTTTCATTGTAGTGCTAGCTCTTGCCACTTCTTATTCATGTAGTTACTCATAACAAAATATATCCAAGTACCACGTAAGTTTGACCTTGAATAATGATTGACTATTATTTATTTAATCCAAATAAAACACAAAATAAGTATTCATTATATTGCAAATTTCACATCACTAGGTTGTACAACACAAAAGCAATAACACCACCCAATATTGCTATGGGCAGAAGTAGCCCAACCGATTTCATGATAAAACCAGCTAGCACGTTAACTTCTTCCATGATTTTCCCTTGTTTGAGATTATTAATATGATTTTCTTCTTTAAGGTTGACCGTCGTAGAAATACCATGAAACGGTGCTAAAAGATGGGCCTCTCCTACATAATATTCATCTAACATCAATCTTGCAGCACTTCCATGTCCTGCATCCTCGAACTCCTCACTTGCATCCTTGCCTAAAACAACATAAATATATATATGTTTAATTAACCAATTAATGTGAATAGAATATGTTTAATTAGTTTTTATAAAAATATATATATACCTGCCACGTCTAACAACACGTTATCTCCACCTGGGTGGTCGTTCAGGAATTTGGTAACATCGTACACCTGACCTGGCAGAATCAAATTAGTCTACTAGCTCAAATCATATGAAAATTGATCGAGAACAACACAAGTCATAGGTAGGGTTTCTTACGTACCCTTGCGTTGATGATGACCCAACAATCTTTATTGTTGTTATGCTGAGAGACATGGGCTAAATCAAAAACCTGCTTCATGTTGATGTTGGTTGGCTGGGCTGGGGGTAGTAGTGTTATGTAGACAAATAAATTGCAATCATTATAAATGGGTTAGGGGTTGCATTTTTTATTAATGGTGTTTATGTCTGTATACTAATGGACTATTTATTGAAGTTCTGATTCGATCTATAAATAAATATAGTTGACATGTCAAATGTACATATGCATCTTTTTATATATAATATGATCTCAATCAAGCTAGTGTGTTAACTTTTTATAAACATCACTATCAATCAAAACAATGTAAATTAAACGTACATAAATTATTGCTTTATGTATATTGCTTTAAATTAAAATACATTTTAAAACAAATTATGTAAAGTGTAATTAAAAATAACCCTTAACATTTTCTTAAATATATTGTGTATTCGACTACACTTTACAATTATTTAGACTGAAAAACCTAATATTCAAATTGTGAACATAGACAAATATAAACTGTATTCGACGAGACCTTCATATCCTAACATTATATATTGGGGATGTTGCAATTCACTTAAAAAATTATTAGTCCTTATATTTGAAACTTATAATTAAACAGTGTTTATTAGATCGATGACCTTTAGGATGCTCCAACAAACCTACTTAGATCCCAAATGGTGGGCATTTCTAATTTGATTGATGTACGTGTTCAAATTAATACAACGTTGATCACAATGTAGTCAAAGGGCTCTTGACACATTAGTTATATCGAAAGTGTTCTTTCATCGTTTACTTTTCCTTGGTCTATGTGTTACAAGACACAACATAAATAAGTAATACATATCATACGAAAATGTTTAAATGCCATAGCATGTCGATTTTAAAATGTTTGTGCTTGTGTTTTTGTCAGAAGATCTAAAAAATTGTTGAGTTTGTATGGGTTGATCAATTTACACTCTATTAATGATTGGGGTAAATTTGTATTTTTTTTATTGTATCGCGACTTCCTCACTTTGATGACAATAAAAATACAAATATGTGATATATTAAATATAATCATTCATATGATCATATCATACACTTTCTAATCACATAAAAGAATGTCCAACTATTAATCACTTGAGCAAATCAATAGAAGAATTGTCGTATTGGACACCGTTGATTCTAGTGGTTTAATTTACACTTTTTAATGAATTTAGCCTCTAACTTTTTCCAAAAATACATGGATGATCGGTTTGTATTTTGGTTGGGGACTAAATGCGTTATAAAGTGCAAACAAAGACCATCTATGAATTTTTGGCAAAAGTTATAGACTAAATTTGTTACAAAGTGCAAACCATCACTACCATCTGTGTAATTTGGAAAGGTAGGGACTTCGTGTACTTTACTCTAAGTTTTATATTGAACGTGGCAAATGAAACTAAATTGTAAATATAATGGAGTTAAGTGCAATTTTCGTCCTTGTAATTTGCACGAGTTAACAGGTTCAGTCCAGAACTAACACCCTGAGTTCCTGTGGTTTGTCGGGTTAACACATTGCATCCCCATGCTTAACGATCGTTTGTTTTTCTCTTAGTTTTTGGTTGAAATTACTAATATGCTCTCCCTCCATCTTCTTATTCAACCAACCCACCCATCACCACCACCACCACTCCATCTGGCTACCACAACCACCTCTGTGCAAATATGAACTTGTACAAACATTGGAAGCTTATGTTTAAAAGTTCAGACTAAAAATTTACCATATGTGATTATTTATGCATATGGCAGGTGGAGGATGGTCCTGCTGTCGAGAAGGAGAAAAAGGCTGAACCCGAGCCAACATTTGAGATTTTGCTAGAGTGGTCCCCTGGCAAGAGAAATTCATCAAGTTTTTAGAAGATAGCACCTGTGAAGGCAGCCACATCACATCTGGTTTTCTTCTCTTGAAAGACCTCCGCCCAACACAACCATTTGAATACAGCTCATGATTCTGATGTGGTTTCAAATTTTCAAATGTATGCAAGTGATTATAGTGTAGTTATTTCCGGACGCATCATGTCTTTGTTTAGTTTTATCTTAACCCTTGTATTTCATGCAACTCTTTTCTTTTTCTACCTACATGAATAGCCTAAATTCAAAGTTATCGTCAAGTGCCACATAGGGATGAGCACATAGAGCTGATACCGTCCCGATCCCGTACCGAACCGAGGGTATTCGGTTT
The DNA here is from genome assembly GCA_028751855.1 of Ambrosia trifida. Taxonomy (NCBI): domain Eukaryota; kingdom Viridiplantae; phylum Streptophyta; class Magnoliopsida; order Asterales; family Asteraceae; genus Ambrosia; species Ambrosia trifida. Next base: position 143,614,435 of record CM054125.1, read on the forward strand.
TGGTATTATCGGCATCGGTATGGTATCGGTTTTTAAGGTAAAATACCGATACCATACCGGTATTGTACCGATGCCGTATGTGTTCGTTATCGGTATTAGGTTTAGGGTGTTTTCGGGATCAGTATCGGTTGGTACCGATACCGTCCCGAGCTCATCCCTAGTGCCACATATGTAAAACTGAAGCATCATCATAAAGACTCGTTGGAACTTGTATTATCCATATGTAGTCCATGTTTTTTCATAAATAAATTGTACAACATAAGTAGTAATCTGAAACAATAAAAAAAGGTATAATATTTTTACTATGTTCGTAGGTAAAATTGTCCAATTGAGTTTAGATATCATCTCTTTGTAGATGATTGAAATAATATAAACATAACAATTAGAGTTAGAACGTCTTTGAATTGTTCAACGGTTTTGATTTGGCTAAAATGAAACGCAGACCTTTCAGAAAATGTTAGAAATTTGTAATACTGGGGACCAAATAAGTCATCTTTACATCAGAATAACTTCAAGTCTCACCGCTTGGAGTGTTTTCTTGTCACTTGTTAACAGACATTAACGGAGCAACTTCCAACATCTTTAGGATGACACACAAGAGATCAATGCCTATATATGGTTTTGGCTCGGAATTGCAGGGGCTAAGCTTCAATTTCCTTAGCTCTTCTCTTATATCTGTTAAATTCGTTATTAGGTTGGAGTATATAATCAATTGATTATCGAAGAAGATTACAATTGTGTTCGTTTTACAATTCATATTCAATTATTGTCATTGAGCTCTTAATGCAAATCATTCGTGGTGATTAATTCCAACAAAGTAACCACTATCGTAAATTTGTGGCTCGATTCAAAGAGAATTCCAACAAAGTAACCACTACCATGACTTCCGTTAAGTTGGGGGGGGGGGGGGGGGGGGGGTTACAAAGAACCCTTGGCTAACAACTCAGCGCCATTTCTATCTGTTTCTAAAGGTTTTGCTTTGGTACAATGTGGAGTTTTGGGACAGACATGTCGTGGTGGAAAGTGGGGATGAGGCGAATTGGGAGTCACTCACAGAAATTAATAAAGATTGAATTTGAAACACATTGATGAAGAAGGTTCAGCGAGGAAATGGCAACCGGTCGTTACCATGATTCCACATGGCAATTCGAAAGTAATAGATTGAATTTGAAACACCAGATGACGAATTGGGAGTCACTCACAAAAATTAAGGATTCAATCTCTACAGGAAGCTAAAGACATCTATTAGTTTAGGCATCAATCATTAGCCTAAATTATGGCATCAGTAGGGCTGTAAACAAACCAAACGTTCGGTGAACAGTTCGTAAACCGTTCGGCGGGAAGTTCGTTTGTGTCCGTTTGTTTAATAAATGAACGAACACAAACAAAAAATTCTGTTTGATTAACTAAACAAACAAACACGAACAAATGTCTCGTTCGTTCGATTGCGTTCGTGAACGTTCGGCAATGTGTTTGTTTACGTTCGTTTATTTATATCCATTCGTGTATGTTTGTTTATGTTCGATCACTAGTTAAAACTTAGGATAATTATGAACTATTGAATTAGGAATATCATGTATTCATGCCTATGCCTACATAATTTTAGATAATTATGTCTAAGTTAGTACAATTTGACTTATCGACATCGTTTACTAGATGTACTTTGTCTAACAGTTAATATTAACAATGTTTTTTTAGTTAGTTGCGTATTAAATGTTTGTTTTTGTTTGTTTGTGTTCAAGACCCGTGTTCATGAACAGTTCGCAAACAACTGAATTTCTTAACAAACAAACACAAACACAGAATTATGTTCGTTAGTGTGTTCGTGAACGGTTCGTTTGTCCAAGAAACCTTAACAAACAAACACGAACAAAGCCTTGTTCGTGTTCGTTTGGTTCGTTTACAGCCCTAGGCATCAGTGACAGTAGGTAGTCATTTCTCCTGTTTGATCAAACTATCTTATTTGGTATTGTGTGTTGGAACACTAAGGTAAAATTTAGTATTTTTGAAGTCATCAAGAAGAGGGTTGTATCCATCTTTCGTCTTTGTCTTTGTGGGCAGGCCGAATTCTTCCATGAAGACCGATGTATCAAGCTGCATACACAAATGTCCGCCATAGATATTATCAAACATAATAGTAGATTATATCAAGGGTCAAACAAAGATCTTTGCAAAACAGGCTTATAGTCACCATACAACCTTATGAAGATTTTAGTAAAAGATTTGAATTTTTTGCTTTCTAAATTGCAATTTTAAAATAATAATAAAATACTTTTTCCGATCATAAATTCATAATTAAGCAATCAGTTATTGGGCAAATGAATGAGCTAGAAAAGACCTTTATGTTTTTTTTCCAGATTTAGCAACCAACTTCAAATTTGGGACAAAATGGAAACCAACTTGCATTCTATTTGTAGGTTCAGCAGTCAAACCTCATATCAGTTGATTTTACATGTAAGTTGGTGTGGCACTGGTTGATGACATGCAAGTCACCACATGCCACATGCAAAAAATGAATCAGTGAGACATTTGTCTCTGAATGGGTAAGCATTATACTGAGTCTGAATGGTTCGGACCTCTTACAAGTTCAACACTTAAAGGTTCAGACTTCTTACTGGTTCAGCACTTACCCATATAGAAGTTGCCAAACAGCCCCTTACAAAAAAACAGTTTTCTATAAAAACTTTATCTAAAAATAGTTAATTAGGTTTCTCATCAAATGCCATTTGCCATATATATATACACTAAATGAAAAATAAGATGTCACGTCAACAAAAAAACCCATTAAAAATCAACTAAAAAATGACCTACAAGTTGAACAAGTCATTCATTGTTATAATCAATGATAAAATGCAACTTGGTTCCTAAAATCGGTAATAAGATGCAAGCTGGTTTCTATTTTAAGAATGTAAAAGTTGATTTATTTCATGCACTTGAACCCGTACGGAAACATTGGCCCGTTTTAACATGAACCTGTTTCCACCCATTACCCAACCTATTTGTCTTGCCACCACTAGTTGATAACATTAGATAAAATGCTTGAATATACCGTTATGGTGCGCCTTTTCTTTCCTTGTTTGGACGACCTATCAAAGCGCTCAATTCTTGATTTTAACCACCCAGAACTGTAATGGTCGATACGTTCTAAAAGCCAAAAATCTGTTGGGAAAAATATATCTGCATCACCCTGTAAGAATGATAGACAAGCACAACGTCAGGGGACAAAAAATGTTGATTTAGATTATTTGTGTACTCCCAAATTTTGTTTTTAGTCAAAACTACAAACGAAAAATAGCATTCGCAAGGGAGGCAGGGAGATTAATTGGTTTTGTACATTTAAAGGGTATTTTACAACATCTATGCTGAATAAATTGTAATAGTATTTAAAGAACATGAATAGCAAACAATACCTTGGCATCCAGATATGTGCTGTGATCTGAACTGCTTCCATCTTTCTGCAAACGATTTACTTATGAGTGGGTCGATCCGGTTATGTCTTATCTCTAATGAGATAAATAGAATTAAACAGGTTTAATATCAGTCAACATGTATTTTAAATCAAAAATCTTCCCAATCATTATATTCAAAATTTTACTGTATTACTAAAACAGTACAATATTAACTATTTATATAAAATTTACATCCTTGAACCGTCACGTTTAAAAAAATAAGGATTATATTCTTCAACATTCACAATCTCGTTAAGGATTTTAATTAATTGAGAAAAAAAAAGCTAGTTCTTTATGGCATTCAATGTCCTTAACACCATAAATTTGGTTAAAACTATAGAACCATGGTACCTTGGTTGAAACCAGCGGAGCTCTTTCACCGGGTATTTTGACATCAGGAAGGTAACTGAAATCAGAAGCAATCATTGACATCTTTGGCAGCGCTCCATGTAATGCTTCTAGAAGTTTCTAAATATCACATGAAGCTTCATTACAACATATAGATGAATAGCAGAATCTTCTTTTAATTACATTTGAAAGGGCAATTGTCAAAAGTATGGTACCCCATGCCCTTTCACTGAATGCGCAAACAAATCTCTGACTTCATTTTTACATTACTAACTCCCTACGCTCTGGGTTTTAAAAAGCGCGCCTAGGCGCAAGGCACATCAAGTCACAGCCTAGGGCACCACAGGGCTTTGCGCCTACCCATTTCCCAAAGGCGCAGAAAAAGCGCATTTTTTTGGCATGTTTCCGGTCGCTTTTGGCCCTGAGGAGCGCGCCTCTCGTACACCATGTATTTTTATGCATAAAAATGTTGTACCTTGGTGTAATTGGCTTGTACATATAGGTAAAATCATATAAAAACCTTATTTATAGCAATATTTTGGGTAAATGAAACTAAAAACCTATGGGATATATAAAAAAAACTATATAATTAGTGCGTGCTTCGGGTACGAAAATCCCACGATTTTTGCGCTTTGCGATTCGCGCGATGCACTTAGACTTCGTCGCTTTTGTGCGCCTAGTGCTTTTTAAAACCAAGCCTACGCTTAAAATTAAACGAAATAGCCCTTTTAATAAGAATACATATGCTTCAAAATATCACGACATCATACTCATATATTCAAAACACTAAAAGTATATATTTACCCATTCCATAGTAAAAATAAATAAAATAAGGTACTTATAACATTCCGTTTCCCTGAATAAACAAATATTACTGTAAATCAACTTGACAGCATAGTGTCCACTTTGTTTATTCAGTAAAAGACGTTAAGTAACTGTTCTATTTTATACGATACAGAATGGGTAAATATAGTGTTCAGAAAGAGTAACTAAATATGATGTTATAAAATTTAGAAGGGTGTATATGAGATTTGTACTTAGTGGATATATCACATATATGAAAGTGCCCCTTTCATGCAAAAAGTACTTTTATGTTAATAATGAACCGCGGGGAACCATTAACTTTTAAAGTTAAGGGACATAATCAGACACAAATAAAATGCATGAACTTATACGCAATTTCAGAAAAAGTTCATAGGAAACATTTTAGCCCAAATAAAAACCAACCCTTACCAAACACCCAGTTGGTAGCCAACGCCGTCTAGGTTTAGGAAACATTTTGGCCCAAATGTTGCTTGGCAATGAAGGTTCCCGAGTTTCTTGGGGTCTATAATCTCTATCCACATTTAAAATATCCAAACAACTTTTGATTAGAGGATCTTGCATTGGTTTGTATAACTCTGACAAAGCAGACCTGCGTTTGACCAAGAAGGTTTTGAAAGATTTTGTCAATTGCCTGAACTACACTCAAATAAAGATGAAACAAAATGGATAATGTACATGCATCATATTTCATATAAAAAAAAATAACTAAATGCCTCCATTTACCTGTCTTGTTGCTTTTCTACCCAAACTTCCATCCATGGTGAAACTTGATTTTCTGAATATATAAGGTCGTGTGGAAGATTATCAAGAACCTAGTAAACAAAGAGAAATAAGTGACCTTGCAAATTTACAATGAGGTGACAAAAGCATGGCATAGCGGTGACAGTGCAGACCGATTTACTTATGAATGAGCTGATTTGGGTTTTTTTATCTCATGGGTTGAAAGTCACCCAACACATATTTTTAGTGAATAACACCTCATAAATCATCTTACTGAAAAAAATTGAAGTAATGTATTTTTATAATCATATCTGCCACACTGATAATTTTTTGGATAAAAATGTTTCTGGTCACCACCCAACCGGCACCAAAGTAACCCGTTTTGACCGGTTACCAACCCATTTATTTGCCACTTTTAGTATAACAGAAAGCTAGTGTGTGTTAACTGTTCATAAGAAATGAGTTTTAAACAAGGGTAATATTAAATGAGAAAACATAAAGTAAAAGGTACCTCTAGCATTATAACCCAACATGGTTGTTGATCAGGATCCCCTGTTTAAGAGCAAAAGTATTAATTTCCCAAGTTGTTCATGGATACTCAGAAGACAAGAGAAAGTCCAGCTGCACAATCCAACAGCAAAACAGAACTTTCTCAAAGTTTCATTTATTAAACATAAATAAATTTAATCAATTATAACAAGTTTTGATTTGAACATGGTTGTAAAAACAGCAAAGTGCAAAAATAAAAAGGGGGTAGTAGAAATACCCCATCCGGCATGATCGGCAGCAATCACGGCATTCTACTTTAAATTTTGATAAGTGGCTGCTAACTTCTCCAACTGTTTCCATCTGTTTCTTGGCTAAGGAAGAACTAATTTCTACTGAACTGCAGAAAAGATTAGTAGATGCAATGATGAATATAATAAGAAAAAGGATGCATGGACATACATACGTGTATGACATGTTAGTGTAAACTCGGGTAGGGGCATTCAACATTATGTAATCCATAATGCCCTTTGCACAAGTTCCAGATCCACCTCCAATTTCATAGATCTACAAAAATATAGAAAATGAATGGCAAGGGTTGGGCTGATGTATAAAGTGAAGTGAAGTGAAGTGAGTGAGGTTACCAGACCTTAAGTGGAAAAGAAAGATTAGTAGTGCGCAAAATAGCTTCAGCAATGGCATGGGCATACCAAGGCTAAATCAGAAAGATAGGGAAAAGTAAGTGAATGAAATCAAGAATAATTAATATAAGTAAAGAAAGAAATAAGTAAGTAAGTACCTTGAAAAGCTCAACTGGAGTAAACCAAGAAACATCATGTTGCTTGTATATTTTGTCCAAATGTGAGATGTAAGCCTTCCTGCCTTGAAGGTTATGGAAGTGAATGGAGCGGTCAAGGACTCCAACAGACCTTGGACTTTGGGAAAAGTATCCATGTTCAGGATCATATAATGCCGAGTGTATAAAGTCCCGAACCTATTGGTAGAATAAAACGCATAATACTACTGTCTACTAGCTCAGCTTAGCTTAAATAAATAAAAAACAACAAGTGAAGGAAGAGGGAACATACGAGGAGAGGAGTGTCTCCACCAACTGTGTGGAAAGGAGCCGCCGGCCTACAATAATAATAATAATAATAAACATAATATTAAAAACTGGAAATAATAGATAAACAACAAGAGGAAGATACCTGCTGCTGCTGGTGCTGGTAGTGTAATGATGGTGGATTTGTGAGAATGGCGTAGAATAAGCTGACGACTGTAGTATGCCATCTGATCTGATCTAATCTCACACCGATAGATAGATATATAGATAGATCTCTGCTGCTGATTCTACTTCAATGACGGACTGACTGACTGACTGACGGCCGGCCGGACCAAATGAGGGTTTTTCCTTTCAGGGTTTCCTTTCCCTTTTTTCTTTTTCTTTTTCTTTCAACAAGGTGGTGGTTCGGACCCATCACAATCTTAAACCCAAACCTTTTTAAATACGGTTTCCAATTCTAGATTTATATAAATTATCACTTTCGAGTCGGATCGGTTCTAATATTAAAAACCACATGAACCGCTTGTATTTTAATTAAAACAAAACTTATTAATCTATACTATATATAAAAGAATCTCTTCCGGGGTAAAATGATAATTTACGCATAAAACAAGTTCTAAACCTAGATTTACAACCATCTCATGCATCGACCCTACAATCTATAAAAATGATCCAATTGATATGTATTCTTAACACAAAAAATAAAACAATATTCTTCTTTAGTCTTTTCACTATTCTTTTTTTACGTGTTATTGTAATCGATTTCACGTAATGTTAGTGCAATACTAAAAAATATTTTTATAAGAATAACAATGTATTTTTGGTGAAATATTTTCGGCATGATTTATATGTATAGATACGATATAATCCAAATTTGAAGTAAATATTTGTGTATGTTGCTCTGATGGTGTGTGCGCGTGTGTATTTGTGATGTATACATAACAGATTCGCATAATGTACCAACTGATGAGAATGATAAAATTGTTATAAAAACATAAGTCGAGAAATGAAAAGTGACTTAAAAAAAGAAACTCCTGGGCTATTATTTAAAGCATATAGAGGAATTCTTTTACGAGCATCATAAAAGAATAGGAATATATAACAATCTAAAGGCCTATTACATTAAAAGGTTATGGAGGGTTAGACCCTTTACCCGGCCTATCAGAACTTTTAGGACCGGAACCACATAGCCTTTTAAGGTTCGGTTCGTGGTTCCTAATAACGTTTTTTTACAATAATAATAAGAATTCTTTTTAATTATATCATTAAAAATATTTTCACATGTACGTGTTATGAACATCTGTGTAAGTATTCATATCACATAGAACATAGAATGCAACGGAGGAACACTCGTTATCGTAAGGCTCAATCGATTTGGGGCTTCATTGTTATCCCTGTCTTCAGCATGCCATATTGATAACACTAAAATCACGACAAAAGTGATCGATGTTTCTAATTATAGTTACTTTGATGAGAGTGAGAAATGTGAATGTACCTAAAGCACCATTGGTGAAGCTATCGCCAAATCTATATACGTGTATGATTCATGGCGATAATATTATGCAGTTTTTTTCTTTTCTTTTTGAACGCCAATAATATTGTGCAGTTAGTTTTTATTTTGATACTTAATACTTTTGACCATATAAGGTATGTTTGGCAAAGAGATTTTAAGAACTTTTAGAAGCTTCAAGCTTTAAGCTTTTAAGAAAAAGCTCTTACTCAATAAAAAGTCTTGTTTGGTTGAAAAGCTGGAAGCTTTTAGGTTAGCAGAAAAAGCTCTATAGTGAAAAGCTAGTAGTACTAGCTTTTAAAAAAAAAACTCTACTAGCTACAAGCTTTTAACTAGTAAATGACACAAATACTCATTCTATTTTAAAAATAAAATAAAAACTTTCTTTACAAGCTTTTAATTATACCCATTTTGGTCATTTTATACATTTTATTAAAAGTTCCAGCTACTCTGCCAAACACCAAAATATATTTAAAAAGCTTGCAGCTACCAGCCTCCAGCTAGTTTTGCCAAACATACCCATAAATGGAGGGAGACCTATGTCTCAGGATGATAGCAAAATAGCATTCAATTGGATCGAAATACCCGAAAATAAAACCAAGTGCAATTACAACGGTCCTCTACGAGATACAGTCACACCACTCGAGAGATTCGTTGGGCAGAAAACTCTAACCCGAATTCCCGATACAGTCTCACCACGAGAATTAGAATTAGTCTTCCAAAGATCACCTTCCAACCCCCTGCCAAGAAGTTAGAATAGCAATGGAAAATATCCTCTAAGTACAGAGAATATAATTTAGGAAAATCAAATCTGAATTGTCATTCCCAATTTTCGAATACATAACTGTGAAAAGAAATAAAACTGACAATCACTACTACCCCACGTTTCCTACACTTGTGGAAACTCAAATAACTACTTTGACAACTTCAAAACAAGTTTAAAAAAAACAAACTAAAACTGAACTGAAATAAAATAAATGAAAACATGCTGTGAAATAAAAACGTGAGGGTTAATCAACTTCAGTCAAGTATTGGATACTCCAATTGGGCCAGATTTATCCATTTTTGAGCTAGGCCTGTTGATGCTGTATTGTGGGCTTGGATCGGTGTCTGTCTATCAGGTTGTTTGGTTGACTTCTTAATGGTTCTATTAAGAGGCAACTTCTGAATCGCTTAGAGGTGAGGGTGTTTGGTTAAAAAACCAACCTCTTAATGGAATCCATTAAGACTGAATGGTTCAGCAATAGGGTGATGCTGAAAAAAAAAAAAAAAAAAAAAAAAGGTTGTTTCCCTTATTTGCCCCTAACTTTCTCCTCCTCTCCCCTACATATTATTCTCCTCCCGACCTCTGAACCACACTCCTCCACGCTGTCCGACCCTCCGATCCACTCCCTGCGGATCCGCCCCTCTTCTCTCTCTCTCTCTCTCTCTCTCTCTCTCTCTCTCTCTCTCTCTCTCTCTCTCTCTCTCTCCTCTCTCTCCTCTCTCTCTCTCTCTCTCCTCTCTCTCTCTCTCTCTCTCGCTCTCCTCTCTCTCTCTCTCTCTCTCTCTCTCTCTCTCTCTCTCTCTCTCTCTCTCTCTCTCCAGTGTATGTGTGTGTGGTGAAAATGAAAATATAATAGAAAGAAAGAAGAATAGTTGACAGTTTTTCACTTATTCAATAATGTGGTGGAGAGATTCTTGAAACAAAGAAAAGGGGAAAAGAGAAATGGGGTGGGTGGGTTTGGAAAAGGTGTCGTTTGAATAAAGGGAGAAAAAGAGGTAGGTGGGTAGGGTAGGATGAGAGTAAAATAGTCATTTACATATATATTCAAATGTTTAACCAAACAACAATTTACTGGTTCAGCACCTATTTGTTCATAACCTCTTATCTATTTAGACCTCTTACTAGTTTAGCACTTGCCAAATAGTCAATATGAACTAGTTGTGATAAAAAAGGTAAATAATAGATTAGTAGTTTAAAAAAAAAAAAAAAAAAAAAAAAAAAAAAAAAAAAAAAAAAAAAAGAGGTTAGTTTTGGTGTTATTGATTTGCATACAATAAAAAGAGGTTTCTTGTGAACCAATCAATAAGTATAATCAACCTCAGAACCTCTGTATCACTCACTGTATGCATCGTTCTGAGAAAAAGAATGAGATAGTATAAATTTTGGAAAGTGAATAATAACGTGATTAGACAGAGATGAAGCTTTTTTTTTTTTTTTTTGTATATTAAATTGTGCGCATACATAACATAATTAATTAATTAATTATTATTAATTATTAATAAATAATAAGGTAATAAAGCACACAACATCACATGACATGACATATATTCTTCGATCTTTTGTAGCTTTACCAACACACATACCCGTCTTTTGTCTGCATTACTCATTTGTTTTGACCAAATGTCCAAGGTGGCTCCTCTACTCATGCTCTTGGCGCTGCTACTTCTCCATTGCAGATTCACCACGGCCACATGGTGCGTTGCCAGGAGTGACGCCTCTAGGGAGGCTTTACAGACCGCCCTTGACTACGCCTGCAGCGCCGGAGCAGACTGCGCCCCATTGCAGCCTTCCGGCCTCTGCTTCCTTCCCAACACCATCCAAGCCCACGCCTCCTACGCCTTCAACAGCTACTACATGCGCAGATTCATGGCTCCTGGATCCTGCGACTTCTCCGGCACTGCCACCTTTGCCAAGACTGACCCCAGTTACGGATCTTGCCTTTATCCACCCTCTCCCAGGTATGTATGTATATCAGATACCATTTATTCCTTGTTGTTTAAAAAAAAAAAAAAAAAAAAAAAAAACAACATGCATCACATCTATATATGTTACTTCATTATCACAAATACTACTCTCATTAATCAATAACTAATGCATGTCTTGGTCCATTTTCAGCACTGCAGGAGCCACGGTTACACCAATCACTACTCCAGTTTCAGGCGGTGCTCCACCGCTCATTGGAGGAGGGCTTACTCCGGTTGCTAATGAGACGGTACCCACGTTAGATACCCCTCCAGCTTCTAAAGCTTCACAAATCTTGCATCCCAACACCATATTCATTGCCTTCTCCTTCATCTTCGGATTCACAACCATTTTGTCTGCTAGATAAGATATATACCTCTCAGTAGCACTTTTAGATTTTTGATACAACAACTACTTTAATCAATTTATGGTAATCTTTCTTTTATTTATGATTATCTAACTTTTACAAGTTAATTACTTACTTGCTACATTCACTCATATTTGATAAACTGCATTGCATTGCATTACAACAAACAACGAATCATGGATCGAGCTTTGTTTATCGTGTGCATAAAAGATATTGATCCACATATCATATGCTATACAAATCTGTTCTATAACCCACCCTAAGGGTACACCTACGTTCATATTTTACTGATCCCACACCCTAACATGAGGAGGAGCTTTAACAGGGCATCGTTCAGGTTCCCGAACAATGAATATCTGATCCCCTGCCACATTATACATATCCTGATTCCGGTGCCATGTCCATAAAGCATGTGTTTCATTCTTTACCTCAAGAATCCCATGTCCGAAGCTGCTTTCTCTATAAGCACTGTATTCCGGCTGCTGTTCCCAGCAGAACTTTCCAGCTGCAGGCCCAGATGTGAAATTGTAGGCACAAAAACCACCCATGAATGAATCTGGTGTGGAAGATGGTTCTGGGCAGTTACCCGCTTCATCTGCATGTTTAACTGCCATCTTTTCTCGGTTACCACCATCCCCTACAGTTATGTGCACCGGACCACAAGGGTCTAACGTGTAGTTATAGACTCGGTTTGATCTCTCGTATGCATGAACCTGAAAATTTATAACAAGCACATTGTCAAATACTCCACTTCGACTTTTATCCAGATAGATGTAAAGTACAAGGTAGGCGGGCCAGGTGAATAGGATAATGGGTTCGGGTCAAAATTGGCCATTTTTGGCATGGGTGAGGTCTGGCTGGGGTGACCAGAAAAGCTAAATCTCTTTGACCAATCTGGTCCACTTGACCCATTCCCTTATTATCTCTTTGACCTGTTTGAAATTTGAAAGCAACTCTAACTGACCCATGACTTAAAACACTTACATGCCCATTGAAAATAATATCGACACCAGCATTATACAACAGTTCTTCCATTGCTACCCTCATGCATTCGGCTTCTTTATAATGAGAAACATAGGTGTTGTACCATGGTGGATGCCAAACACCGACAAGCCATGGTGTCACTTGGCGGTCAACTTTTGCCAAATCCCTCTGCAACCACTTGTATTGATCGGCTATATCACAAACCCATCATCAGTTTAAACTTAGAAGCAAACAAAAAGTCAAGAAAAAATGAATAAAGAATGAAAGATTGATTTGTTACATGATTTATCATAAGCAGTGTAGCCACCAAGCATTAGGAAATGTATGCCTCCTGCATTGAAAGAGTAGTACATGGTGGATTTAGAGCCGCTTTCTTTAGATGGAAACGCAAAGCGGGCACTGTAAGCTGCAAACGTTTTGTTGTCAACTTGCTCTTCGATTTCATGATTACCCTCTATAGCCATTATTGGTACTTTAGATGTTAATCTCTGCATATACCTAAAAGTTCCCACTCAAAAATTTAAACATCCTGTTACAGAATCTCACGATTTGAATAAAGACTTAATAAAGTTTTACCTTCCCCAGTAATCCCAACGCGGTTGATACGTCTCATGGATTGGAGTATTTGCAAATGAACAGGAATAACAATCAGAACCGGTGCCATCTGTTAGATAGAGGTTGGCATAAGTTGCATCTCCAACAAGCAGCGTAAGATCAGGGTCGTTGTCGATCAAATGGGTGACTGTTGATGTTGAGTTATAAGTAAGACCAAGATCACCCAGAATGGCGATTTTGGGGTAAGTTTTAGTGGTAGAAAGAGGCATGGTTTTGAATCGAAAAACAGGACTCATGGCTCCAATTGAAGGGTCTCCGCATCTGTAATAATAAAGGGTATCGGGAGACAAGCCTGTAAGTTGAACATGGTGGATGATGCCAGAAGTGTAGTTTAGAAGGCCTTGAAAAGGGTAAAGCTGATTGTAAATGAGAGAGTAACCCTCCTGTGCCTTTAATGCTTTGAGGGATTTCCCATATTGTACAACACTAGCAACACTATCAGGATCTAGTGGTTTTATATTATCCCCAATTTGAAACTCACCTGTAATCCAAGAAATCCAAATAGAATGATGGTTGGTGGAAAGAGAAATGGATATCTGTTCGGGTTGAAAGCCTTCAACGGTCCTCTGGACCCGAGGGTCATCGGAGGGCAAATCCACAGCATGCCCACGAAAGCTGTCGTCAAGTGGCACCGTCACCGGCCTAAAGGGTCCACTCAGGGTGGTCGGAATACCTTTAATATTAATAATCTCACCGCCTAAAACTAAAACATAAGCCACAAATATCAACCAAAACCCGACGCTAATCTTCAATACCATTTTCTTTTTGTTTGATCAAAAGGTGAGACTGACTTTTATTAACTTATAGAGAAGGCAAAGGCATATGCTAAGGTATATTATTGGAATCTTTGTTTGTTTGTAAGTTGCAGAAAATGACAGTTTCGATGATTGGGCAGTAGCCAATTGCAGAATGGGTTTATTGTTATTATATTGTAAAGTAAAGAATGGTGGGAGGCGGTGGCGTGGGAGGGGACACCGACCGAGCGGTGATCTTTGAATTTGTCGACGGCTTTCAGTTGTCATGTGACACCAAATATAGGATTACTAGTTTTTATCCCGGGAGCGTCCGGGGTTGAAAAATATAACAATTCTAATAATACTAATACTAATAATTATTACCCTTGTAATTAAATTAATAAAAAAATAACTTTGCTATAAGGTGACACCATGTGTTGCAGTGTTGCGCAATTCTTTCTCCTAGCTTCTCTTGATGAAGTATATCTATGCATCTTTAAAAGAGTAAAATTCTAATGAAAGCATGGCGATTGAGCTGAATTTCAACATCGTAGATAAGAACCTGGTTAAAAAAAAACATTATTAACTGAACACTTTGTGTTTTTTTTCCTGTATGAACGAAACCCCACAAAAAATAGTTGTTTTTTTCTCCGTTTTTTATATAAAACTATGGTACTCGTTGGAAAGATAATAAAACGCTCGTTAATTTGGTGTAACTTTTTTCTTTAAAAAATATCGTATATAAAAGATATTAACGTTTAAAAATTATGGGAGGAAAATAAGAGAGAAAAAATTTTAATTTGTTTTTAAATTTTTTTTTCCTAAAATAACTCAATTTAAATTTGCCACATGGCATGACACATGACACACTCAAGGAGGAGAATGTCTCCTTGAATGTCATGTCATTAAATGGCTCTTTTAGGCCTCCATTGAATGACACCTCATCAATAATTAATTATTTTATTATAAGTTATAAATAACGGCGTTAGGGGTGCTACTAGAATCATTTTTTTCTTTCACTGATTTTAACCAATTATACATTGGCACATCACTTAACTGATTTACTTCACTGATTCACTTTTTTGTAGGCAGCACTCCACTGATTTTTTACCCAACTATCAATTATTTTCACATATAATAATAATAATAATAATAATAATAATCTATTAATCTATTAATATATATAAAGGAATTGAACATTGCTGACGTGGCGTGCAATGGTGCCTTCAACCCCTCCATGAAAGTGTCACGTGGCATCATAATTGATAGATTTTAATGTTTTTGAATTATTTCCTTTTTTTAATTAAAAAAAAAAAGATAAACATAAAACCCTAAATTTATCTATCTATCTCTCAATTCTCAATTACTAAAATTAAATTGAGTTATTTTAGGAAAAAACAATTTAAAAAACAAATTTAAATTTTTTTCTCTTATGTTCCTCCCATAATTTTTAAACGTTAATATCTTTTATATTCGAGATTTTTTAAATAAAAAAATTACACCAAAATAACGAGCGTTTTATTATCTTTCCAACGAGTACCATAGTGCTATATAAAAAACGGAGAAAAAAACGACTATTTTTTGTGGGGTTATGTTCATACAGAAAAAAAACACAAAGTGTTCAGGTTATTCATTAATAATGTTTTTTTCTTTTAAACCAGGTTCTTATCTACGATGTTGAAATTCAGCCCAATCGTCATGCTATCATTGTAATTTTACTTTTCTAAAGATGGATATGTATACTTCATTAAGAGAAGCTAGGAGAAAATCGCGCAACACTACAACACATGGTGTCACCTTATAGCAAGGTTATTTTTTTATTTATTTAATTACAAAAGTAATAATTATTACTATTAGTATTAGTATTATTAGAATGGTTATATTTTTCAACCCCCATCATGAATTCTACATCTATATAAGTCAAAGTCAAATTGTAACATATTTTAAATTACGTGAAGATGATTATATGTTGAAGGTTATCTTTTTAATACTGTATTATGTTTAATATGGTTTATGCTTTTTATTTTTTTAACTTTGTAAATAAATGTTTTTTTAACTAAGATTGATTATGTTTAAGTTATTTACTCTTTTCGTGATTTGAGTTTTCTTCTTTTATCATTTTTTTTATCATTTTTTATCATTTTTTATTAAATCATATTAAATTTTTCAACCCCGGGACCTTCCCGGGGTAATCAGCTAGTAATAATAATAATAATAATAATAATCAGGCCATTGGCATACTAAGTTACTATATTGGCCTAATACCTCCATTAGTTTCATAAGGCCCATAAAAAACAAAGCCCAAACCAATAACAATAAACCCTAAATAAAAAACATAACCATATAAAAACCTTACACACACATCCACCATCTCTAGGGTTAGGAGGTAGAAGAAGAAAATGGTGTTATTAAAGATACACTAGAGGCTTGCAGCCAGGTAACTTGTTGAATTATTGAAGTAAAGAAAAAGAAAAAAAATAAATTTTGTGAAAGTTTGTGCCACAATCCGTGAACCAGCACGGTAACTAAAACCTGAATTTGGTTCACGGGACCACTACCAGCATGGGTGGCGGCGGTGTTACCGTGCTGGTAGTGGGTTTACGTCAGATTACTCATATGAATAGACGTTCGAGCTCTTCCGTGTTCATACCTTAGAGGTAATGCTGAAGAAAGCTCATTCAGTTTGCGAGGATCGATATCAAGGGATATCAACAAGACCTCCCTTTTAACTCATTGGCCAATCAAAAGCTAAGACTGAACCTACATAACAAGAATAGACAAGACAAGGAGTGACCACCAACCCCAGCCCTAGCGCCCACCAAGGTTACCGTGCACCACAAGTTATTATTACGTGTGCACCCGTAATGATAATCGGTGTTGCCAGGTAATTTTAGCGCCCGCTAGTTCCGAGCTTCCTGATCCAAAAACAGAGATTTCACATAATAAAAGACCTAGACTAGCTTCGCCTTCACAACATCAGCAACACGACAACGTCCACTAGCACGATAAAGGTTAGCCCTTCCGATCATCCCGTCCGCAGGTAAGCGGGTGAGTTCGTCGTAGACCACCGCGTCCTTCCCGCTTGTCGATATCGGTAATCGATGCAGAAGTGCGGACTAAAGTGAAGTGTGACACGACATCCTTACAGGCAAGCTATCTGTACTACTTATATGCATTAACTAGCACTAGTTAGAAAATCGGATCTCTACACAACATAAACGTTCATATCCTTATTTTCTAACATTTTATATATTGACACACATGGCTAGTCGGTCGGAATTTCCCCTTGTACAACCCATGTACAATTTTCTTTCTTTTCTAAAAATATTTCGTTGTGTTTTATTTTTGAAAACTTCGTTTTCGAGCCAAAACCGGTTATAGTCTAGATTTTTCAAAAATACTAGTTCGCTATAACCTTGGCTCTGATACCACTTCTGTCACACCACGCCAATGGCGGAAACACGTGGCGCGACGCTCGAAAGCATATCAAAGTCAAGATTAACACAAACTATATTTAATTAGAAAAGATCATTATATTAAGATGTCGAGAAGGAGTACCTGGTTTCAAACATTACTTAAAACCACAAACATTAAGTTTCAAAGTGGGGTGTTTTCGTTTATGTCCCAACCCGATGGTAATAACAGATAAAACCCCCAGTGTCACACCACGCCAATGGCGGAAACACGTGGCGCGACGCTCGAAAGCATATCAAAGTCAAGATTAACACAAACTATATTTAATTAGAAAAGATCATTATATTAAGATGTCGGGAAGGAGTACCTGGTTTCAAACATTACTTAAACCACAAACATTAAGTTTTAAAGTGGGGTGTTTCCGTTTATGTCCCAACCCGATGGTAACAATAGATGAAACCCCCAACCAGTGTCCGACATCCCAAATTCCACCGTACTAGCCGCATACCTGTTCAGCACTTAGCTACCTGAAAGATATGTTTAAAAAGACGTCAATATATAAAATATTGGTGAGTTCACAGGTTTTAGTTTCGTAAATACGACATTTTACATCCTGTGCAAATCCAGCACATTTTTACATCCTGTGCAATCCAGCACATTTTGTGGCCTTTGTATGGAGTAGCTAGCTCCTACAAACTATGATGATAAGCAATCCCCTGAGTCCCATAACCAAACCAAGACTAATAAATATGCCCCGCTCCAAGTCGTTTCTCGGAAACCAACGACTTAAGTTCAGAATACGTGCACCTCTTGTCTTTACCGGGTTGACGCTATCAACCAGAGGTGGGCCTCGTCAGGCACCAATAGTACTATCCAAATATTCCTTTGGTTTCATTTTACCTGAATTAATGGTTACAGTAGCGAGGACCCAACCCCGAGTGGCGACCAAAAACTCAAGTACTCATCATGCCACTTACCACATTTTAACCTTTGAAAACATTTCAATATGTGATAATTTTTGACAAACATATCTTTCCCCCGTTAAAACAGTAAAATGGGGCCGTGAAACTCACCTTAATTTCCATGCTTAGCTAGCAAATACAAACCAAAGCTTTGACCGACTTCCTCGTGCCCTAATTACCAATGAAGGACACCTTAAAGTCTATCATATATAAACCTAGCTTAATTTCCGTTTAAAAGATAGTTTATTCAACTATCTTGACTCGTGTGTACTAACCCGAGTCCTTAAGTGTTTTAACTCGACGAACCGATCGTGACTTATCATAATTCATGAGTTCACATACGACATAGTACCCAAGTCGCGCACCTGTTACTATTCGTGTGTAAACCATGTTGGACTAATGCCACGAAACGTATAACTCGTCCCGAGTCATAGCTTGTCTCGTAAACCAGATAATATGATCGTCTTGTATAATTATTTTCGGAAAATATATCTTGCGGAAATATAATATAGTTATTAAAATCCGTTTAATAACATTTGTTATTTCTTTTCACAAAATCCGAGTGTTTTAAGTGCTTTCAAAACATTACTTTCAAATAATTTTTCCCCAATAAGTTAAGCGTCTACGTATTTCAAATCCGTACATTTAACAATGTTTTGGTTACCAAAAACCATTGAAGTTGACACAATTGACGCTTGACAAAACTATATATTTGTTTTGCTAATCTTGTTCATGATCGACTATTATTGTTTCCAATACTCTTCGTTAAAATATCACGATTTTGTATCAAATTAGTCTTGTCAAACACTTGAAAATAGTTAATAAAGACGCACCACAATAACGCCTTTGCGCTTCGGATTTTATAAAAATTTTGGCAGAGTTCCCTCTGTTTTTGTACAAACCAGACAACACAAGTTGTCTACAATTTCCCAAAATCAACACCTAAACACATGACGACCATCATTTATCCGCAATTCTATTAAACGAGACACTTATGCGTTTCGATAACTTATACAAAAAAAATACCACTTATTTATATAAATATATATAACAATATATAGTATATAGTCCAATATCGACACAAAGTCACGCTTTTAGTATATACAACATCAATTTATACTTTTCGTTAATATAGACCGGTTCGTTTCGCGAGTTAAAACTACTTTTGGTCGTATTGTTATACTTATAAGTATATCTTTATAAATATCAACAAAATAAATACGAGTTGTTTATACCGAAGATCACGCGCGTGTATCCCGAATCTGACCGTTGACCAGGTTTGATCAGTCGTTGACCAGGGTTGACCAGATCCGAACTTGACCCGCGAATTAGAAAACGTGAATCGCAACAGACCAGACCAGATCTAACCCAAAACCAACCTGGGCCAAGGCTGAGTTGAACCCGAATCACACGGATCTGACTCGAAATGGCCGGATCTGACCAGAAACGCCCGGATCTGACCCGAACACACCAACTCAACCCGAACACACCAACTGACCCATCCCGTCAACCACCATCTCCAGCCAACACCTTCGTCAACCACAACCGGACCACACCTAACCACCGCCGTCCACCATAAACAACCACCTAAGACCAGCACAGCCGGCTATAACCCGACGCAAAACAACCACAACCGCCCGATGTACTGCCATCTCCATCCGGCTATCACAAGACCACCACAACCAACGTCAACATCACCCCAACATAACCGGACGTAAACGACCTCAAAACCCATTGTAATCGGCCCTCATCAACACAAAACCCCTACATCTCGAACTTACCATAAGAATCTCCACCATCTCGGGTCTGTTTCAGCGTCCCCGTCTTCTGCAACCACCACGACGCCACCACGGAGGAGGTGGGTGGTCAGGACCCGTCTGAAAGGGAGAGGGGGGGGTCGCGTGTGAGAT
Organism: Ambrosia trifida; assembly: GCA_028751855.1. Lineage (NCBI taxonomy): Eukaryota > Viridiplantae > Streptophyta > Magnoliopsida > Asterales > Asteraceae > Ambrosia > Ambrosia trifida. The sequence continues at coordinate 143,634,550 of CM054125.1, forward strand.
AGTGATGGTGAGGAGAGAGAGAGAGAGTGAGCTGAAGAGAGAGAGTAGAGAGAGAGGCAGAGGTGGCGGCTGCCACAAGTGAAGAAGAAGAAGAAGAACTTATGCCCTTTTATAGTTAGGGTTTGGGGTAGGTGACTTGTACCGCGAATCGAACCCGTATAAACGTTTTTTTCGCTTCGGTTTTATTTTGGCCCGATAATTAATTACCAAAAACTAGTCGGTTTTATTCGAAATGAAAAACATAACTAAACCGAGCAATTTAAATGTTATTTTCGTAACTCGACGCGTGAAAACGGAACACGCGTTAAAATCGCGTTAATCGATCCGGTCGAGCTATACTTCATTTAGGCGACCTGTTCACTTTCGAAACTAAATAAATGAAATTATTTATAATAAATAATTATTCCGAAAGTTCGATAACGGTTAAAACCACGCGTTTCGACGTTCGAGTCCCACGTCAGTTCCTCTCCGCGTTCTCCAAAACGCTGCGTTTTAGACCGTTTACCACGCCGATTTCACATCCGAACGCATCGATAGTAAATACATGTCGTATTTTCATAGAATAAGCTTATGTTATTCCAGTTTGACAAATTTTTGCTGATGTCAGTTCGTTACGTTAAACACGCGAAGTCTTTCTTTAAAGGCATCAAGGCTTCAACGAACTTTCAAAAGGACATCGTAGGACTCATATTAGCTCAACTAACCATAATTAACCTTAAACCATGTTAATTATTTCTAAATCATGATTAGAATCACGTTAATCGTTGTACGAAATTTGCCGGTTGTCACATTCTCCCCCCGTTAAGAGAATTCCGTCCCGGAATTCAGTTCAAGTCATCCGATACATTAGTATCCTTGAACAGGGCGGGATGTTTGCAACTCACACGATTACCCCTTTTCTTCGTGAACTCCAGTTCACGCTTAGCGTCCTAACGAACACAATGTCATGAGTCGGCTACGGCCGAGCTCTTGGGTATCGCAATCCGGCACAAATATCGGTTTTCCCGAAATAGTAGAGCTTTGCGTCAACCTGAGTCCTGTCGGTTGAGGAATTGACAATGCTTCCTCAAGCCAGACCTGCGGGATTCGTCAAGAGTCCCACTAAGCTCTTGCGATAGTTCAAGCTTGTTCGTTGCAAGGCCAATTCTAACTGACATATCCGAGTCACTGGAGTACTAAGCGAAGTCACTCCATTACCGTTCTCGTGCTTAACAACACCCTTTCAGAGTATAGCACTCAGCTAAGTCCTTTACCGATTTGAAGTTCCTAAGGCTAACTCCTTGTTAGCACAACTTCCCGATCGGTTTGGCCACTTATTCAAGAAGATTTGAATCTACCAGATTCGTTGGTCACCTCTTGAACTCACGCCAGATCATGTGTATATCTCTATCTGACATTCAATGTACTAGAGACGTACACGTATGCACTCCAGAGGACTTCGAGCAGTACACCCCGAACACTAGGGTGATGATTCCTATCACATAGGAAATTCTGGCGATGAAGTACACGAATTTGATTTGCCACCGACACTAATCGTATCACACAGGACACTTCCGTCCAGGACGATAATTCACTCGTTCGAGAATGGTAATCCATACCCATCTCGAATTGAGTATCCCAGACTTGCGTTCAAGGTTTGGCACGCCCTGGGGCAGGATAACTACTAAAATCCGATATTGTGAACGTTGGCATCTAGTGTCTAGCCACGACTCTCCAAGAGTATAGATGGCTACCCGTATGCCTCATATTATGACTGCAAACGAGCAGGGGGATGAGATGGTTCCAAACAGCAATCGATCAATACCTGTGTCCCATCACATCCACCGGACACTTCAGGCGACATGACCATTAGGTTTGCTCGTTGAATTTCACTAATCGGGTGGTCTTACCAGATCACCAAGCAGTCGACATTCTTGAGGACGCTCGGGGTTGTTTATAGTAGCGGATGGTAATCCTGTGTCCTCACATGGACCGAAATTCACTATGCATCCACTTACAACCTTTTCGTATGAGCGATTATGGTTAGTGGTACTAGGACGCCTAATATGGACTGATGGAGGTCGAAAGCTTTTGCGTCACTTCCACCCCTTAGTTCCCCAGGCAGTAGACAGTGTATATTCAACACACAGCCGTACAGTTCCACGATACGCGAGGACTTAAGCCGACTTAAACACAAATGTCTAGAGGCTCACATCAACTCATCACGTTGGTCAACACGGGAATGATGTATATGAATCATCATGATATGGTTGCAGCAACAAACAAAGGATAAGGTCTCGACAACATTTCAACACGTTGGTTTCCTCGAGACGGTAAGCAGAGCATTGGTAAATACCCGAAACAAGGGTACCCAGTGCTTGTCCTGCTATATGTGCCTCACGAGCACTGGTGTCCTATCGTTATTAGCAACCTAGTAAGTCAATTCTGAACAACACAGGACACTTTCCCTCGAATTGACTATCCGATCCTATGCAGTGATCTGAGCGAAAGGAGTCCTAAAACTGGAATCCCTCACTCGCCGAAGGTTCCATCTTTCGGATCTTTCAAGTTAAGAGGTGAAACCGAGTCATAATGAATGCATCTGGCCTAGATCTCACGTTTGGGCTTGGCGGCTTCATGCGCCAAAATCGCTACTTATAACAACAAACGACCGAGATCGCCCTACAAGAAGTAGTCTTGAGCCTCCCAATAAGGCATCCCATTCAACGACTCAGGTAGTCACACGCATGGGTGCAACATGTAAGCTTTCGCGCTCATCTTGATTAGTCATGGACTAAACGCACTAACCTGGCAGCTCATATTACTTTGGTGTCTCCAATAGTGTTTGCCAAGGACAGGGAATTTTGCTCTAGCGCGAGCAATGCTACTGAAAAAAATACCTGGGAACACCCATGTCGACCCAAGGTCGAAAGGGTTCCACAATCCCAAGAATCTATGCAACGACACCAAGACAAGATAAACCTACCCTTAGCAGGATGACACCATTCGCAGGGCTGAGTTGATCGAAGATTTCATCACGGTAGGGTAGCACTCTCATAGAGTAGACAATGCTACATGTCCTGCTAGATTCAGGGTTTCATAAGACCTCCGAATCATGTACCAGGGACTTCCACCAATGCACTCGCCGTGGGTGGGTCCACACTGTTATTCCCGCAGTTATCAGCATGACACTTGGCAGGAACAATGTTAAACAATCCACTGGGATGAGCAATAATAAATTGAGTCTTTCAACTCCTACTAGCCCAAAGGCATGGGTCATAATATCGCTCACATTTACTCGATACCTTCAAGTTCGAGATGTTCTCGAAATCCCTTATCACGAAGACGAGCCTCACCCCGTCGTGTGTGGATCATGGGATTTCCTTTCGACCTGATTCGAGAGTGGTTAGTCGACCGCAATGCACGTAAAAGGTTAAGGCTGGACATGGTGTCACTGATGCCTTAGATCTTGAAGAGGTAATGCTCACGAGACGCGCGAGCATATAAAGAGGTCGACACATGATTCGGTCAATTACTGAAGCTACCACGAGGTTCGAACTTTAGGGAGATACATGTGCTAACACTAGGACTAGAGTGTCTTATTATGACTCCCCGAAAGTCCGTTGGACACCCGAAATCCTCCATAATCAATGGCGACACCACACGACCATTCAGCAATATAACAACGGTTACGTGGGTTTGGGGTAATGTCTTTATTCCAAGGGAACCAAGAGCGAATCAAGTGACAAGTTATCGCATCATCAAGTCAATCCAACAATTGTAGCAATACGTTCACGGTGCAATACGATAGTAGAAATAACATGACATGACGACAACACATCCACGAACACATCAACCAGGGAACACCGCACTGGAACAACACGTCGACGAAGAAACATGACAACAAGGCAACATCGCAACATGGACCGCATGACACAGCGAAATACGACAACAAGGCTACACCACTGCAGGAGCAGCACAACAACAGGAATGCACCGTCGACAGCGAAACGCAACCGCATGGATATGCAGTCGGCAAAACTGTGCAACTACAAGGATGCACAATCGTTGGGGGTAACACCACAACATGAATTCACGACAGCAGGACGACACACAACCTAGCGAGTCCACTATACATAACTACAAGAAGCTCCATTACGGTGAGCACGCACCCCGGTGCGTTTCAGCTCACTTATGGTGATAGAATCCTTATTCGTATCCTCAGCCACAAACCTATACTCCATAGGCTCATTAGTAGGAACGATTGGATCACCAAAGGCATCCGCCTTCATAACAGGAATGGGAACGATGGGTTCCACATAATTTAGCAGACTTATCAGGCCGACATCGTCCTTAGGGAGAACGACTGTATGCTCGATATAAGTCACTTGAATAATAGCAACTGTATCATTGACAGACTTAACCCAAGCTTGAGAACCATTCTTGGCAGGAGCCAGGGAATGATAACGAGCGGTTCAACGAAAACCTCAAAGAAAATGGAGTTAACAGCAACGAACTCCATTGTGACACAACCATGGTCATAGCGGCTTGGCAAGGGTCTTATAGACGTCTATGTCAATGACAGTGATCTTAGTAGGAGCCTTCGAAGCAACAACAACATCAAACTTGGCAAAAGCCATAGAAACATCCTTAACACGCTCAGTATGAGCTACACTCTCAGCAACGATGACATGATTCGCTTGGGCCATAGAACAATTACAGCAGGAGCAACATCAGGCTCGGTGGGAGCCTTAGACCCACCGTAGTTATTAAATTTGTGGTAAATAGTATCCATAGGACCTAGAAACCAACCAACATCTTTTCCAGTATCAAAACATTGGTCACAACAAGAATAGTAGAGGTAGAAGGATCATGATTTATCGAGACACCACGATAAATAAAACGATACAGACTCTGGCAATTCAACCGAGTCATCCTTCTCATTAGGGTCCTCTTGCATGTTATTTTGGTCCTAGCACCGATAGTCATCAACCGAAATGCCTCTCCGACACTTAAGCAAGGCCAGCGAACTTCCTTCCTGATAGGCCACGCAGTGAGAGTTTCGAAATATGACAAGGGATTAGACAAGTCACATTGTCCATGACGAATGGATCTCGCAACCTTAGTTTATAAAACACCGTGACAAAGGGACGCAACGTCTCAATATCTATGGGGATTGATGGAACACACTTCGCATCAATTGCCACCCCAAATAAACAACCAGTCTCGTCGTCCTGACGAGGGTAGCGGACGTTCAACATTGCAACATGAGCAATGGAATTGCCGTCCCATGGGTAAGTTTAGTTGACAGAATAACGTGACCAATTCCAGTAGTCCGTTATTTGCCTTTTCGAGGGGGATTTCAACGTCAGCCAGAGCGTTCCGTGACACTCGACAATTACGAGTCACACGCTTTACGATTTCGGCTCCCGAAATGTGGTTTCACTCCCCGAGTATTATGACGGATTCAGACGCAAAACGCACGTCGTGATCCTATAATCAATATATATGTATGTCTCCATATATATTAGCTGACTTGGGTAAAATTATCTCCGACTCGACTCACTTTACCATATAACTACTTTCCCATTAAGTAGTCATACTAGGATCTTGTCAGTCGAGATTTCATTTTTCCCGTAATCGACTCGACTCACCTTTCCATATATTTATTTTCCCATTAAATAAATATACTATGACCTTGTCGATTCGATATTACATTTCTCAACCATCAACTCGACTCACCTTACCGTATAATTATTTTCCCATTAAATAATTATACTAGGATCTTGTCGATTTGACATTTCGTTTTACCACCATCGACTCGACTCACTTTACCGTATAATTATTTTCCCACTAAATAATTATACTAGGATCTTGTCGACTCGACACTACATTTTACAATCATCGACTCGACTCACTTTACCGTATAATTATTTTCCCATTAAATAATTATACTAGGGTCTTGTCGATTCGACATTGTATTTTACGACCATCGACTCGACTCACTTTACCGTATAATTATTTTCCCATTAAATAATTATACTAGGGTCTTGTCGGTCGATATTTCGTTTTCGGCACCCGACCCGGCTCACCTTACCATATATTTATTTTCCCATTAAATAAATATACTAGGATCTTACCGATCGATATTTCATTTTCAACACCCGACTCGGCTCACTTTACCATATATTTATTTTCCCATTAAATAAATATACTAGGATCTTGCCGATCGATAATTCATTTTCAACACCCGACTCGGCTCACTTTACCATATATTTATTTTCCCATTAAATAAATATACTAGGATCTTGCCGATCGATAATTCATTTTCAACACCCGACTCGGCTCACTTTACCATATATTTATTTTCCCATTTAAATAAATATACTAGGATCTTGCCGATCGATATTTCGTCTTCAACACCCGACTCGGCTCACTTTACCATATATTTATTTTCCCATTTAAATAAATATACTATGATCTTGCCGATTCGACATTGTTGATTTAGACGTGGGCTATCATGCCTTCTAGATAAAGATGATCAAGCCTATTAACTCCGCAAGGACGATTTTACCCTCCGATAGGGGAAGGAACGCCTGACCCTTGAAGACAACTTGGGCATGTGTTAGATCAAGAATGACTTACTCACAGTAATAATATAGCAGCACACGGGCAACTAATCTCAATACTGATCCACACAGGGTCCCGTGCTCAAAACGCACTAGTTTTGCAGGGACGCACCCTCGGTCTTTACTGGTTTCCAAGTTTAGCGTTCCACGCATCGTACCAAGCATTCATCTCTTCGGCAGGCAGTGCATCCTCGTATGTCCGCTCCATCGAAGAACTTCGTGCGGAGGCATTAAACTCCTATACAAGGAAGTTTTCGTCTCCTGTCCTTATCCGATGCGAGGGTTTACGTCAGATTACTCATATGAAGTAGACGTCCGAGCTCTTCCGTGTTCGTACCTTAGAGGTAATGCTGAAGAAAGCTCATTCGGTTTGCGAGGATCAAAATCAAGGGATATCAACAAGACCTCCCTTTTAGCCCGTTGGCCAATCAAAAGCTAAGACTGACCCTAAAGTACAAGAATAGACAAGGCAAGGAGTGATCACCAATCCCAGCCCTAGCGCCCACCAAGGTTACCGTGCACCACAAGTTATTATTACGTGTGCACCCGCAATGATAATCGGCGTTGCCAGGTAATTTTGGTGCCCGCTAGTTCCGAGCTTCCTGATCCAAAACAAAGATTTCACACAATAAGAGACCCTAGACTAGCTTCGCCTTCACAACATCAGCAACACGACAACGTCCACTAGCACGATAAAGGTTAGCCCTTCCGATCATCCCGTCCGCAGGTAAGCGGGTGAGTTCGTCGTAGACCACCGCTTGTCCTTCCCGCTTGTCGATGTCGGTAACCGATGCAAAAGTGCGGACTAAAGTGAAGTGTGAGACGATATCCTTACAGGCAAGCTATCTATACTACTTATATGCATTAACTAGCACTAGTTAGAAAATCGGATCTCTACACAATTTAAACAATCATATCCTTATTTTCTAACATTTTATATATTGACACACATGGCTAGTCGGTCGGAATTTCCCCTTGTACAATCCATGTACAATGTTCTTTCTTTTCTAAAAATATTTCGTTGTGTTTTATTTTTGAAAACTCCGTTTTCGAGCCAAAACCGGTTATAGTCTAGATTTTTCAAAAATACTAGTTCGCTATAACCTTGGCTCTGATACCACTTCTGTCACACCACGCCAATGGCGGAAACACATGGCGCGACGCTCGAAAGCATATCAAAGTCAAGATTAACACAAACTATATTTAATTAGAAAAGATCATTATATTAAGATGTCGGGAAGGAGTACCTGGTTTCAAACATTACTTAAACCACAAACATTAAGTTTTAAAGTGGGGTGTTTCCGTTTATGTCCCAACCCGATGGTAACAATAGATGAAACCCCCAACCAGTGTCCGACATCCCAAATTCCACCGTACTAGCCGCATACCTGTTCAGCACTTAGCTACCTGAAAGATATGTTTAAAAAGACGTCAATATATAAAATATTGGTGAGTTCACAGGTTTTAGTTTCGTAAATACGACATTTTACATCCTGTGCAAATCCAGCACATTTTTACATCCTGTGCAATCCAGCACATTTTGTGGCCTTTGTATGGAGTAGCTAGCTCCTACAAACTATGATGATAAGCAATCCCCTGAGTCCCATAACCAAACCAAGACTAATAAATATGCCCCGCTCCAAGTCGTTTCTCGGAAACCAACGACTTAAGTTCAGAATACGTGCACCTCTTGTCTTTACCGGGTTGACGCTATCAACCAGAGGTGGGCCTCGTCAGGCACCAATAGTACTATCCAAATATTCCTTTGGTTTCATTTTACCTGAATTAATGGTTACAGTAGCGAGGACCCAACCCCGAGTGGCGACCAAAAACTCAAGTACTCATCATGCCACTTACCACATTTTAACCTTTGAAAACATTTCAATATGTGATAATTTTTGACAAACATATCTTTCCCCCGTTAAAACAGTAAAATGGGGCCGTGAAACTCACCTTAATTTCCATGCTTAGCTAGCAAATACAAACCAAAGCTTTGACCGACTTCCTCGTGCCCTAATTACCAATGAAGGACACCTTAAAGTCTATCATATATAAACCTAGCTTAATTTCCGTTTAAAAGATAGTTTATTCAACTATCTTGACTCGTGTGTACTAACCCGAGTCCTTAAGTGTTTTAACTCGACGAACCGATCGTGACTTATCATAATTCATGAGTTCACATACGACATAGTACCCAAGTCGCGCACCTGTTACTATTCGTGTGTAAACCATGTTGGACTAATGCCACGAAACGTATAACTCGTCCCGAGTCATAGCTTGTCTCGTAAACCAGATAATATGATCGTCTTGTATAATTATTTTCGGAAAATATATCTTGCGGAAATATAATATAGTTATTAAAATCCGTTTAATAACATTTGTTATTTCTTTTCACAAAATCCGAGTGTTTTAAGTGCTTTCAAAACATTACTTTCAAATAATTTTTCCCCAATAAGTTAAGCGTCTACGTATTTCAAATCCGTACATTTAACAATGTTTTGGTTACCAAAAACCATTGAAGTTGACACAATTGACGCTTGACAAAACTATATATTTGTTTTGCTAATCTTGTTCATGATCGACTATTATTGTTTCCAATACTCTTCGTTAAAATATCACGATTTTGTATCAAATTAGTCTTGTCAAACACTTGAAAATAGTTAATAAAGACGCACCACAATAACGCCTTTGCGCTTCGGATTTTATAAAAATTTTGGCAGAGTTCCCTCTGTTTTTGTACAAACCAGACAACACATTTTTACATCCTGTGCAAATCCAGCACATTTTTATATCCTGTGCAAATCCAGCACATTTTCATATCCTGTGCAAATCCAGCACATTTTGTGGCCTTTGTATGGAGTAGCTAGCTCCTACAAATTATGATGATAAGCAATCCCCTGAGTCCCATAACCAAACCAAGACTAATAAATATGCCCCGCTCCAAGTCGTTTCTCGGAAACCAACGACTTAAGTTCAGAATACGTGCACCTCTTGTCTTTACCGGGTTGACGCTATCAACCAGAGGTGGGCCTCGTCAGGCACCAATAGTACTATCCAAATATTCCTTTGGTTTCATTTTACCTGAATTAATGGTTACAGTAGCGAGGACCCAACCCCGAGTGGCGACCAAAAACTCAAGTACTCATCATGCCACTTACCACATTTTAACCTTTGAAAACATTTCAATATGTGATAATTTTTGACAAACATATCTTTCCCCCAGTTAAAAACAGTAAAATGGGGCCGTGAAACTCACCTTAAATTCCATGCTTAGCTAGCAAATAAAATCCAAAGCTTTGACCGACTTCCTCGTGCCCTAATTACCAATAAAGGACACCTTAAAGTCTATCATATATAAATCTAGCTTATTTTCCGGTTAAAAGATAGTTTACTCAACTATCTCGACTCGTGTATACTAACCCGAGTCTTTAAGTGTTTTAACTCGACGAACCGGTCGTGACTTATCATAATTCATGAGTTCACGTATGACATAGTACCCAAGTCGCGCACCCGTTACTATTCGTGTGTAAACCATGTTGGACTACTACCATGAAACGCACAACTCATCCCGAGTAGTAGCTTGTCTCGTAATTCGGTTAAATGTAGTTGTCTTGTATGATTATTTTTTGGACAATACACTTTGAAGAAACATAAGTATAATTATTGAAATTGACTAATAACATTTGTTATTTCGCTTCCCAAAATCCGAGTGTTTTAAGTGTTTTCGAAGCATTACTTTCAACTAATTTTTCCCAAATAAGTTAAGCGTCTACGTATTTCAAATCCGTATTTTTTTGACAACGTTTTGGTTACCAAAAACCATTGAAGTTGACACAATTGACGCTCGACAAAACTATATATTTGTTTTCAAATATTGTTCGGGATCGACTATTATTGTTTCCAATAATCTTTGTCAAAACGTCACGACTTTGTATGGAATTAGTCTGGCCAAACACTTGAAAATAGTTGATAAGGACGCACCACAATAACGCCTTTGCGCTTCGGATTTTATAAAAATTTCGGCAGAGTTTCCTCTGTTTTTGTACAAACCAGACGACACAAGTCGTCTACAATTTTCCCCAAAATCAACACCAAAACAAGACAATCAATCCATTTATCCGCAATTTCATTTTAGCGAGACATTTATACGTTTCGACAGCTTATGTATATTAAGCTTATTATATAATATATACGTGTATATATATATCTATATATGTATAGTCCAACGAATTTAGTCCAACGTATGATGTTATTAGTTACGCTTTATATACACTGACAACTACTCGATTTATACATTTCATTTATTATCTTGTCGGTTCGTTGTGCGAGTTAACACATTTGTCGCTTTCGTATTTATGCATTTATAAATATAGATATTTATAAATATAATCAAAATAAAGAATACGAAGTTAGTTTTACCAATCGTACGCACGTCATGACACCGTCTTGAACGACGTGCTGACCGAGCCAATGTTTGACCATCCTTGAGTGTGCGTTGACCAGTCCCGGACATCTCAAAAGATACCCGAGCTGACTCGGTTGACTGTTCGACCAAGTGGACCAGATCCAACGATAACCCAAGACCCGAACCCCGATGCCCGTACCGGATTTGACTTGGGCTGAACCACGCACCAAACTCAACCCGAACACACCAAATCTGAGCCGGACACCTTCAACCACCACTCGGCCCGTCGTCTTCTACCTCGGGACCACCACAGACCCATCGGACCATCTCCAAAACTGACCCGATTGGAACCCGAAGCAGACCCGAACCAACACCCACGAGCACCACACCACCGCTGCGCTGCTGTCTTTTTGGGCCGCAGAACCACCGCCGCCCTGAACCACCGGAACAACCACCTCCTTCAACCTCCCGCGCGACCAACAGGACCAACCACGAAACCTGTCACCATCATCGGCCATCAACCCCAACCAAAACCACCACTCCTCGCCGCCGCCACCGTACCGTCGTCCTCCATGCCTGACCCAACCCTCGTCAACCCCCACATCTACCCGACCTGCCCCCTTCTGGCCTAACACTTTACGCCGCCACCACCGGAGGGGTGGTGGTCGGCCGGTTTCTGTAAGGGAGGAGGAGAGAGAGACGCGATGAGAGAGAGAGGGAGAGAGTTTTAGAGAGAGAGTAGAGAGGGAAGAAGAGGTTGCGGCTGCTGAAATGAGGTGGGAGAGGAAGAAGAAGACCCTTTTATAGTTAGGGTTTGGGGTAGGTGACTTGTACCGCGAATCGAACCCGTATAAACGTTTTTCGCTTCGGTTTATTATTAGGCTCGAAGATAAGTTATAAAAATCATTCGGTTTTGTTCGAAATTAAAAACACAACTAAACCGAGCAATTTAGTTATTATTCTCGTAACTCGACGCGTGAAAACGGAACACGCGTTAAAATCGCGTTAATCGATCCGGTCGAGCTATACTTCATTTAGGCGACCTGTTCACTTTCGAAACTAAATAATTGAAATTATTTATAATAGATAATTATTCCGAAAGTTCGATAACGGTTAAAACCACGCGTTTCGACGTTCGAATCCCACGTCAGTTCCTCTCCGCGTTCTCCAAAACGCTGCGTTTTTGGCCGTTTACCACGCCGATTTCACATCCGTTCGCATCGATAATAAATACGTGCCGTATTTACATAGAATAAGCTTATGTTATTCCAGTTTGACAAATTTTTGCTGATGTCAGTTCGTTACGTTAAATACGCGAAGTCTTTCTTTAAAGGCATCAAGACTTCAACGAACTTTCAAAAGGACATCGTAGGACTCATATTAGCTCAACTAAGCATAATTAACCTTAAACCATGTTAATTGTTTCTAAAACATGATTAGAATTACGTTAATCGTTGTACGAAATTTGCCGGTTGTCACAAGATCTAACCCAAAACCAACCTGGGCCAAGGCTGAGTTGAACCCGAATCACACGGATCTGACTCGAAATGCCCGGATCTGACCAGAAACGCCCGGATCTGACCCGAACACACCAAACTCAACCCGAACACACCAAATCTGAGCCGAAACTCAAGACTCACAACCGTGTACCACCACCACGAACAACCACGTTTCACCCGTCGTCTCCACTTCTAAACCCGACACCAACTGACCACCCCGTCAACCACCATCTCCGCCTCCAACCACCACTCGGCCTGTCATCTTCTACCTCAGAACCACCACAGAACCATCGGCCACCGAGGACCATCACCACCTTCTCGTCCGACGAGAGAACCCGTTCCAGCTCGTTTTTGGGCTTGAGACCTGCGCCGCCTACCACCAAAACCCTCAAATCAGGCACGATCCACCCACAACCAGCAACAACCACAAACGAACCCACCAACCACCCGGTCAGCTCCTTTCTGGCTTAAAACCTTACGCCACCACCACCAAGCTGTGGTGGTGGCCGGCCGTTTCCTGGACAGCGGAGGAGAGAGAGAGAGAGAGAGACGCGATGAGAGGGATAGAGAGAGTGTAGTGAGAGAGAGTTCTAGAGAGAGTAGAGAGAGGGACAGAGGTTGCGGCTGCTGAAATGAGGTAGAAGAGGAAGAAGAAGACCTTTTATAGTTAGGGTTTGGGGTAGGTGACTTGTACCGCGAATCGAACCCGTATAAACGTTTTTCGCTTCGGTTTTATTTTGGCCCGATAATTAATTACAAAAACTAGTCGGTTTTATTCGAAATGAAAAACATAACTAAACCGAGCAATTTAAATGTTATTTTCGTCAGCCGACGCGTGAAAACAGAACACGCGTTAAAATCGCGTTAATCGACTCGGTTGTGTTATCCTCCATTTAAATGATCCGATAACTTTCGAAATTCAATAAGAAACATTATTTATAGTAAATAATTATTCCGAAAGTTTGATAACGGTTAAAACCACGCGTTTTGACGTTCGAATCCCACGTCAGTTCCTCTCCGCGTTCTCCAAGACGCTGCGTTTTTGGCCGTTTACCGCGCCGATTTCTCATTCGATCGCATCAATAGTAAATACGTGTCGTATTTACATTCATTAGCCTTATGTTAGTCCACTTAGACAAATTTTTACTGATGTCAGTTCGTTACGTTAAATACGCGAAGTCTTTCTTTAAAGGCATCAAGGCTTCAACGAACTTTCAAAAGGACATCGTAGGACTCATAACAGCTTAATATATCTTAATTAACCTTAAACAATGTTAATTACCTCGAAAACATGATTAGAACCACGTTAATCATTGTACGGAATTTGCCGGTTGTCACAATATATATAAAAGAAAACGTATATGCTGACGTGGCGTGCAATGGAGGCCTCAACCTCCCATTGAGAGTGCCACGTGGTTTAATAATTGAGTGTTTTTGGTGTTTTTGAATTATTTCCTTTTTTTAATTAAATTGAGTTATTTTAAGAAAAAAGAATTTAAAAATAAATTTAAAATTTTATCTCTCATATTTCCTCCCATAATTTTTAAACGTTTATATCTTTTATATACGGGATTTTTTTAAAGAAAAAAATTACACCAAATTAACGAGCGTTTTATTATCTTTCCAACGAAGACCATAGTGCTATATAAAAAACGGAGAAAAAATCGACTATTTTTTGTGGGGTTTCGTTCATACAGAAAAAAAAAACACACAAAGTGTTCATGTTATTCATTAATCATATTTTTTCTTTTAAACCAGGTTCTTATCTACGATATTGAAAATCAGCCCAATCGCCATGTTATCATTGGAATTTACTAGGGGGGCTGTTTGGTAGCCTCTTAATCAGCCTCTTAACCATTCAGGTCTGAATCATTCAGCATTCAGACTGTTTGTTTCAGCATCTGAATGGAATGATTAAGTGCTGAACCATTAAGCTAATAAGGGATGCTGAATGATTCAGCTCTTAACCATTCAGAACCTCTTAACCATTCAGATCATCTTAATGATTCAACACTTAATCAACCAAACAACCCCTAGGTATACTTCATCAAGAGAAGCTAGGAGAAAGAATCACGCAACACTGCAACACATGGTGTCAGCTTATAGCAAGGTAATTTTTTTATTTATTTAATTACAAGAGTAATAATTATTACTATTAGTATTAGTATTATTAGAATGGTTATATTTTTCAACCCCGGGACGCTCCCACGAATAATTGATAGTTGCTAACGTGGCGTTCAATTGTGGCCTCAACCATCTCTTGATTATGCCACATGGCATAATGAGATGCAATGGTTACAACTTCCAACTTAAGTGTTTGTTTAGTTGATTAGATTATGAATTATAAGAGCCATTAGAATGTGAGAAATTAGAGAGATGTGATGAGTTTTTGAATAGTTGCAGCTTACATAAGTGATTCTTTAGATGAATACTGATTAAGTTTTAGATTAGAGAATATGAGTTATTACTGATTATAATACTATGAACATGCAATGATTAAGAGATTTTGTGGTTAGTTAACTTGAGCCATTTGCAATAGGTTATCACGTAAAATTAGATTTTTCAACCCTGGGACCCTCCCGGGGTAATCAGCTAGTACACAATAAAAGAAAAATAGTAAGTCATAGGAAAGAAATCAAACGGACTCCGATTGAACTCATTCAAACGGCATTGGAGCTTAGTAAGTCATAGGAAAGAAATCATCGAACCATACAATGTTAGTTTTTAGTTCTTCGCTTTTTTGGGGTTTTGTCTTTTAGTTTTTAGAATATACGTTATATCATTGTGTTTTTTTATCATTCTCACTCTTTTCATTTTTATTACACTTTGTAAAATAACTTGACCTTATATAATAAACCAAAGTTCTTAAAAGTTAATCGAACTTGAGTTAGAGCCTGGTCGAGCTCGGGCTCGGCTCAACTCGTTTGCACTCCTAGTACCAATCTCATCCCGAAACTTTCCTGCATGTAACTGTAAAGCGCATCAGTTTATTTCATATGTAAAATTGACGTGTTATATTAGATTTCTCAACCTCGAGACACTTCCGCAGTATGTGCCCGGGGGCCGGGGTATAATCTGGTATAATATTATATATTAATGAAATAGTTACGTAAGCAAGGTAAACAACTATGAAAAAGGGAAAAAAAAAAGGTAAAAGTGGACTGAAAAAAAAAATCAAGTATCTTCAAGTGGCCAAATCAAACATGGTCATATTATAGAACAATCGTACAATTATCCTATCTATGTATTGATTATCAAATCAAACCAGTAAATATGTATTTTATGATATCTCTAATGGAGTTTTTAGGCCCCTACCCCTTTAACCACTCATTTAATATTGTTTAGTAAATAAATCTGAGCTCGAGCTTCACTTATTGAGCTCACGAGCCTAAACGAACTATTATTTATATTATTTTTATTTAATATGTTAATTAATAGATAATAAACGAGCCGAGCTCGAGCTCAAGCTCAAGCTCTTAAAAGTTAATCGAGCTTGAGCTAGAGCCTGGTCGAGCTCGGGCTCGGCTCGTTTGCACCCCTAGTACCAAGCTCATCCCTAATGCAGTTAGTTGCAAACTTTATATCACTAGTTAGTTACCCATGACCTTTTGGTCTAGTGGTATGGTGTCCCCCTTACAAACATGAGATTGTGGGTTTAAATCTTACAAATGCAAGATGATGTGGAATTTAATGTGTAATAAAATTTGCCGTAAAAGAAAACTAGTTAATTGCAAACTTTATATCACGCGTGTTTTTAAAATAAACTTACTATCTTTTTATAGTTTCTTAAATGTACTTGCAACTATAAGTATAGGAATATTGCAATGAGACTACGATGCATGTTTTGGCGGATTGTATTATCGCTTTTAATGTTTGGGATAGAATAAGTAGATGGTATGGTTTGGATCCGATATATGCCTTTGAGGTCAAAGACTTCTTGGGAGTATACAAGACGGTGAAGGGAGACAAGATGAGAAGAAAGATTGTTTACGGGTTGATCATGGTCACTATGTGGAGTTTATGGGTTACGAAAAACGACACGATTTTCAATGGGAAGAAACCTAACGTTGGGGATATAGTAGCTAAAATAAAGTCGATTTCTTTATTATGGTTAAAGAATAGATCTAATTGTAATAGGTTAGTATGGCAAGATTTGGTTCGTTCCCCTTTGTATTTGTTGTAGTGGTTTGGCTTCTCCGGCCCTTGTTTTGAGGACCGGTTGGTGAGTTTTTTGAATGAAAGTTACTTTAAAAAAAAAAAAAACTTTCTATTAATAGGAAATTAGGAATTGTAGATTTTCTTATTTTGACCTTAAGTTGATGTTGATAGAATATAGTTGAAACAAAATCACTAAATTTATAATGCCACCCTCAATTGAAAACTAAAGTTTTGTACTTCAAAATGTCTGAAGTACACACAAGGTTGTGGCCATAAAGGGGTGGTTGAAAATTGTAAAAGGTACGTAAGGTTGTAAACGAACTAAATGAACACGAACAGAGCCTTGTTCATATTCGTTTGTTAAAGAAATAACGTGTTCACGAACTATTCATAAACACTTACCGAACGAGATTTGTTGTTCGTGTTTGTTTGTTAAGGAAATAACGTTAACGTATTCACGAACTGTTCATGAACAATTACCGAACGAGGTTTTTGTTCGTGTTCGTTTGTTAAGGAAATGAACGTGTTCTTGTTTATTTGTCTTTATTTGTTAAATTTAGGTATCGGACAAAAGCGAACAAAAAAACACTAATGAATGTAAACGATCACAAACATGCATTAATGAACAAAAACGAGCACAACTAAGGGGCTGTTTGTTTTGCTCTGAATGGAGTCTGAATGGTATTCACGTCTGACTCGGTCAGACATGGATGTTTGGCTGGGTACCTCTGAACAAAAAAAGGGTCTGACCCATGCTCTTACCCAGTCAGATTCCAACCAAAGTCTGACTGAACAAAAAAAGGTCTAACCCATGTTTGGCTGTGCTGCTCGGTCGCCTCTTTCAATTCATCCGGTTCAGGTGAATGTCTACGAACTCACACCCATGAACGGAAGCCTCGGCTCCTCTCTGCTCCTCCCCGCGCCATCGTACACTATCATGCTCCTCCCCCTCCCCCCCCTCTCTCTCTCTCTACGTCAGTTCCTCTCCGCGTTCTCCAAAACGCTGCGTTTTTGGCCGTTTACCACGCCGATTTCACATCCGTTCGCATCGATAATAAATACGTGCCGTATTTACATAGAATAAGCTTATGTTATTCCAGTTTGACAAATTTTTGCTGATGTCAGTTCGTTACGTTAAATACGCGAAGTCTTTCTTTAAAGGCATCAAGACTTCAACGAACTTTCAAAAGGACATCGTAGGACTCATATTAGCTCAACTAACCATAATTAACCTTAAACCATGTTAATTGTTTCTAAAACATGATTAGAATTACGTTAATCGTTGTACGAAATTTGCCGGTTGTCACATTCTCCCCCCGTTAAGAGAATTCTGTCCCGGAATTCAGTTCAAGTCATCCGATACGTTAGTATCCTTGAACAGGGCGGGATGTTTGCGACTCACCCGACTACCCCTTTTCTTCGTGAACTCCAGTTCACGCTTAGCGTCCTAACGAACACAATGTCGTGAGTCGGCTACGGCCGAGCTCTTGGGTATCGCAATCCGGCACAAACATCGGTTTTTCCCGAAATAGTAGAGCTTTGCGTCAACCTGAATCCTGTCGGTTGAGGAATTGACAATGCTTCCTCAAGCCAGACCTGCGGGATTCATCAAGAGTCCCACTAAGCTCTTGCGATAGTTCGAGCTTGTTCGTTGCAAGGCCAATTTTAACTGACATATCCGAGTCACTGGAGTACTAAGCGAAGTCACTCCATTACCGTTCTCGTGCTTAACAACACCCTTTCAAAGTATAGCACTCAGCTAAGTCCTTTACCGATTTGAAGTTCCTAAGGCTAACTCCTTGTTAGCACAACTTCCCGATCGGTTTGGCCACTTATTCAAGAAGATTTGAATCTACCAGATTCGTTGGTCACCTCTTGAACTCACGCCAGATCATGTGTATATCTCTATCTGACATTCAATGTACTAGAGACGTACACGTATGCACTCCAGAGGACTTCGAGCAGTACACCCCGAGCACTAGGGTGATGATTCCTATCACATAGGAAATTCTGGCGATGAAGTACACGAATTTGACTTGCCACCGACACTAATCGTATCACACAGGACACTTCCGTCCAGGACAACAATTCATTCGTTCGAGAATGGTAATCCATACTCATCTCAAATTGAGTATCCCAGACTTGCGTTCAAGGTTTGGCACACCTTGGGGCAGGATAACTACTAAAATCCGATATTGGTAAGGTTGACACCTAGTGTCTAGCCACGACTCTCCAAGAGTATAGGTGGCTATCCGTACGCCTCATATTATAACTGCAAACGAGTAGGGGATGAGAAGGTTCCAAACAGCGATCGATTATTGCCTGTGTCTCCTCATAGTCACTAGCCACCTCAGGCGGCATGACCATTAGATTTGCTCGTTCGAATTTCACTAATCGGGTGATCTTACCAGATCACAAAGCGGTCAACATTCTTGAGGACGCTCAAGGTTGTTTATAGTAGCGGATGGTAATCCTGTGTCCTCACATGGACCGAAATCCACTATACACCAGCATATAACCTTTTCGTATGAGCGATTGTGGTTAGCGTTACTAGGACGCCTAATATGGACTGATGGAGGTCGAAAATTTTTGCGTCACTTTCACCCCTCAGTTCCCCAGACAGTAGACGATGTATATTCAACATACGGCCGTACAATTCCACAATACACGAGAATTTAAGCCGACTAAAACACAATTGTCTAGAGGCTCGCATCACCTCATCACATTGGTCAACATAAGGATGATGTATATGAATCATCATAATATGGTTGCCGTAACAAACAGAGGATAGGGTCTCGACAACATCTCAACACGTTGGCTTTCCTCGAGACGGTAAGCAGAGCATTGGTAACTACCCAAAACAAGGGTACCCAGTGCTTGTCCTGCTATATGTGCCTCACGAGCACTGGTGTCCTATCGTTATTAGCAACCTAGTAAGTCAATTCTGAACAACACAGGACACTTTCCCTCGAATTGACTATCCGATCCTATGCAGTGATCTGAGTGAAAGGAGTCCTAAAACTGGAATTCCTCACTCGCCGAATATTCCATCTTTCGGGATCTTTCGAGGTAAGAGGTGAAATTGAGTCATAGATGAATGCATCTGGCATAGATCTCACGTTTGGGCTTGACGGCTTCATGCGCCAAATTCGTTACTTAGAACAACAAACGACCGAGATCGCCCTACAAGAAGTAGTCTTGAGCCTTCCAATAAGGCATCCCATTCAACGACTCAGGTAGTCACACGCATGGGTGCAACATGTAAGCTTTCGAGCTCATCTTGGTTAGTCAGGTACTAAACGCACTGACCTGGCAGCTCTTATTACTTTGGTGTCTCCAACAGTGCCTGTCAATGACAGGGGATTTTGCTCTAGCGCGAGCAATGCTACTGAAAAATAACTGGGAACACCCGTATCGACCCAAGGTCGAAAGGGTTCCACTATCCCAAGAATCTACGCACGACACCAAGACAAGGTAGACCTACTATCAGAAGAATAGCAACATTTCCCGAACGGTTGAATCGATCATCCATCTCAACACGGTAGGGTAGTACCCTTATAGAGTAGACAATGTTACACGCCCTTCTAGACTCAGGGTTTCATAAGACCTCTGAATCATGTACCAGGGACTCCACCAATGCACACGCTGTGGGTGGGTCCACACTGTTATTCCTGTAGTCATCGGCATGACACGTTGGCAGGTATGATGTTAAACAATCCACTGGGATGAGCAATAATAAATTGAGTCTTTCAACTCTTACTAGCCCAAAGGTATGGGTCATAATATCGCTCACAATTACTCGATACCTTCAAGTTCGAGATGTATTCGAAATCCCTTCATCGCAAAGACGAGGCTCACCCCGTCGTGTGTGGATCATGGGATTTCCTTCCGACATGATTCGAGAGTGGTTAGTCGACCAAAATGCGCGTAAAGGTCAAGGCTGGACATGGCGTCACTGATGCCTTAGATCTTGAAGAGGTAATGCTCACGAAACGCGCGAGCATATAAAGAGGTCGACACATGATTCGGTCAATTACTGAAACTACCACGAGATTCGAACTTTAGGGAGATATATGTGCTAACACTAGGACTAGAGTGTCTTAGTATGACTACTGGAAAGTCCGTTAGACACCCGAATTCCCACATTATCGATGGCGACACTACACAATCACTCAGCAACATAACAACAGTCACGTGGGTTTGGGGTAATGTCTTTATTCCAAGGGAACCAAGAGTGAATCAAACGACAAGTTATCACATCATCAAGTCAATCCAACAATTGTAGCAATACGCTCACGGTGCGATACGGCAGTAGAAATAACATGACATGACAACAACACATCCACGAACACATCAACAAGGGAACACCGCACGGGAACAACACGACGACAAAGAAGCATGACAACAAGGCAACACCGCAACATGGACCGCATGACACAGAGAAATACGACAACAAGGCTACACCACTGTAGGAGCAGCACAACAACAGGAATGCACCGTCGACAGCGAAACGCAACCGCATGGATATGCAGTCGGCAAAACTGTGCAACTACAAGAATGCACAATCGTTAGGGGTAACACCACAACATGAACTCAAGACAGCAGGATGACACACAACCTAGCGAGTCCACTATACCTAACCACAAGAAGCTCTATTACGGTGAGCACGCACCCCGGTGCGTTTCAGCTCACTTATGGTGACGGAATCCTTATTCGTATCCTCAGCCACAAACCTATACTCCATAGGCTCATTAGTAGGAACGATTGGATCACCAAAGGCATCCGCCATCACAACAGAAATGGGAACAATGGGTTCCACCTAATTTAGTAGACTTATTAGGCCGACATCGTCCTTAGGGAAAACGACTGCAGGCTCGATATAAGTCACTCGAATAATGGCGACTGTACCATTGACAGACTTAACCCAAGCTTGAGAACCATTCTTGGCAGGAGCCAGGGAATGATAACGAGCGGTTCAACGAAAACCTCAAAGAAAATGGAGTTAATGGCAACGAACTCCATCGTGACACAAACATGATCATAGCGGCTTGGCAAGGGTCTTAGAGATATCTATGTCAATGGCAATGATCTTGGCAGGAGCCTTCGAAACAACAGTAACATCAAACTTGACAACAGCCATAGAAACATCCTCAACACGCTCAGTATGAGCTACACTCTCAGCAGCGACGACAATATTCGCTTGGGCCATAGAACAACGATGGCAGCAACAACAGCAGGCTCAGCAGAAACCTTAGACCCGTCGTAGCTATTAGATGTGTGGTAAATAGTATTCATAGGACCTAGAAACCAAGCTACATCTTCTCCAGTATCAAAAATATCGGTCATAACGAGAATAGTAGAGGTAGAAGGATCATGATTTATCGAGACACCACGATAAAATAGAAACGATACAGACTCTGGCAATTCAGCCGAGTCATCCTTCTCCTTAGGGTCCTCTTGCATGTTATTTTGGTCCTAACACCGATAGTCATCAACTGAAATGCCTCTCCGTTACCTAAGCAAGGCCAGTGAACTTTCCTTCATGACAGGCCACACATGGAGAGTATCGAAATATGACAAGAGATTAGACAAGTCACATTGTCTATGACGAATGGATCTCGCAACCTTAGTTTATAAAACACCGTGACAAAGGTCGCAACGTCTCAATACCTGTGGGGATTGATGGAAAACACTTCGCATCATTTGCCACCCCAAATAGACAACCAGTCTCGTCGTCCTGACGAGGGTAGTAGACGTTCAATATTGCAACATGAGCAATGGAATTGCTGTCCCATGGGTAAGTTTAGTTGACAGAATAACGTGACCACTTCCAGTAGTCCGTTATTTGATTTTCGAGGGGAATGTCGATGTCAGCCAGAGCGTTCCGTGACACTTGACAATTACGAGTCACACGCTTTACGATTTCGGCTCCCGAAATGTGGTTTCACTCCCCGAGTATTATGACGGATTCAGACGCAAAACGCACGTCGTGATCCTATATTCAATATATATGTATGTCTCCATATATATTAACTGACTTGGGTAAAATTATCTCCGACTCGACTCACTTTACCATATAACTACTTTCCCATTAAGTAGTCATACTAGGATCTTGTCAGTCGAGATTTCATTTTTCCCGTAATCGACTCGACTCACCTTTCCATATATTTATTTTCCCATTAAATAAATATACTATGACCTTGTCGACTCGATATTACATTTCTCAACCATCAACTCGACTCACCTTACCGTATAATTATTTTCCCATTAAATAATTATACTAGGATCTTGTCGATTTGACATTTCGTTTTACCACCATCGACTCGACTCACTTTACCGTATAATTATTTTCCCATTAAATAATTATACTAGGATCTTGTCGATTCGACATTACATTTTACAATCATCGACTCGACTCACTTTACCGTATAATTGTTTTCCCATTAAATAATTATACTAGGATCTTGTCGATTTGACATTACATTTTACAATCATCGACTCGACTCACTTTACCGTATAATTATTTTCCCATTAAATAATTATACTAGGATCTTGTCGATTCGACATTGTATTTTACGACCATCGACTCGACTCACTTTACCGTATAATTATTTTCCCATTAAATAATTATACTAGGGTCTTGTCGATTCGACATTTCGTTTTCAACACCCGACTCGGCTCACTTTACCATATATTTATTTTCCCATTAAATAAATATACTAGGATCTTGCCGATCGATAATTCGTTTTCAACACCCGACTCGGCTCACTTTACCATATATTTATTTTCCCATTAAATAAATATACTAGGATCTTGCCGATCGATAATTCATTTTCAACACCCGACTCGGCTCACTTTACCATATATTTATTTTCCCATTAAATAAATATACTAGGATCTTGCCGATTCGACATTGTTGATTTAGCTGGGGGCTATCATGCCTTCTAGATAAGATGATCAAGCCTATTAACTCAGCAAGGACGATTCTGCCCTCCAATGGGGGAAGGAACGCCTGACCCTCGAAGACAACTTGGGCATGTGCTAGATCAAGAATGACTTACTCCCAGTAATACTACAGCAGCACACGGGCCACTAGTCTCAATACTGATCCACACAGGGTCCCGTGCTCAAAACGCGCTGGTTTCGCAAGGACGCACCCTTGGTCTTCACTGCTTTCCAAGCTTAGCATTCCACGCATCGTACCATGCATTCATCTCTTCGGTAGGCAGTGCATCCTCGTATGTCCGCTCCATCGAAGAACTTCGTGCGGAGGCATTAAACTCCTATACAAGGAAGTTTTCGTCTCCTGTCCTTACCCGATGCGAGGGTTTACGTCAGATTACTCATATGAAGTAGACGTCCGAGCTCTTCCGTGTTCGTACCTTAGAGGTAATGCTGAAGAAAGCTCATTCAGTTTGCGAGGATCAAAATCAAGGGATATCAACAAGACTTCCCTTTTAGCCCGTTGGCCAATCAAAAGCTAAGACTGACCCTACAGTACAAGAATAGACAAGGCATCCGTCACTTTTCTTTCTATTCTATTTTTGTATAATAATAATAATAATAATAATAATAATAATAATGATAATAAATCAAATATATTTTTTTAGTTATAAAAATTTTCAATGTTTATACAAAAGCTATCATGATGTTTCTAAACCAAACAAGACCCAACCATCCCCTCTTAATTCTGAGCCCAACTTGTTGATCTGGCCCAACAGAACCAACCCACTACCATAAGCCCATACACGAGTCCAGCCCATCTCCTTTACCCTCCACCCTAGTCCGGCCCACAACTAACCCATCCCTTGTTTTAAAAAAAAAAACATATCTGTGCTGTGCGTGACTCGAACCCGAGTCCATCCAGACAACACACACGCGTCTACACCACTATGCTACAGCATCTTATTGTTTCAATCCCAAACTATATTATATATATAGATACACAAATCCTGCCTGTCCCTCCTTCTTCTTCGCTGTGCATGAGCCGAAACAGAAAATTAAGTATTTTCTTGACTTTTGACTAAATCACAATTAATATTAATCATCAATTACCTTGTGACTTTCCTAAAACACGTCAATTACGCGTCCGTTACACGATTATCACGTTCCAATTATACCCAATTTCGTTTATTACACGCGTTGACTATTCAAACGGGTCAAGCTTTCCAATTAAACAACCTGGACATCAACACTATAAATTGATCGTTGCTGGACCATCTCAACTCGCCACTCAATCTCTCTCAACCTCCAATTTCTATTATCAAACACTGTTAATTGTTCTTTTGTTCGTATTTTGACCGAGTTTTTGATTGATCGTGCGAGCCCAATACGTGATTGTAAGTATAATTATTGTGGTGGGTTTTGTTAATCGGAACCTACACAACATTAACCCCATGATTAATTGGGTTAATGTTGTGTAATCTGATCGATTTCAAAAGCTAGGGCTCGAAAGCCTTATTTGGGGAAGAACATGAAAAACGATTAAGATATATTATTTAGACAAACTGAATCCAAACACAACCACAGGCCTAGGCCAAGTGGTTGTGTTGTTGCTTTGTTAACGAGTAGGCACGGGTTCAATTCCCTGCTGCCACAATTGTTTTTTTTTCTTTTTGTTGTTTGGTTGTTTTCTTTGACAAACAAACTTACACAAATACATATTTTTTTTTTAATTCATTTTAAAATACTAAAACACTTTTAAAAATTCTACAAAAATTATCGTGTGTTAATCTGATATAAATGCTTCACCTACAATTTTTAGTTTTCAAAAATTCATTTATTTAATATATTTAATAATTAAATCAATTTTATTCTATTATATTTATAAAATTCCATTAAAAATATCTAAACGATCTTATTAATTTCTACAAAAATTATTCTAAGTTTATATAACAATAAACTTTCCTGAAATGATTTTTATTTCAGAAAAATCATTTATTTAATATTTTTAATCAATTTTTGTTAGTTTTAATCATAATTAAATCATAATAAATCCAATTTTTAATATTTTTGCACCAAAATTTTATACAAATTATTTCTGATCATTTAGAACAGAAATATAATTTTTAAACTTATAATTCTTTAATTTTAGTATTTTTAATTATTAAAGTTAAAGTTTGACAATTTATAATAAATAGATTTAATAATCTATTTTGAAGAAAATAATTTTATAAAAATTATTTTTATACTTTAAACACATTCTTGTGACCATCCTAGGCTTAACATTTATAAAAAGATTTTTAGTTATTTATTTACTAAATTTCTCTCAATTGGCGAATATTTTTAATATTAATCAAACGAGCAATTATCCCCAATTCGAAGCCCTAGAAATACATATATCTTAGAGTTGTTTCCCTTACACATTATCGAATACTTTAGGTTGATCATTTGGGAGTAATCTCAATTCATATCTCGTTGTCCAGTTAAATCTCAAGTTATTACGTGAACTGTGAGTATTCCTACCCCTTTTTGCTTTTATACATTTTTGGGGTGTTACATGTACACTATTACAATTTCAAATACAAGATTACATTTTTACAATACAATTCTAGTACTATGTGCATTGCTTACAACGTGCTTTATGCTTAGACAATACATGTGGATTACATTTGTACTTAGTGAAATCATTAACATGGTACAAGCCGACCTTAACATTGGATAGCGCTATTTGGATTGACAACCCGCCTAGATTGATTCTCCCCCTTTTTCATCGGAGAATCCGTGGCCAGTGTTAAGTTATCATCCATTTATTGGTTGAGTACACTACAGTTCATACAGTACATTATACAGTCACAGGGTTGATTTCGCTCATTTGTATGATACATAGTTTACATATTTGCACTGTAGCTTGCACTTGAATTGTATAACTTTTTAACCTACTATATATATCAAATCTAGGAATGCTCACAAACATTTCAAATGTTGACCAAACCTATTTTTGTACATGTTTCAGGTGCAGTTTGATCTAGTGCTTTAGCAAGAGACATTTAGTGTTTTATTTCAATTCAGTTATTTCAATATTTACATTTCATTTAGACAATGTAATTTCCATTTCCATGTAAGACAATTTTGATTATTCAATAATATTTACATTTTAGTACCATGAGCTTTTGAACAATCGTCACTACGTGGCACCTCGATGATTCCGCCATCGGTTGGGGTGTTACAGATTGGTATCAGAGCCATGGTTATAGGGAACTAGGTTATTAGATAAAATGGCCTAGACTATAACCGAACTTTAACTTGCATGCATAATATTTCCTGAATTACCTTACCCCTCAATTCCCTCTACTTTCCCTCTTCTATCTTTCCCTTCTTCTCTCTCTCCCTTAATCTCATCTTTCATCATGGTGCATAGAGATGGTGTCCTACAAGGAGTGGAAAGTCTACATCATCATGGAACAGGGACAGTACCTTTCATGAAGACACTCTTAGGCATAATGCCTACTCTTACTTTTGTTCCTTCAAAGTTGTTGAACTTTAATGAGTGTGATAAGGACACGTGCAATCTGGAAGGGTGGACGCCTGTACACTGGGTTTTCTGGCATAGGCAAGCATAGCGCATAAATCCATTTACGGACCTGATATGCTTACCTGGGGATTCCTGGAGTGAGTGTCCACTTATAGGCTAAAGCACGTCTTCTTTGATCACCATTGGGTTCAATTCCTTTGAAAAGTCAACGTTCTTGTTGGGCTTTACAGCCAGACAAGGGCACTCCAAGCATTTTATGCAAGCTTTTTCAATAATACTCTCTCGGTTCATATACAATATTTTGTATTTCACGATTTTCATATATTGCTTACAAGTTCATACTATCATAACCATCTATGGATTTCACAATCACACTTCACCTTACCCTCTTAGCCATTTTTTTTAAATATTCAACACCCTACCCAAATCATATTATTTCTTTTCTCCACATGTTATTTATTTTAAAAACTATAACCTCAAACTTTAGCACAAACTAAAGATTTCTAAAACTTGTTGTATTACCTAGTACCTTTACAAAGTACATAATATTTTTTTTAAAGGATATCCTCGAACTTAAATTCAATTGATTATTTATTGACGTAACAAACGATTTTCTGTTTTAAACTATTACAAAGCCTACTTAGCTTGTACTATTTAACAACTTTTGCCTTATGTACAAAACCAATTTTGAAAATAATTTTTTTTTTTTTTGAAATAATACATAGTCTCTAGATTCACTCATTTTCAACTTGTTCAAATTTTTACAATATTTGGTATATACCACAATCATGTTTTCTTATACACTTGATTATAACTTTTGATCCAAACCTCAAAATTTACACTGCTACATAATCTCCTTACTATAAAATAAACTCTTTATCAACTATCTTCACATTCTCTCACAACCTTGATCCTGCTTCAAGATTTTTCATCATCCTCTCAAGAACTAAATTAATATCCTTCACCTTCTCACACATGAGCTAGTTACCCATGATAATCAAACTATTAAAAACCTAATACTTGATTCTACAGGATTTTTCCAAAACATCATTGTTTATGAAACTTGATTTTCCCTTAATTTGACTATTCATTGGACATTTAATTATTCATGATACTCGTGTTTTCATTTTCTTGATCTTATTATCATTTTGTACCCAATTATGACATACTCATAGGCAGATAACATCTAGAGATTTACTTGCATACTATTAGGTACGAACACAAATTGGTGATCTATCATATTGGTTACGTTTATTTTAATCGTACACTTACATTTATTTGAAACATTTACTTGATCCTACAGAGCTTTTCTAGAAAACATCATTGGTTATTTCATGAAACTAGATTTTTCCCTTAATTCGACTACGCATTGAACATCTAATTATTCATGATACTCGTAAACATTTAATTATTCATGATAACACTTACACTTAATGGTTGTAGTACTTACAAACTTGCTTGCATAAACATGCTATCAATTTGCAATCTATGTGAATAATAATTGCTGCACCTAATAGAAGTCGTCATGCCTTTTTCAACAGTCGGGAGAGGCCCTACAACCTGCTCCACGACTGGTGAAGGCTATCGAACATACTCAACGATTGGTAGAGGTCGCTATGCCTTTTCAAACAGTCGGGAGGGGCCCTACAACCTACTCCACGGCTGGTGGAGGCTATCGAACCTGCTCAACAATCGGTGGGGTCATAGAAGGACGCAAAACTTTAATGTAAGGTAAATTGATGATTCCGGTCCGGAACGTAATCATGAATTTACAGGTACATTAGGGTAGTGTGAAATTCTATTAGAGTTTCTGGGAAGATGTCCAGTACGTTTTCAAGGTATCAAAGGTGTGGTGGGTTAGCTGCGGTACACCCTGTATACAAACACTAATGATGCATTGAAAGTGAGACTGGAAGTCGGACCAGGAACAAACTCTGTTTATTTGGTAGTTCATTTGATCTTTTTATAATCAATCAACTCATACAATTATTTTAGGATTTCTAAACTCAGTGATTGATTCTTATTCTCCTTATTATTCGAGACGAATCCTTAACTCACACCTATCAAGCCTCATATTCAAATCATTCGAATTTTTCCAAACCACAGTTATCTTAATTTTTACCCAAACATCCATAACCCTATGTTTCTAATAACTTCGGGACGAAGTTTCTAAAAGTAGGGGATGCTGTGACATCCGTCACTTTTCTTTCTATTCTATTTTTGTATAATAATAATAATAATAATAATAATAATAATAATAATAATAATGATAATAAATCAAATATATTTTTTTAGTTATAAAAATTTTCAATGTTTATACAAAAGCTATCATGATGTTTCTAAACCAAACAAGACCCAACCATCCCCTCTTAATTCTGAGCCCAACTTGTTGATCTGGCCCAACAGAACCAACCCACTACCATAAGCCCATACACGAGTCCAGCCCATCTCCTTTACCCTCCACCCTAGTCCGGCCCACAACTAACCCTTCCCTTGTTTTAAAAAAAAAACATATCTGTGCTGTGCGTGACTCGAACCCGAGTCCATCCAGACAACACACACGCGTCTACACCACTATGCTACAGCATCTTATTGTTTCAATCCCAAACTATATTATATATATAGATACACAAATCCTGCCTGTCCCTCCTTCTTCTTCGCTGTGCATGAGCCGAAACAGAAAATTAAGTATTTTCTTGACTTTTGACTAAATCACAATTAATATTAATCATCAATTACCTTGTGACTTTCCTAAAACACGTCAATTACGCGTCCGTTACACGATTATCACGTTCCAATTATACCCAATTTCGTTTATTACACGCGTTGACTATTCAAACGGGTCAAGCTTTCCAATTAAACAACCTGGACATCAACACTATAAATTGATCGTTGCTGGACCATCTCAACTCGCCACTCAATCTCTCTCAACCTCCAATTTCTATTATCAAACACTGTTAATTGTTCTTTTGTTCGTATTTTGACCGAGTTTTTGATTGATCGTGCGAGCCCAATACGTGATTGTAAGTATAATTATTGTGGTGGGTTTTGTTAATCGGAACCTACACAACATTAACCCCATGATTAATTGGGTTAATGTTGTGTAATCTGATCGATTTCAAAAGCTAGGGCTCGAAAGCCTTATTTGGGGAAGAACATGAAAAACGATTAAGATATATTATTTAGACAAACTGAATCCAAACACAACCACAGGCCTAGGCCAAGTGGTTGTGTTGTTGCTTTGTTAACGAGTAGGCACGGGTTCAATTCCCTGCTGCCACAATTGTTTTTTTTCTTTTTGTTGTTTGGTTGTTTTCTTTGACAAACAAACTTACACAAATACATATTTTTTTTAATTCATTTTAAAATACTAAAACACTTTTAAAAATTCTACAAAAATTATCGTGTGTTAATCTGATATAAATGCTTCACCTACAATTTTTAGTTTTCAAAAATTCATTTATTTAATATATTTAATAATTAAATCAATTTTATTCTATTATATTTATAAAATTCCATTAAAAATATCTAAACGATCTTATTAATTTCTACAAAAATTATTCTAAGTTTATATAACAATAAACTTTCCTGAAATGATTTTTATTTCAGAAAAATCATTTATTTAATATTTTTAATCAATTTTTGTTAGTTTTAATCATAATTAAATCATAATAAATCCAATTTTTAATATTTTTGCACCAAAATTTTATACAAATTATTTCTGATCATTTAGAACAGAAATATAATTTTTAAACTTATAATTCTTTAATTTTAGTATTTTTAATTATTAAAGTTAAAGTTTGACAATTTATAATAAATAGATTTAATAATCTATTTTGAAGAAAATAATTTTATAAAAATTATTTTTATACTTTAAACACATTCTTGTGACCATCCTAGGCTTAACATTTATAAAAAGATTTTTAGTTATTTATTTACTAAATTTCTCTCAATTGGCGAATATTTTTAATATTAATCAAACGAGCAATTATCCCCAATTCGAAGCCCTAGAAATACATATATCTTAGAGTTGTTTCCCTTACACATTATCGAATACTTTAGGTTGATCATTTGGGAGTAATCTCAATTCATATCTCGTTGTCCAGTTAAATCTCAAGTTATTACGTGAACTGTGAGTATTCCTACCCCTTTTTGCTTTTATACATTTTTGGGGTGTTACATGTACACTATTACAATTTCAAATACAAGATTACATTTTTACAATACAATTCTAGTACTATGTGCATTGCTTACAACGTGCTTTATGCTTAGACAATACATGTGGATTACATTTGTACTTAGTGAAATCATTAACATGGTACAAGCCGACCTTAACATTGGATAGCGCTATTTGGATTGACAACCCGCCTAGATTGATTCTCCCCCTTTTTCATCGGAGAATCTGTGGCCAGTGTTAAGTTATCATCCATTTATTGGTTGAGTACACTACAGTTCATACAGTACATTATACAGTCACAGGGTTGATTTCGCTCATTTGTATGATACATAGTTTACATATTTGCACTGTAGCTTGCACTTGAATTGTATAACTTTTTAACCTACTATATATATCAAATCTAGGAATGCTCACAAACATTTCAAATGTTGACCAAACCTATTTTTGTACATGTTTCAGGTGCAGTTTGATCTAGTGCTTTAGCAAGAGACATTTAGTGTTTTATTTCAATTCAGTTATTTCAATATTTACATTTCATTTAGACAATGTAATTTCCATTTCCATGTAAGACAATTTTGATTATTCAATAATATTTACATTTTAGTACCATGAGCTTTTGAACAATCGTCACTACGTGGCACCTCGATGATTCCGCCATCGGTTGGGGTGTTACAGATCACCAACCCCAGCCCTAGCGCCCACCTAGGTTACCGTGCACCACAAGTTATTATTACGTGTGCACCCGCAATGATAATCGGTGTTGCCAGGTAATTTTGGTGCCCGCTAGTTCCGAGCTTCCTGATCCAAAACAAAGATTTCACAAATAAAGGACCTAGACTAGCTTTGCCTTCCCTTCCCATCATCAGCAACACGACAACGTCCACTAGCACGATAAAGGTTAGCCCTTCCGATCATCCCGTCCGCAGGTAAGCGGGTGAGTTCGTCGTAGACCACCGCTTGTCCTTCCCGCTTGTCGATGTCGGTAACCGATGCAAAAGTGCGGACTAAAGTGAAGTGTGAGACGATATCCTTACAGGCAAGCTATCTGTACTACTTATATGCATTAACTAGCACTAGTTAGAAAATCGGATCTCTACACAATTTAAACATTCCTATCCTTATTTTCTAACATTTTATATATTGACACACATGGCTAGTCGGTCGGAATTTCCCCTTGTACAATCCATGTACAATTTTCTCTCTTTTCTAAAAATGTTTCGTTGTGTTTTATTTTTGAAAACTCCGTTTTCGAGCCAAAACCGGTTATAGTCTAGATTTTTCAAAAATACTAGTTCGCTATAACCTTGGCTCTGATACCACTTCTGTCACACCACGCCAATGGCGGAAACACGTGGCGCGACGCTCGAAAGCATATCAAAGTCAAGATTAACACAAACTATATTTAATTAGAAAAGGTCATTATACTAAGATGTCGGGAAGGAGTACCTGGTTTCAAACATTACTTAAAACCACAAACATTAAGTTTTAAAGTGGGGTGTTTCCGTTTATGTCCCAACCCGAAGGTAACAATAGATGAAACCCCCAACCATTGTCCGACATCCCAAATTCCACCGTACTAGCCGCATACCTGTTCAGCACTTAGTTACCTGAAAGATATGTTTAAAAAGACGTCAATATATAAAATATTGGTGAGTTCACAGGTTTTAGTTTCGTAAATACGACATTTTTACATCCTGTGCAAATCCAGCACATTTTTACATCCTGTGCAAATCCAGCACATTTTTATATCCTGTGCAAATCCAGCACATTTTTATATCCTGTGCAAATCCAGCACATTTTGTGGCCTTTGTATGGAGTAGCTAGCTCCTACAAATTATGATGATAAGCAATCCCCTGAGTCCCATAACCAAACCAAGACTAATAAATATGCCCCGCTCCAAGTCGTTTCTCGGAAACCAACGACTTAAGTTCAGAATACGTGCACCTCTTGTCTTTACCGGGTTGACGCTATCAACCAGAGGTGGGCCTCGTCAGGCACCAATAGTACTATCCAAATATTCCTTTGGTTTCATTTTACCTGAATTAATGGTTACAGTAGCGAGGACCCAACCCCGAGTGGCGACCAAAAACTCAAGTACTCATCATGCCACTTACCACATTTTAACCTTTGAAAACATTTCAATATGTGATAATTTTTGACAAACATATCTTTCCCCCAGTTAAAAACAGTAAAATGGGGCCGTGAAACTCACCTTAAATTCCATGCTTAGCTAGCAAATAAAATCCAAAGCTTTGACCGACTTCCTCGTGCCCTAATTACCAATAAAGGACACCTTAAAGTCTATCATATATAAATCTAGCTTATTTTCCGGTTAAAAGATAGTTTACTCAACTATCTCGACTCGTGTATACTAACCCGAGTCTTTAAGTGTTTTAACTCGACGAACCGGTCGTGACTTATCATAATTCATGAGTTCACGTATGACATAGTACCCAAGTCGCGCACCCGTTACTATTCGTGTGTAAACCATGTTGGACTACTACCATGAAACGCACAACTCATCCCGAGTAGTAGCTTGTCTCGTAATTCGGTTAAATGTAGTTGTCTTGTATGATTATTTTTTGGACAATACACTTTGAAGAAACATAAGTATAATTATTGAAATTGACTAATAACATTTGTTATTTCGCTTCCCAAAATCCGAGTGTTTTAAGTGTTTTCGAAGCATTACTTTCAACTAATTTTTCCCAAATAAGTTAAGCGTCTACGTATTTCAAATCCGTATTTTTTTGACAACGTTTTGGTTACCAAAAACCATTGAAGTTGACACAATTGACGCTCGACAAAACTATATATTTGTTTTCAAATATTGTTCGGGATCGACTATTATTGTTTCCAATAATCTTTGTCAAAACGTCACGACTTTGTATGGAATTAGTCTGGCCAAACACTTGAAAATAGTTGATAAGGACGCACCACAATAACGCCTTTGCGCTTCGGATTTTATAAAAATTTCGGCAGAGTTTCCTCTGTTTTTGTACAAACCAGACGACACAAGTCGTCTACAATTTTCCCCAAAATCAACACCAAAACAAGACAATCAATCCATTTATCCGCAATTTCATTTTAGCGAGACATTTATACGTTTCGACAGCTTATGTATATTAAGCTTATTATATAATATATACGTGTATATATATATCTATATATGTATAGTCCAACGAATTTAGTCCAACGTATGATGTTATTAGTTACGCTTTATATACACTGACAACTACTCGATTTATACATTTCATTTATTATCTTGTCGGTTCGTTGTGCGAGTTAACACATTTGTCGCTTTCGTATTTATGCATTTATAAATATAGATATTTATAAATATAATCAAAATAAAGAATACGAAGTTAGTTTTACCAATCGTACGCACGTCATGACACCGTCTTGAACGACGTGCTGACCGAGCCAATGTTTGACCATCCTTGAGTGTGCGTTGACCAGTCCCGGACATCTCAAAAGATACCCGAGCTGACTCGGTTGACTGTTCGACCAAGTGGACCAGATCCAACGATAACCCAAGACCCGAACCCCGATGCCCGTACCGGATTTGACTTGGGCTGAACCACGCACCAAACTCAACCCGAACACACCAAATCTGAGCCGGACACCTTCAACCACCACTCGGCCCGTCGTCTTCTACCTCGGGACCACCACAGACCCATCGGACCATCTCCAAAACTGACCCGATTGGAACCCGAAGCAGACCCGAACCAACACCCACGAGCACCACACCACCGCTGCGCTGCTGTCTTTTTGGGCCGCAGAACCACCGCCGCCCTGAACCACCGGAACAACCACCTCCTTCAACCTCCCGCGCGACCAACAGGACCAACCACGAAACCTGTCACCATCATCGGCCATCAACCCCAACCAAAACCACCACTCCTCGCCGCCGCCACCGTACCGTCGTCCTCCATGCCTGACCCAACCCTCGTCAACCCCCACATCTACCCGACCTGCCCCCTTCTGGCCTAACACTTTACGCCGCCACCACCGGAGGGGTGGTGGTCGGCCGGTTTCTGTAAGGGAGGAGGAGAGAGAGACGCGATGAGAGAGAGAGGGAGAGAGTTTTAGAGAGAGAGTAGAGAGGGAAGAAGAGGTTGCGGCTGCTGAAATGAGGTGGGAGAGGAAGAAGAAGACCCTTTTATAGTTAGGGTTTGGGGTAGGTGACTTGTACCGCGAATCGAACCCGTATAAACGTTTTTCGCTTCGGTTTATTATTAGGCTCGAAGATAAGTTATAAAAATCATTCGGTTTTGTTCGAAATTAAAAACACAACTAAACCGAGCAATTTAGTTATTATTCTCGTAACTCGACGCGTGAAAACGGAACACGCGTTAAAATCGCGTTAATCGATCCGGTCGAGCTATACTTCATTTAGGCGACCTGTTCACTTTCGAAACTAAATAATTGAAATTATTTATAATAGATAATTATTCCGAAAGTTCGATAACGGTTAAAACCACGCGTTTCGACGTTCGAATCCCACGTCAGTTCCTCTCCGCGTTCTCCAAAACGCTGCGTTTTTGGCCGTTTACCACGCCGATTTCACATCCGTTCGCATCGATAATAAATACGTGCCGTATTTACATAGAATAAGCTTATGTTATTCCAGTTTGACAAATTTTTGCTGATGTCAGTTCGTTACGTTAAATACGCGAAGTCTTTCTTTAAAGGCATCAAGACTTCAACGAACTTTCAAAAGGACATCGTAGGACTCATATTAGCTCAACTAACCATAATTAACCTTAAACCATGTTAATTGTTTCTAAAACATGATTAGAATTACGTTAATCGTTGTACGAAATTTGCCGGTTGTCACAAGATCTAACCCAAAACCAACCTGGGCCAAGGCTGAGTTGAACCCGAATCACACGGATCTGACTCGAAATGCCCGGATCTGACCAGAAACGCCCGGATCTGACCCGAACACACCAAACTCAACCCGAACACACCAAATCTGAGCCGAAACTCAAGACTCACAACCGTGTACCACCACCACGAACAACCACGTTTCACCCGTCGTCTCCACTTCTAAACCCGACACCAACTGACCACCCCGTCAACCACCATCTCCGCCTCCAACCACCACTCGGCCTGTCATCTTCTACCTCAGAACCACCACAGAACCATCGGCCACCGAGGACCATCACCACCTTCTCGTCCGACGAGAGAACCCGTTCCAGCTCGTTTTTGGGCTTGAGACCTGCGCCGCCTACCACCAAAACCCTCAAATCAGGCACGATCCACCCACAACCAGCAACAACCACAAACGAACCCACCAACCACCCGGTCAGCTCCTTTCTGGCTTAAAACCTTACGCCACCACCACCAAGCTGTGGTGGTGGCCGGCCGTTTCCTGGACAGCGGAGGAGAGAGAGAGAGAGAGAGACGCGATGAGAGGGATAGAGAGAGTGTAGTGAGAGAGAGTTCTAGAGAGAGTAGAGAGAGGGACAGAGGTTGCGGCTGCTGAAATGAGGTAGAAGAGGAAGAAGAAGACCTTTTATAGTTAGGGTTTGGGGTAGGTGACTTGTACCGCGAATCGAACCCGTATAAACGTTTTTCGCTTCGGTTTTATTTTGGCCCGATAATTAATTACAAAAACTAGTCGGTTTTATTCGAAATGAAAAACATAACTAAACCGAGCAATTTAAATGTTATTTTCGTCAGCCGACGCGTGAAAACAGAACACGCGTTAAAATCGCGTTAATCGACTCGGTTGTGTTATCCTCCATTTAAATGATCCGATAACTTTCGAAATTCAATAAGAAACATTATTTATAGTAAATAATTATTCCGAAAGTTTGATAACGGTTAAAACCACGCGTTTTGACGTTCGAATCCCACGTCAGTTCCTCTCCGCGTTCTCCAAGACGCTGCGTTTTTGGCCGTTTACCGCGCCGATTTCTCATTCGATCGCATCAATAGTAAATACGTGTCGTATTTACATTCATTAGCCTTATGTTAGTCCACTTAGACAAATTTTTACTGATGTCAGTTCGTTACGTTAAATACGCGAAGTCTTTCTTTAAAGGCATCAAGGCTTCAACGAACTTTCAAAAGGACATCGTAGGACTCATAACAGCTTAATATATCTTAATTAACCTTAAACAATGTTAATTACCTCGAAAACATGATTAGAACCACGTTAATCATTGTACGGAATTTGCCGGTTGTCACAATATATATAAAAGAAAACGTATATGCTGACGTGGCGTGCAATGGAGGCCTCAACCTCCCATTGAGAGTGCCACGTGGTTTAATAATTGAGTGTTTTTGGTGTTTTTGAATTATTTCCTTTTTTTAATTAAATTGAGTTATTTTAAGAAAAAAGAATTTAAAAATAAATTTAAAATTTTATCTCTCATATTTCCTCCCATAATTTTTAAACGTTTATATCTTTTATATACGGGATTTTTTTAAAGAAAAAAATTACACCAAATTAACGAGCGTTTTATTATCTTTCCAACGAAGACCATAGTGCTATATAAAAAACGGAGAAAAAATCGACTATTTTTTGTGGGGTTTCGTTCATACAGAAAAAAAAAACACACAAAGTGTTCATGTTATTCATTAATCATATTTTTTCTTTTAAACCAGGTTCTTATCTACGATATTGAAAATCAGCCCAATCGCCATGTTATCATTGGAATTTACTAGGGGGGCTGTTTGGTAGCCTCTTAATCAGCCTCTTAACCATTCAGGTCTGAATCATTCAGCATTCAGACTGTTTGTTTCAGCATCTGAATGGAATGATTAAGTGCTGAACCATTAAGCTAATAAGGGATGCTGAATGATTCAGCTCTTAACCATTCAGAACCTCTTAACCATTCAGATCATCTTAATGATTCAACACTTAATCAACCAAACAACCCCTAGGTATACTTCATCAAGAGAAGCTAGGAGAAAGAATCACGCAACACTGCAACACATGGTGTCAGCTTATAGCAAGGTAATTTTTTTATTTATTTAATTACAAGAGTAATAATTATTACTATTAGTATTAGTATTATTAGAATGGTTATATTTTTCAACCCCGGGACGCTCCCACGAATAATTGATAGTTGCTAACGTGGCGTTCAATTGTGGCCTCAACCATCTCTTGATTATGCCACATGGCATAATGAGATGCAATGGTTACAACTTCCAACTTAAGTGTTTGTTTAGTTGATTAGATTATGAATTATAAGAGCCATTAGAATGTGAGAAATTAGAGAGATGTGATGAGTTTTTGAATAGTTGCAGCTTACATAAGTGATTCTTTAGATGAATACTGATTAAGTTTTAGATTAGAGAATATGAGTTATTACTGATTATAATACTATGAACATGCAATGATTAAGAGATTTTGTGGTTAGTTAACTTGAGCCATTTGCAATAGGTTATCACGTAAAATTAGATTTTTCAACCCTGGGACCCTCCCGGGGTAATCAGCTAGTACACAATAAAAGAAAAATAGTAAGTCATAGGAAAGAAATCAAACGGACTCCGATTGAACTCATTCAAACGGCATTGGAGCTTAGTAAGTCATAGGAAAGAAATCATCGAACCATACAATGTTAGTTTTTAGTTCTTCGCTTTTTTGGGGTTTTGTCTTTTAGTTTTTAGAATATACGTTATATCATTGTGTTTTT
Source organism: Ambrosia trifida (assembly GCA_028751855.1). NCBI lineage: Eukaryota > Viridiplantae > Streptophyta > Magnoliopsida > Asterales > Asteraceae > Ambrosia > Ambrosia trifida. The sequence continues at coordinate 143,673,523 of CM054125.1, forward strand.
TTATCATTCTCACTCTTTTCATTTTTATTACACTTTGTAAAATAACTTGACCTTATATAATAAACCAAAGTTCTTAAAAGTTAATCGAACTTGAGTTAGAGCCTGGTCGAGCTCGGGCTCGGCTCAACTCGTTTGCACTCCTAGTACCAATCTCATCCCGAAACTTTCCTGCATGTAACTGTAAAGCGCATCAGTTTATTTCATATGTAAAATTGACGTGTTATATTAGATTTCTCAACCTCGAGACACTTCCGCAGTATGTGCCCGGGGGCCGGGGTATAATCTGGTATAATATTATATATTAATGAAATAGTTACGTAAGCAAGGTAAACAACTATGAAAAAGGGAAAAAAAAAAGGTAAAAGTGGACTGAAAAAAAAAATCAAGTATCTTCAAGTGGCCAAATCAAACATGGTCATATTATAGAACAATCGTACAATTATCCTATCTATGTATTGATTATCAAATCAAACCAGTAAATATGTATTTTATGATATCTCTAATGGAGTTTTTAGGCCCCTACCCCTTTAACCACTCATTTAATATTGTTTAGTAAATAAATCTGAGCTCGAGCTTCACTTATTGAGCTCACGAGCCTAAACGAACTATTATTTATATTATTTTTATTTAATATGTTAATTAATAGATAATAAACGAGCCGAGCTCGAGCTCAAGCTCAAGCTCTTAAAAGTTAATCGAGCTTGAGCTAGAGCCTGGTCGAGCTCGGGCTCGGCTCGTTTGCACCCCTAGTACCAAGCTCATCCCTAATGCAGTTAGTTGCAAACTTTATATCACTAGTTAGTTACCCATGACCTTTTGGTCTAGTGGTATGGTGTCCCCCTTACAAACATGAGATTGTGGGTTTAAATCTTACAAATGCAAGATGATGTGGAATTTAATGTGTAATAAAATTTGCCGTAAAAGAAAACTAGTTAATTGCAAACTTTATATCACGCGTGTTTTTAAAATAAACTTACTATCTTTTTATAGTTTCTTAAATGTACTTGCAACTATAAGTATAGGAATATTGCAATGAGACTACGATGCATGTTTTGGCGGATTGTATTATCGCTTTTAATGTTTGGGATAGAATAAGTAGATGGTATGGTTTGGATCCGATATATGCCTTTGAGGTCAAAGACTTCTTGGGAGTATACAAGACGGTGAAGGGAGACAAGATGAGAAGAAAGATTGTTTACGGGTTGATCATGGTCACTATGTGGAGTTTATGGGTTACGAAAAACGACACGATTTTCAATGGGAAGAAACCTAACGTTGGGGATATAGTAGCTAAAATAAAGTCGATTTCTTTATTATGGTTAAAGAATAGATCTAATTGTAATAGGTTAGTATGGCAAGATTTGGTTCGTTCCCCTTTGTATTTGTTGTAGTGGTTTGGCTTCTCCGGCCCTTGTTTTGAGGACCGGTTGGTGAGTTTTTTGAATGAAAGTTACTTTAAAAAAAAAAAAAACTTTCTATTAATAGGAAATTAGGAATTGTAGATTTTCTTATTTTGACCTTAAGTTGATGTTGATAGAATATAGTTGAAACAAAATCACTAAATTTATAATGCCACCCTCAATTGAAAACTAAAGTTTTGTACTTCAAAATGTCTGAAGTACACACAAGGTTGTGGCCATAAAGGGGTGGTTGAAAATTGTAAAAGGTACGTAAGGTTGTAAACGAACTAAATGAACACGAACAGAGCCTTGTTCATATTCGTTTGTTAAAGAAATAACGTGTTCACGAACTATTCATAAACACTTACCGAACGAGATTTGTTGTTCGTGTTTGTTTGTTAAGGAAATAACGTTAACGTATTCACGAACTGTTCATGAACAATTACCGAACGAGGTTTTTGTTCGTGTTCGTTTGTTAAGGAAATGAACGTGTTCTTGTTTATTTGTCTTTATTTGTTAAATTTAGGTATCGGACAAAAGCGAACAAAAAAACACTAATGAATGTAAACGATCACAAACATGCATTAATGAACAAAAACGAGCACAACTAAGGGGCTGTTTGTTTTGCTCTGAATGGAGTCTGAATGGTATTCACGTCTGACTCGGTCAGACATGGATGTTTGGCTGGGTACCTCTGAACAAAAAAAGGGTCTGACCCATGCTCTTACCCAGTCAGATTCCAACCAAAGTCTGACTGAACAAAAAAAGGTCTAACCCATGTTTGGCTGTGCTGCTCGGTCGCCTCTTTCAATTCATCCGGTTCAGGTGAATGTCTACGAACTCACACCCATGAACGGAAGCCTCGGCTCCTCTCTGCTCCTCCCCGCGCCATCGTACACTATCATGCTCCTCCCCCTCCCCCCCCCTCTCTCTCTCTCTACGTTCTTGATTGTTGAAAGAGGTAAAAGAAAATGATGAATTGAAAGAGGAAAAAAAAGGGATTAATGGTGGGGGTGGGTAAAGTGTAAACAGACGTGAATGTTTAAGGAGGAAAGAGGTGAGATGGGGTGGGGTGGGGTGGGGTGGGTTGGGGTTTTATAAATTTGATAAAAATAAAATAAAAATTCAACCATTCAGATGTCTAACCAAACACCACTTAATGATTTAGCACCTAATCATTCAGAACCTCTTAACCATTCAGACCTCTTACTGGGTCAGCACTTACCCATTCTGACGTTGCCAAACGACCCCTAACACATACTAAATTTTGAAAATTTCATCACGAAGGTTGTCCACCCAAAATATGCTAATATAATTACCTAATATACTTGACATAATCGTGATCACATAATGTCTCATAAAAACACAAAATTATCATATTAAATTTGAAATCCTCGTTTAATTCACCTAAAATAATAGTTAATTAAAATAGTTAAAGTAATATTAATATGAGATACACTAATGTATATTAAATAATCTACCACTGGTAAATTTGAAATATTTACGTTAAAAATAAAAGGTTAAAAACCCTAATAACTATCGAACACAAACAAACATAAATGAACAAGTAACCAAACGTTCCCGAACATAAATTAACGAACGCGGACTGTGTTCATGTTTGTTTGTTTAACTAAACGAACACAAACAAACTTCCCGTTGAACATTTCATGAACTGTTCGTTGAACGTTTGGTTTGTTTACAGGCCTAAAGGTATGCAAGTCAGATTGATCATTTATGTGATTAACCAGGTTAGACCTCTGTTAGTTTGGGGTGATGGAACAAACTAAGTTGCAAGTTGGGAGTGCTAATGGCCAAAGTGAAAGTTGTGAGTATTATCTGCTAATAGGTGAAAGGTGGGAGTATTTAAATCCATTTCCCCATTATTTTATGTTATATTATAGTTTCATATCATGAATTACTTAGAGGGTATTTAGGATTGTTTATTTAACTTCAAAAGTGCTTTTGGCTAAAAGTGCTTATTGACTTATGACTTTTGTGATGGAAAAAAATCAATAAGTCAATAAGTTTTTTTTTTTTTTTAAAAAAGTGTTTGGCTTAGCTTATTGAGAAAATTAGTTGTATGAGTTGTAGATTTGTAATTTTTATTTCAAAAGCAGTATTTGTGACTTCTTGAAAACAACTTTTCAACCCACATCAAAAGGGCAAAAGCAAAAGTGCTTATGCAGTAGACAAACAGCTTATTGGCTTTTTAAAAAAGCTAATAAGTTAATAAGCAATTTCCTAACTCAATCTCAAACACCCCTTTAGATCAAATAAAAAAATAAATATATATGTCCTTATTTTGTGATTCTTTTTTTATAAAATAAAAATATGTTAGGCTAAAAAAATAATAATACTATGTATATTAATAAGTTTTAAAAGGTTTGAAATGTAGGGGTATTGGATTTTAATAATTCAAACTTTCACCGATTGGCCGGTAATAATTGTACTTCAAAATTTTCCATTAACGATCCCAACTTTCAATGTATTAACTGACAATAAACTTTTGTTAACTGAGAACTAACTTAGTTAGTGGATGCTGACGTGAATGATGACATGGACACTAACGTGGCATGTTGATGCTGTGGATGTTGACATAACATGTCAGCTCCACTAACTTGATTAGTCACGAGTTAAAAATTGTTCACTAGAGGAAAAATATCTAAAAGTTGGGATTGTCGTTAAAAGTTTTTGAAATACAAATTATTGTTGGTCAACGGGTAAAAGTTTGACGACTAAAATGTATAGACCAAATCCAAAATGTATAAAACCCTAGGAATATGCATTTCATTTGGGTGGCAGCCAAAGCAAAGCAAAGCAAAGAATGAAAGCCCTCCGTATGCTGTTCTCAAACACGAAGAAGAAACCCGCCAAAAAGTACAACAACAAGATGATGATGATACTGGATGATGAAGAAGCAGCCCAGTTGATCTCTCTGATCCACTCTTCCAAGACCATCAAACAGCTCCAGCAGATCCACGCCCAAATCATCCTTCGCCACCACTTCTCCAACTCACGCATCGTCACCCAGCTCATCTCCTCTTACTCTTTCAAGCCCCACTTCATCACCCACGCCCTCTCCATCTTCCGCCACTTCCCTAACCCTAATCTTTACATTTTCAACTCATTAATCCGCGCCCTTTCCGACCACTCCTACTTCATGACCTCCCTTTCCTACTTTCTTCTCATGCTCACCTCCTCCAATATCACTCCCAATCGTCTCACTTTCCCTTTTGTTTTAAAATCTACCGCCGCCTTACAAGACCCCTGCCTTGGTATGCAGATCCATACTAATATTTTGAAGCTGGGTTTATTATCCGATCGCCTTGTTTTACTTCATTTGCTCGATATGTATGCCAAAGTTGGTTTGCTGGACTATGCACACCAACTGTTTGATGAAACTTCTCAATGGGGGGACGCCCCCTTACTATGGAATGTCTTAATTAATGGCTATTGTAAGGTTGGGAAATGGGGTAAGGCTATGGAGTTGTTTCAGGTAATGCCCGAGAAATACGGTTCGACTTGGAACACTTTAATTAATGGATTAATGAAGGCCGGTGAGATTGACCGTGCAATGGACCTTTGGCATCATTCTGTTGAGATCACAAGGGATGTGGTTTCCTGGACTACGATGATTAATGGGTTTTCACTAAATGGGCAGCATCAAAAGGCGCTATCCATGTTCGATCAAATGCTGGAACAGGGTGTGAAGCCTAATGACCAGACTATTGTTTGTGTGCTCTTGGCTTGTGCAAAGGCAGGAGCTCTTCAGACGGGAAGTAGAGTACATGACTATATATTGAGCAATGGATTTGCTTTGAAGAAAGGAATCACGGCTGCTCTGGTGGACATGTATGCAAAATGCGGGTCCATTGAAAGGGCAAGTAGGGAATTTGATATGGCGGAAGAGAAAGACCTTCGTACATGGAGTGTTATGATATGGGGCTGTGCCATTAATGGATACCTTGACAAGGCTCTTCATTGCTTCAACACAATGATGGCTACAGGTAAAAGGTTGACTTCCATTTCCGAATTTTTCTTTATGATATTTGATACATTTGAACTGTGAACAACAAAGCCCGGCCTGCCCTGGTAATTTGGCTGGGTTTGTATAGGCTCCGTTATACGCAACCAGTCATACCCCAAAGTCAGGCTTATCATCTTAGCCCATAACGTTTCCTTCATTTTGTTCAGTGTAAATACCTACCTTTATTTTATTGACTATGAAAACGAGTAATTATGATAATTTAATGTTTTTAAAGGTAAATATGATATTATGAAAGTTGAACCTTTAGAAGGATATATGTGAAGTCTCCATATTGAAGAAACATGTTACGGATGTCTCTTTGTCTGCAGGAATAAAGCCAGATGGGGTAGTCTTTCTTGCTATTATAACCGCCTGTTTGCATGCTGGAAATGTTGACCAGGGTCTTCGTTTTTTTGACAAAATGAAGCATGATTATTCGATTGAACCCACCATGAAACATTATGCAGTAATTGTTGATCTTTATGGTAGGGCTGGTCGTCTAAACCAAGCTTTAAGATTCATCAAAAGCATGTCCATAGATCCTGATTTTGTCATCTGGGGAGCGCTATTCAGTGCTTGCCGCGTACACAAGAACATTCAAATGGCAGAATATGCATCAGAGAAGCTTCTAGAACTCGAGCCTAAACATCCTGGTGGCTACGTGTTTCTTTCAAATGTTTATGCTGGGGCTGGCAGGTGGCAAGATGTAGAAAAGGTGAGGACCAAAATGAAAAATAAAGGTGTAGCAAAAGATCCCGGGTGGAGTTATATTGAAATGCATGGTCAAGTTACTAGTTTTGTAGCTGGTGATCATTTTCATGATCGCTCGGATGAAATACATTTAAAATTAGATGAAATAATAAAAAATGCAAGAGAATTTGGCTACATGCCTGAAACTGAGTGGGTGCTTCATAATATTGAAGAAGAAGAAAAAGAAGAATCTTTGGGAAGTCATAGTGAGAAACTGGCACTTGCCTTTGCCCTGATTTCTGGTGATGATTTAAAGGTTATTAGGATTGTGAAAAATTTAAAAATTTGCGGGGATTGTCACTCTTTAATGAAACATGCTAGCAAGATGACCAAGAAGGATATTGTAGTACGAGATATAAAGCGGTTTCATCATTTTAAAAATGGGAGTTGCTCGTGTCAAGATTATTGGTAACAATGTAAGTATCAAATGCTATCTTCCTTGTGTAGTAGGATTTGCTAATTTACGAAGTTATATGCATGGCTTACTGCAAGCAACTTCATGACTTGAACTATAGAAATATAACATATTTGTTTAGATCTATGATGCCTTTGCTTATAAAGCATTAGCACAGCCTGTACTGTACCTGCAATCTCAAACGCCTCCAAAGTTGTGGATTGTTTGGGTAAGGTTTTATATTTGTCCCAATAATATAACAATCATTATCTTACTACCAGGTGTGTAAACGAGCTGAGCCCGAGTTCGCCTAATCTCGAGCCGAACTCGTTTAATTTAAGAGAGCTCGAACTCGGCTCCTTTAAACTGTTAATTATTTTATTTATACTTTTTTATTTTTTTTATATATAACAAATATAGTTATTTTTATTTTATGCATAATAATGTTTATCATGTGATAAAAGTTTTATAATTGTATAAAAAATAGGCTTGCTTAGGCTCGCGAGCCTAATCAAGCTTGGTGCGTGAAGCTCAAGCTCGAGCTCTTTTGTTAAATGAGTTCTGCAGGTTAGGCTCGGGCGGCTTTGCTCATTTATAAATTACACGCCTACTTGCAACTGCTAGTTAACAACCTCTCAAAATAATTAGAAAATTATTCTGTTATTATTGTTTGTTGTCTTCTGCACAGGCGAGACTGTTTATTTCAATTTCAAGCCACTTATAGAACAGCCCCTAAATTACATCTTGCAAATGCAACCTTTTCAGGTTCATGTATCAACAATAGACGATGAAAACAAAAAGACTGCAATCATGTTCTAATCAAAGATTGTTCCAGAAATATCTCAGGAGCAGATTCTTTTTCTTGCAGACAGCAAATAATTTTAGTAACAGTTATTAACATTAGATTAAGAAAGGAAGATGTTACACAATGGATTAGTCCATGAAAATGTTGATTTTTATCTGGAGGAATACTGCTACCCAAATGAATTTCAGAAGGGCAATGCTCAAGTGGATATCAAATTATCATAAGTTGAGGAATTCATTTTCATGGATAGCCTGAAGAAAGTTTGCAGGCAGCATTCCTCCTCTTTGGTAAGGTTGAGTTCTGTTAAACTTTTTGTATTTACTTGCATTCTTTGTATTAATTAAAAAAGAAAAAAAGACAAGGGTTCTGTCTTAACTTGAGATCATTGGTTCAGAATCCTCATTAATTTATAGCTTCTATTGCATGAGATATACATTGGTTCCTTTATATTTGGCCTGCCATAGTGAGATTTAATAATTTGCAAGTGCTAGAGCAAAATCATAAATATTTATTAAAAAGTGGTCATTATTATATATATATATGATTTATGTAAGCATAATGCCACTAGATATCGAAAGATCACATCTTGAAGAATAATCAGATTTGTGTCTAGTAGTGCGATCACTCTTTGTCAAGTCTCGACATATCCAACTAAAGAAACGCTCAATGCATGGTCTGATCGGACAAAGTTTCTCAAGTCGACTTAACAATGAAGTATGCAGGAAGGTGGTGTTGGATATCAGGAGGTTGTTGACTGGGTTTAGAATGTGAGTGTGACAACTCTATACTTGCCGCCACGCAGGTACGTGGTCCTTTTGTTCAATTTACAGATCGATGGCCCAAAGGTAGCCGATTCACAACTTGACTGTGTTGATTCTCTCTCACATATATAAGCAACATTTCCAACATCAATTAGACTCGGATTTTCAAGTCATGCCTGCTGAGTCTATCTCTTTCCAATTTGAAGTTCATACATAGTTTCAGCAAGAGATAATAATGTTTGGCAGATCAAATTGTAAAATGCACACAAAGTGTTGATAACTACGTTCTATCTAATTCAACTCACTGACATTACTATAGATTCTTTGTATTTTCTATCTAATGTATGATTAAATGAAAAAGAAAAAAACAAACATTAGAAAATATAAATAATAATAAAAACTCCGACCTGCCGGATTCGAACCAGCGACCTAAGGATTAGCTGTTAGCTTGATGCATACTACAGTCCTCCGCTCTACCAACTGAGCTAAGGTCGGTTTTGATTTAGTTTTGCACGCTGAAACTCTTAACAAGAGAATCATGTAATTTTTAATGCAACGCAACTATGCCATTACAATGGAGGTTAAACGCCCCACTTACGGTGTGTGCATATAATGTATATATGTGTGGCCATTGAGGGGAAAAAGTAAAGTTGCAATAGTTTTAACGTTATTTTACTAATTTCGTGAAAATAACGTTAAAAACGACGGACGGTTAATCATGCATCATGTGGTGGCGTTGATAGCCAAAAGACAAAGGGGTACATGCACCGATCGGGTTTGTACCGATTGCTAAGTGTTATGTGCCTTATGTCCAAGGCTTGATACCAAACCACATCGAGCCGTGGGTCTTACTGACTATGAAGTAGCCTCTCTATTCTTAGGGGTAGAGGTAAGGTTGTCTACATCTTACCATGCTTAGACCCTACCTTAGTTTTGTTATAGGTGGGATTAACTGAGTATGATGATTACAATGGAGGTTAAATAAATAAAAGGAATCTCGTAGAGTGCGGTGTATGTATACACAACTCAATACCATCAAGTTTTACTGTGATTAGTTGTATGATTTTGATTTAGACAAATATGTGTTATAAAAGTATAAGCATGATGTGAAAAGACATGAAGTTAATTTAAATGATCAACGGGTCGGTCAAGAAACATATTGATTATTTTGGAATCAAAATGAGTACAAGTAAATTTAGGAACATAATTGATCCAAAGATAGAGCCGGCCCAACGGTATTTGAAGGCCATAAGCGAAAGTTATAGTTGGGAATAGGGATGAGATCGGTAACGTACCCGTACCTATACCCATACCCGTACCGAAAATACCCGTACCGAATTTGAACAAAAGTGGGTACCGAGTACCGTACCGAATATATAGGTACGGTACGGGTACGGGTACGAGTACGGGTATCGATACCGGTATTTCGTTACGGTACCCGTTTAGTACCATTTTGTTATTTTTTCTTTTTGAAGCACTCGTACGGGTACCAAGTAGGTAAACAATTATGAGTATCAATACTATACGGGTACCAATTTGAAAATTTTGGTACGGGTACCAATATGGTACATGTACCAAATAGGTAAAATTGATACGAATACCATAAATACCATAATACGAAGTAAACATATAATCAAATTCAATAGTATATAGAATTCGGTACCCGTACCATTTTTACCCGTACCGATACCGAAAGTACCGAATACCGAAATTAGTAAAAGTGGGTACCGATAGCTATACCGAGTACTCAAAATCGGTACGGATACGGGTACCGGTACAGGTACGGTATGGGTACGAGTATAGGTACTCGGGAAAAAATGCTCATCCCTAGTTGGGAATGGCAATTAAAAACTAAAAAGTAATAGTTGATGAATTGGAGTAATTAATTTTCCATAGTTATATGTTGTGTGTGTATATATATAAAATATGTTTAGATTAAATTTATTTTCTAGCTTTAATTGATGCGATTTTTTAACGAGGTCATGAGAAATGAGCATACGAGCGGAGGGTACGTTGAAGGTAGACGACCGCGTACACGAAAAAGAGATACATGCTATTAATTCTTCAAGTTTTGGACCTAAACGTTACTTGTTTGAGCCATTTTGTTTTTAGTTATTTGTTTGTTCACTTGAGCCAAGTACACATGTAATATATAAAAACAATAATAAAAAATTGGGACTTGTATTTTTTAGGGGCCCTAAACCTTTGTGTGGTATGCTAAGCCAGTAGCCTAGTGCCTAGGGACATGTTTTAATTAATTTGGTAAATCCAGGATTGTGTATAAGGATTTTAATCCCATGTTAACTTGGTGAATTCGTATTATGGATAAAAAAATATCGGTATTTTGTTTGCATGGATTTGTTCAATTATCGCTTGTTGCTTCTTTTACATGGATGACTTGTGTAGAAATACTAAAACCACTCACCAATCTTTTCCATTTAAAAAAAAAAAAAAAACTATATTGTAAGTCCTATAGCTTTATTAATTAAATTTAACCGGATGAAGGATCAACTCTTAAACTAGCAGATATTTTGGTCTTTGGATGGATAAGTGGAAACAACATGTCACATGTGTGGATCTAACTGGAGTTTCGAACCAAACTGTGAACATCCCTAGCAACGTGTTACCCCGGCCGCATTAGTGGCAAGCCTTGTTTGTTATCGAGTAGCATGCACATGCTAGTTATTGGGGGCACTATTGTTTATTATCACCAAAAATAAGGGGTAGTTGTGGAAGACTGAGGGAGAGATGTGTTGGGGGCCATGATGTATTGGAACAATAAGATTATTGTTTATTTATTTTAAATTATTTAAAGAGGTTATTATAATATCAAGAGTTAATTGCAATTTTTGTCCCTGTGGTTTGCCCTAACTAACAGGTTCACACATATATAACACCCTGAGTACCTGTGGTTTTTTTAGCTAACACTTTACGTCCCTGAAACTAACGACCGTTAGTTGTTCTGTTGGTTTGTGGTTGAAATCACTATTATACCCCTCAATCTTATGTGAAATTAGTATTATACCCCCATCTTCTCCAACCCACCACCACCACCACCACCATCTCCACCGCCATATTCTACATCTAACTAATTATGAAGTTTTATGGTTAGAATTGGTACACAGATCTACAAACAAAATCAGCCTAAAAACGTAACACATTCAAAACTAAGCAACGCATATAAAATTCACAGGAGGTAAAAACCTGAACAACAGTGATCACCATATCTGGAAGACTGAGTATAACAGAGGTCAAACTTGAACCAAACATTTTAAACCATGTCATATCCTGGTTTTTGCTACAACTGCACAGATCCATCATGGAAACATAATGAATTCCATATGTTAATAACAAGGACGACAACGACAACACCGATGATGTCAGCAACGACGTCTTTGACGGAAGCACCGACAGTGAGTGAAAGAAGGGAAGCTACGGAGGTGCTGCGGCGACATAGGAGAGAGTATTTGGTTCGGGAAGCAAGGAAGGGAATGATAATAGTGATGGAGAAGTAGAGAAGGAAGTGTAGGAGCTTGTCATGTGCTAGCCAATCGTCATTGTTCTCCATCTCCGGTGACTTTTATTAGTTAGATGGAGAGAGAGAAGATGGTGAGGAGGGGGTGGCGATGGAGATGATAGTAGTGGTGGTGGGTGGGTGGGTTGGAGAAGATGGGAGTATAATAATCATTTGATAGAAGAATGAGGGGTATAATAGTCATTTCACCCACAAACTAACAAAACAACTAACGACCGTTAGTCTCAGGGACGTAAAGCGTTAGCTAAAGAAACCACAAATACTCAGAGTGTTATATACGTGCTGAACCTGTTAGTTAAGATGAACTACAGGGACGAAAATTGCAATTAACTCTAATATCCTACCTACTGCTACAGGACAAAGTGGAAGTAGTAAGGAGCGGGCACAAATCTGAAATTCAGAATCAAAAGGGCGGGAGATGTAGAAAGAAGAAACCAAACCAAACTCAAATCAAATCAAATAGCGAAAGAAAGAAAATTGAGGTGCAGACAGACACAAATCACAATGGGGGACTTGGATTTACAGAGGTACACACAAACCCTAACACTCCCTCACTCACTCACTCATGTAATATATGTTTATTATTATTATTATTATTATTAATCCCCCTTACCCACACGACGCAGCAGTCGAATCAAACAACTCACGGATATTCGAACCCACTGTCATGCCGATACAGCACCCCACCACCAGGAGGATCTGCTCACAGAATGTGTTTTACACCTTCAGGTATTCACTTCACTTCCCCTTTCTATCTGTCTGTAATTCTGTATATATAATATAAGCCCTAACATTTTATTATTCTAATTATTAAATTAAAACAGGGTAAAATTAGTGAGATTATTGAAGAATACTCTGATGTCACTTCCTTACACCCTCACCACTTAGGTACTGTCTACATCTCATCTCATCTCATGTAGGATTATGTTTATGTTTATGTTATCCATTTCACATTTATTTATAATATAATATAATAATAATAGATACATATTTGGAGAATCTCAAACTGGAGCTTTCCTCCCTCGAGGCTCAAAATGCCCAACTTTCCAATCACATTGCCAATCTTACTAACACCTACTCGGAAGGTCCGTCACCCCTCATTTATTTATTGCTTTTTACTTGTGCCGACTGACTTACGGGCTGTTTGTTAGCCTCTGAATGGTCTACCTACTTTATAATGAATGTATCACATCACTTGTTTCCATAATTCATTTCGACTGCAGATTCTATCCGACTTCACAACAACATTGAAGCCCTAAATTCATCCATTCACTCACAGTCACAGGTAACTTACTATCTCACTTCTTTTACTCTTTCTTTTATTCCATTAAACAAGTCAACCAAGGAAGACCTATTCAATGATATCTAATCTTTCACATTGTCTTGATGATTTTACCTATTCTTACTTACTCACAACTACTATTTATCATTTTTAAGCCTAACATAACCTTACTTTATTCTTTTCTTCAAGGGCCTCGAAACAAAAACAGCAGCAGACTATCAACTAGAATCTGAAGGCGCACATCCCGATTCTAAGTTTAAGGTTAGACAATGTTGCTGCTTGGCATGCAATATAACCTGTTAAATGTACCTTGTATTCTTTACGCTCTTCTCTCTTTAACTGCTCATTAACTTATTTAATGCTTTTTTTTCTATAAAGATTTCAGACCTCAATAGCCAACTTGAGAAGAAAAAGGGAATGCTAGAGTCTTTGGAAAACCTTGACTACACTTTAAAAAGGTATTGCGAGGATACTTGGAGTTGCAAGTGGTTATGACTTTTCTTCGACTGCTATTAGTTATTTTTCTCTTACTCTACAACATGCAGATTTGAAGGATTTCTAAAGATTGAGGACACACTAACTGGACTTAAAGTCATCGAATATGATGGAAACCGGATTAGTTTGTCTTTAAGAACATATGTTCCTGAAATAGACCTGGCTGAGCAGAATCATGAGTTGGCTATACAACTTCTGGATGGCACATTGGAACTAAAGAACGCTGAGGTATTATTGCCTGTGTATTTAACAAGCGAATGGTGTTTTTATAGAATGTTTCATTGCTAATATTATATACCATTTTATGGTTCCAACTTATACTACTCTCTATTTTTTTTTTCTTCAGATTTTTCCAAATGATGTATATATTGGTGAAATTATTGATGCTGCCAAGTCCTTTGTGTAAGTTACTTCTAATTGTACTTTTGATTTTAGTTTTCATGTCAACTTTGTGATGCTGATCATACCTATATCTATCTCTCTACTTATCTAGATCTTAATCATGTTGAAAAATACTCAAAATCTATACTCATCTAACAAGCATTGCCACATTTGGAAATATCCTTTTCATGAGGCATAGCTGATAGCACCACATTGCTCTGTACCTGTTATCATATATATACCAAAGGTGGAAACCATTTGTATGGGAATGGGTAGATTTGGTAGTATTTTATTGGTAACAGGTCAAGTTCAATATTCTTAGCTAATAACAAAACATGTTAGACGGGTCAATGGTCGCATAACATTTATTCAGATGCTTACAATGTTCTAACATGTTTTACGTAACAGAAAACATAGCATTATCTTATTAATGTAGTTCTTGTAATCATATTTAACACATTTAACATTAAAAAGGACATGAGAGGGTATTAATTGGTTGAAATGACTTGACCAACACATTAATTTTACCCATTTTGACCCAAGGTGTCAATTTGGGTAGTATATTATTAGTAATCAATCAATTTTTATGTTATTAGCTGTTAGTGGAAATTATGGAATTGGTTAAATGTGCCAAAACTCTCCATTACAATATCCTAAATGGTTTTATTTAGCAGTTATTATATTTTTACTGGTATAATTTTTTTGTAATCGTGACTAAAACATTAACTCTATAAGATATTATAGAAAAAGGATAGAGTCACAAAACTCCATTGGCGGGTTGACTTGTCCTGCATATAAAAATCACCTGTTTTGATCTAAATCCATTTTATCTGTTACCCAATCCACACCCTCATCCTTTTTGCCACTTTACACTCTACATATGATAGAACCATCTACGTGTTATTTCTGTGGTGACAGTGTAGTTTTATTCTGCAATCTCATTTACATCTAACGGAATTTAATTATTTGTTCTTGAAGGCACCAATTATATCTTCTTCCAATGTCTGAGAAGAAGTCCTCTTTGGAATGGTTTGTACGAAGAGTTCAAGACAAAATTGTTTTAAGCACCTTGAGGAAATCATTGGTTAAAGCTGCAAGCAAGTCAAGGTGATATGCCGGTGCAATTTTTAGTTTATTCTAGGGCAATCGTTAAAAACCCCATGGACTTTTGTTGAATTCTCGCATCTCTGCATTTTATTATGGACATAAAAGTCTGTATTTTTTGCATGATTAAATCATTGTCCTTATAAAACTAAAATAAAAGGGTCTTTTTTGCATGATTAAGCACTTAAGTTTCTAAACATTATTAGATGGACTAGTTTAAAAGTTGACTTCATCATTTAATAAAGCCTTGAGTTTTATGTGCAAATTCAATTAAAGTCTAAAGTTTTTTCTATGACAATTGGCCTTAGTTTTATATGCTTGTTTTACCAGATGTCTTTTAGCCATTTTTTCTCTTTAGTCTTTTTGGTGAAGTTGTTCACTTAGTTCTGTTGGTTTGAATACAGACACTCCATTGAGTATGTAGACAAAGATGAGATGATAGTAGCTCATTTGCTGGATGGAGTTGATGCTTATATAAAAGTATCACAAGGGTGGCCAGTTACTAGTTATCCATTAAAGTTAATATACTTAAAGAGTTCAAGTCAATCTTCAAAGGAGGTCACTTTTAGCTTTCTTTGCAAAGTTGAGGTTAGCTACACATTTCTAATTGTGCGAGTCTTTCAGGTTCATGAAAGTTTTGCCTCCCATTATACCTCATCATGTTTTTTTAACTTATCCTGTTCCTCATTTAAGGAATTATCTAATTATTGAGGCGGTCACTTCGACCTTCTTATCTAAAAGTGAGTTGATATGGGCCATAAACTATCTCTAACGACGTGTCAGCTTTAAAACGTGGAAATTTTTTGGGGGAAGGGGGTGTGTTGAAATTTCCCAAGGTGTATTCTAACGTATAAAATCTTTTATATTGCTTCATTTAAATAGTTCAGTTGGTTGTTTTAAGGAAAGATGTATAAGAAGGCCACCCAACGAATGAAATAAATGTATCTGGTTTTGTGTATAATGCCAAATCCTGAATGACACATTCTTGTTTTTTTGACCACTGGATGAAGTTTTACTTTACAGAACAAGTAACCAAGGGTATTTTTGCTTGTTATATCGTAAGTATTCGTAACTCACCTTGTTTTTTTACTGGATTTGGTATAAATGAATGTTAATACATGCTTGGGTGGTCTATGGCTATAAAGTAGTTTCAATAGCAGGCGGCCTTCTTATACATGTAATAAAAAAATGGATCATATTAAGTGCCATAGTAAATAGTTATTTATAAAGCTAAAAGGACAGGAGAAGTACCGTAGTAAATAGTCATTTTTAGTTACTTATTAACCTAAAAAATGGATCATATTAAGTGCCAATCCAACCTAAACCCATGTATATATTTGATCATATTTAATACCATCATTGTGATGCTGGGTGTGTTTTGTTTTAACATGTTTGAGGTATCATATCTCGGTTTCAAAATCAAACTTTTAAAATCCAGAATTTAATTCTTCGTTCTTTCAGGAAAGGGTGAATTCCTTAGACGTACAGGTATGCCAGAACCTTTCTACATATATGGATGCAATCGAAGAAATTTTCACGCAAAGAATGCGTATCGAAATCCAATCGGATAGTAGCATCAACAAATGATGTATGTTCCCAAAATTCCTATTATTGTTAGACAACATGTATAACTGGTTGAATTACCATTCTGCAATCCACTTTGTTCCGTCCAAGAGTAGTTGCTACTTAATCTGTAACAAATAAATCAACCCTCATGGTTTAACGTAGTTTCGATTCTCTAAAGGTTGTCGTGTTACAATTTCAAATTTGTTTGTTCACAGACAACCATAGTTTACTTGATCTAGGGGTGGCAGCCGATGTCAGGTTTCAGTCTGACCTGAACACAGACCCAACCCAAATTTGGCCAATTAGTTAATCATGCCAAAAAATTGGACTCAACCTTGACATGTGTAAGTCACTCATACACAATTATCAAAACTAGTCAAATGGGTTAGCGTTGAATGGGATGATGGGCAACCTATTAAAATATCCAAATTCATATGAGTAATTAAATCATCCATATTCAACCTAATGTGTTACAACTTCACATCTTAGACAACTGCAGGAACGAATTTGCACTAAACACATTCCTTAACCTGTGTGTGTTTTCTCCTGTTTATATTGTATGGTGTTTGAAATTATAACCACTACCAATTTAGCTTTGCTGTTGTTTGTTTGCTTGTTGTTTTCCTATGGTGTACTCTACCCTTTCTAGCGTCTTGATAGTTGGGGCTTATTGGTTTATATGATACTATGATAGATGCTCCTTTTGGCTGTTCAGTCTTTTTTTTTTTTTTTTTTTTTTTTTTGTGTGTGTGTGTGTGTGTGTGTGTCATTGACTGATTCAAGAAAGATGTCAGTGTTATTGGCTTCACTTTACAACAATGTGCTTTTGAGTTTATGAGATTGTGAACATGTAAAGCAACGTCTTATCTTCCATCCTTTGAAGATCACCTGCAGAGCAGTTCAAATCAGTGTACAAGTCATGGTTTTCATTAATGATTCCCCAAGTGTTTATAATGTCAACTTATGCAATGCATCCGGTCAATTATGAATCTCTATCATGTTATGAAGGCCTTAATGATATCATCGTGGGTTTAAAAGATCAATGGCCCCTGATCGATCACTACCTGATATATTGCAATCCAGGGTGGTTTTCTTTTTCCAAGAGTAAATTGCATGAATAGTCCCTATGGTTTATTGAAAGCGTATAGTAATTTAACATTAACACTGTACTCAAATGTGTAACTTTTTTTAGTGTTAGAATCCTAACATATTATTATATATATTAATTAGAAACATGACGATCAGTAGTCATGTTCCTAATTTTGCACTTTGCCTACGAAGGTTTTGATTATGTATTTTGATCACGAAAGTTTGAAACAATACTCTTTTTTTAACTCCTTTGTCTAGTAGTCTATTTCGTCTTTTAGTGTTTTTTTTTTCATTTACACCCTTTGTAATTTAATGCATTCTCATTTAACGCGTTTTGTTTTGCGATTTTGCACAAGTTTATTCTTGGTTCGCTTAGTACTTGGTTTTACGACTCATTTTCCCTCTATGTTTTAACGTTATATGCGTCACTCGCTATTAATAGTTTGTATTTTTTTTTACGATTTTCCTGGTTTTGGTTGTTGTTTCATTGCTACTTAGCACGGTTTTATGCTTCCATCCTACAAAGCTGGTGGCACGGTTTTACGGCCACCGCCCCGCAACGCGAACCAAATGTGGCTAAAGGGGGGGGGGGGGGATTTGCGCTGGATTTAGAGCCCTAACACCGCCCCCCCTCCATGTGAAATGGGAGCTAAATGTGGCTAGGAGGAGGAGGCGTGAAAATTTTCATGGGGCAAGGGGCATGCTGTCAACAAATTAAATCCCTCATTCACCATCTCAACCAATTAACAATCACTTTTTTTTTTTAATTCAAATTTAATATCTTTATACACGCACTCACACCAAATAACACCACCACACCCCTTATGAAATTCAAGCCCCTAGTGAACTTCAGATCCTTCTTGGACAAAACGAAAGATATTGTCAACAAATAAAAGAACGTCTTGTTAATTAACATCTCAGAAATATTCCGCCATAGTTAGGGCAGTCAAACCAACTCTCATACGAGCTCCCGGCGGTTCATTCATTTGACCGTAAACTAGAGCCACTTTCAATTCTGCAATTTTTTGTTCATTAATTACTCTAGATTCTTTCATTTCCATGTAAAGATCATTTGCTTAACGAGTCCGTTCACCGACTCCGCCAAATACAGATATGCCTCCATGAGCTTTGGCAATATTGTTAATCAATTTCATAATGAGTACTATTTTACCCACGCCAGCTCCCCCGAATAGTCCGATTTTTCCTCCATGGCGATAAGGGGCTAAAAGATCTACTACTTTAACTTCGGTTTTAAAAATAGATAATTTTGTATCTAACTGAATAAAGGCAGGCGCTGATCTATGAATAGGAAATGTTATGCTATTATCTACAGGACCTAAATTATCAATAGGCTCCCCAAGCACGTTGAAAATTCGTCCCATAGTCGCTCCACCGACCGGAACACTTAGCGGAGCTCCCATATCAATTACGTCCATTCCTCTCGTTAGACCGTCTGTAGCACTCATAGCTACGGCTCTAACTCGATTGTTTCCTAATAATTGCCGTACCTCACAAGTCACATTAATTGGTTGACCAACAGTATCTCGACCCTTAACTACCAGAGCGTTATAAATATTAGGCATTTTGCCTGGTAAAAAAGCTACATCTAGTACCGGACCAATGATTTGTGCGATACGCCCGCCCGGGGCTCTAAATTTCTCCCACTGCATAGGTCTAACAACAACATGAAGGAGGGAGGGATCATATTTATTATTTCCCCCAAATCACATCAAATCAATGTGTACCGAAGAACCCTAAAATGGGAGTGGAAGGCAAACAGAAACAACCTAAAACAATATGTGGAGATTCATCGAAATCGAAAGAAGATGGTCCTCCGCTTCTTCTTCTTCAAGAAATAATTGTGGAGATTCTGTGTAGACTTCCCGTTGAGTCCCTATTGCGGTGCAGGTCTGTTTGCAAATCATGGTACTCTCTCATCTCCGATCCTCATTTCGTTAAATCCCACCTCACTTTCTCCTCATCTTCTTATGCATCACATCACCGTAGTCTCATTTTCAGCACTCTTCCCAAAATCAACCTCAAATCTTCTTCTCTTTATGATGCCCTCTTTCATCACTCCCTTAATCCTATCGACCTTGATTATCCTATGAAACACCCCCGCAAGTCTGTTTGGATTGTCGGTTCTTGCAACGGCTTGTTATGCATAGCTATTGAGGAAGACACTCTCTTTCTTTGGAACCCTAGTACTAGAAAGTCCACCAGGCTGCCCCACTGCGCCCGTAAACCTCAGCCCGGTTGTTATGTCCTCTATGGTTTTGGATACTCTTCTTCTTCTTCTACTGCTGCTGATGATTACAAAGTTGTTGAAATCTCTTGTGTTTTTAAAGACAGGGCCAAGCATTCTACCGCTGTTAGGATATACTCCTTGAACTATGGAAATTGGAAGAAGATTGATGCTTTTCCTCATGGGATTCCCCTCGACGATTCTGGTAAGTTTTCCAACGGAGCGCTTCACTGGGCCGCTAGTAAAGATTTTGGGTCCTCTTATTCCTGGATGATAGTTTCACTTGATTTAGCAAAGGAGACTTATGCTGAGATTTTGCAGCCTGTGTATGATGAGGGTGATAAGGATTTAACATTGGGGGTTTTAGGAGAATCTCTGTGTGTGCTTTGTAACTATCGTGGTATTCGTGCCCATGTATGGCTCATGAAGGTTTACGGAGTGAAAGACTCTTGGACTAAATTGGTGTCCATCCCTTATTTGACTGATCCTGGGAGGGATCAGTTTTCGGTGCCTTTTTGTGTTTCAAATGATGGCAAACTTTTGTTGCAGTTCGGTTCCAAACTGATTGTTTATGATTCCAAGACTAGTTCATCCTCCGAGATTCAAAACGTTGATGAATGTCTTGAAGCATGTACCTTTGTTGAGAGTTTGGTTTCACCTGATGCCCCCAACAGGCCTTGGAGATAGGTAACATTTGCTCTTCTTACTTCTCTCTTACTTGTAATTAACCATATATTATTTACCTGGAAGCCTTGTTTGCTGTTAGAAGAATGCATAAAGATTATGTCTTTTGACTTATGAATACTGGCATATTATATCTGCTAGACTCATTTGGTGTATGTAGCCAAAGTTCATGCGATTTTAAACATGTTATTGGGCCATTACCGTACAGAAATGCATTTAGTCTGCTCTTAACTTGACATAATTGTTGTTATAGAGAGATAGTTTATGTAGCAATGGCTTGTGATAGCTTTCAATGACTATTGTAATGAACTATGGAAATTCGCACTAGTTGTAATGAACTATGAGGCGTACCGCCTCAGCCCTACAAGGTGCACGTGCAATAAAACCCCATTAGGCGCCGCCTTAGACTCGTTTTTTTGGCCGTTTTGCCTTGGGGCGTGTGCACTATGGAAAGGAAAAAATTTGATGAAGCTGTTTTTTTTTTTTTTTAATCAATGCAGGTTTTAATGGCCCTGGCTTGAACTGAGCAATTGATAAGTTATTGACCAAAAATCAGGATGATGATTATGACAACAAACTAATCTTGGTGTCTGCATTTGCTTGAGTAACAAAATACAGGAATCCATTTTACCTTTATTGTCTTTTGCTGGAAGGTTTGTGTAACTTTTTTTTTTTTTTTTTTCTTTGTATGTTTGTTCTGACTCTGTTTTCAGAAACATGGTGTATGCAAAGGTTAAATTTGTTGGTATTAATTTGTCACCATGTTGTTTGTTGTATGCTTCCAAAAATGGGTTGAGGTGAATGCACATATATTTTCTCGTAATTTATGTAGAAAGCGTATCGAATTCAAATGAACCATAGTAAAAATGTTTTTATGCAGAAGATGTCGACTAACTGTCCAATAAATCATATTTCAAGTATCCTTGGGCAAAGTCAATAGAGGTGAATGGTGGATATAAATGGGTGAAACATCTTCCTTTTTTGCCAAAGTTTTGTTTGACACGTAAAACAAATCTAATTGCCACGCCTCAAATTTGTCCATATAACCCAATAGTGATGGTAAGGTGTCTCCTCTATTCAAGAGGTAAATGATTTAAATCCTGCAAGTAGAAGTAGGGCTGGCCAGATCGTTCATCCTAAGCTTGGAAAATTGCTTGTTTGATTTTTCGCTCAGTTATAAATGAGCCGATTGGTACGGTACGGTTCGGTCTGTAAACGACCCAAGCACGAAAAAAAGGTCCATTTGGCTCAAAGTTATTTCTATTAATTATGTATATAATTATTTATTTATACACACACATACACTTATATTTATAGTTTTATACATAACACTTTATTGGGTTTGACCCCATATATGAAATTATACAATTATATTTACAATTAGCCCAATCAACTTAATAACATTTAACATAACACTAACTTTAATAGAAAATATTAAGTCGTGAAGCGATAGTCTATATATTTTTCTCGCGTTAATTGTCACAGTCATGACAATATACAAGATAGGTAGGTAGGGCCTGTAAATGAACCGAACGAACACGAACACAGGCATGTTCGTGTTTGTTCATTTAACTTTAACCGAACACAAACACTTTCACGAACACATAATCGAACACATTTTTGTGTTCGTGTTCGTTCATTAAGAAATTTGTCGTGTTCGTTTTTGTTCGTTCATTTAAACCTAAACGAACAATTCATGAACATAAACGGACACAAATGATCAACATAAACGAACACAAATGAACATAAACGAACACAAACAAAAACAAGTTAATAATGATTCATGAACATAAATGAACATTAGGGTTGGGGTGGAGAGCGGTTGTGAAGTGTGAAAAGTGGCTAATAAGTGATATGTTTAGAATGTTAGGGTTAGGGTTAAGTTTTTATAATCGAACACATTTTTGTGTTCGTGTTCGTTCATTAAGAAATTTGTCGTGTCCGTTTATGTTCGTTCATTTAAACCTAAACGAACAGTTCATGAACATAAACGAACACAAATGATCAATATAAACGAACATAAACGAACTTCTCGCCGAATAGTTCACGAATAGTTAATGAACGTTCGATTCGTTTACAGGCCTAAAGGTAGGTGCATATGCCATGTTTGTATATGATATGAACGTCTCATGTATTCGTTTTAAATGTCATATCTTTGCCATGAGACCAGAAAGGCCAAAACACCAAACCTGAAGGCTTTACACAAAAGTCAAAAGGACCAAACCTATCATTGCTAGAACATGAAAGGTGAAATCTAGGAGATGGATTCACCACCGACTTTGGTTTTAAGCCTAGTGTCATCCTTCTATACACCATAGAATTGGAAAAGAACTCTTCAAGCTATAAAACCCTTGCAAACATCACATCTTGCACAAGTCAGGAAACACAGGTTTAGCCTTTTTAACGTAATAAACAAAACCCAAAGCAGAATGTAGTTACATTTAGGGTTTATTTACCACTATCAACAAACCAATAAAAGGGAATACAACAAACATGAACAATACATGCATTCAAAATAAAATCTTTAAATAAAGTACCAACACATAGAAAACGATGCACGTTGATGTTAAATACAACCAAAAAATAGATGCACGCCGGCGAAAGTTTGGAAGACCTTCATCGCTTACGCAACGATCAAATAAAGGCGACGATCGTAAAATGGTAGATAACCGAAGACTAAACAAGAAAAATGGTAAACGAAGACTAAGCCAACATCTCTACCATACCAGATTTTGTCAGAGAAAAAAAAAACATGGGAGAGAGAAAGTGAAGCGTCAAAAAACACAAATGTGAATAACATTCTAACAAAGCACAACCTTATTTATTGATCCGATAAGTGTCCGAGGGACAAAAATTGATAGGAATCCAAACACTAAGGGTTTACATGAAAGCAATAGCCGGAGGGACCAAAAAAGGCAATGGCATAAAACAATAAGGGTTTACACGTAACAATAAGGTAAAATCATTAGCCTGAACATATTATTATTGCTGTTATTATTTTTTCACATTTTGTACTTTGTGTGTTTTTTGGCGATGATGATATTTTCCTGAGCGCATATGGTGGATATCACAGAAGAAGAATGATGTTACAATGGCATATTACATCGACAATAAATCAGGTTGTCATTGTTCAGGAACGAAAAAACAAATGTGAGTTACAGGGGTTTTGTTGACCGTTAACTGAGGGTTGTGTGTTACTACTTACTATCTATTATGCGTATGCTATTGTTTCATTTAGTATGACTTCTTTAAATGTTTATAGGCCGCGTAATAGCTTGGGAAACCAAAAAGAAGATACACATGATTAATTTAAAAAAGTTGAGAGTAAAGTTGAAATAAGGGGATAGAAATTTGAAAAGTTGTAGGGGAGGGGCATATTTGTGATAAAGTAAATAGTTAGAGGGGTTGAATGGAATTAATGTGTATCCTCCTTTCCTTTGGATTAATAATAATAATAATAAAAAGAGGGAGGGAGGGAGGGAGGGAGGGAGGCGGGAAAAGGAATTGAGGAGTGAGGAGGATGAAGAGAAAGGGTGGTTCGGAAGAGGAAGTGAAGAGGTTGCTAGACTCCATTAAAGCTTCAGATGTAACCAACGCTTTCTCTCTCTCTCTTACTTACTTATTATCTTCTTCTTCTTCTTCTTCTATTATTATTATTATTCAATTAGGATTTTCTTCAAATACTACACATCATTTTAAACCATTATATATATATATATAGGGTTTCTCTGTTACTTTCAGTTCGCTCGCTCGCTCGCTCAATTAGGTTAGGTTAGGTTAGGCTAGGGTTATAATCAATCAATTAATTAATTAATTGATGATTCTGATTCTGATTCTGTAGGTGGTGGAGAGGCGTATTGAACTCATTTCTCAACTCGGGGACTTAAAAGTAGAAGATGATGATGAAGATGATAGCCTTTCCGTTCTTCAATCTCTAACGGTATATCACTCACTCACTCAGTATGCCTTTTGTTGCTGAATTGTTTTCATTTTTCTCTATTGATTTTATTTTATTTTATTTTAGACACTATGGGAAGACTTCACCTGTTTGGACCTTTCTCAGTGTTTGCTCAACAAAACTATTTTGCATGTCGCTACTACTTACCTACTACACTCATCATCTACATGCCTCCATCAATTGCTTGCTTTATCAACCAAGGTACCCCTTCTTTTATAAACCAACCGATTCCTCACTTTACATTCTTTGCATTTCTTTTTTTTACAAGGCAACCATTTGGTGTCGAAAACACTTGAACATGACACTCATGGCCACTGATGATTCTCAAGAAGAACAACATTACGCTCTCTTTTTCCAGGTCAACCTTTCTTTTCTTTTCTTTTCTTTTTTCCATACCTTTAGTGCTCCTCCTCTAATTCTAAACAAGACCATGTGTTTTTTCCAGCTTCTTTTGGACATCTTAGGCCATTCCACTGCTGTTTTGTTGGCTTTGCCAAAACATCCAGTCTCCACACAAAAGTCTTTAATTGAAACATTCGTTATGGAACTCTTAAATCTCACAAAGGACTCCATATTAGAGGTTAAGGTGATTACTGTACTGTCCCATTTTTACTTGTTCACTTCTGGATGACTGTTACTCATATTTATATTATTATATAATCATAATAATACACGTATGATGTGTGTGTAATTATCGGGCTATTCTAATTTACAAAGCACACGTGCTTCTACCTTCTATGTATTCATCGTAACCCCAAAGCTTTCACCATGATTTGACCAAGGGTATGAGACTCGGGAGATGGCCAGTAAGATGTAAAAAAAGTGGAAAACCAAGACAACATCTCATTACTTTTGGTTTTTTCAGTGTTAACTTGAATGGACACTCTAAACGAGATTGTTGATGTTTTATCATTTAATTGTAGGCTTATTAGCATAACAAACCCACACATTTCTCATTTTGCTTAAAGTTATGCAAGAATGTGAATAACGCTAAATGTTAGTTACATGGACTTACATAGGCACCTTTTGCTAACTTGGATGATTTTGCTAGTCCTAAGAATATGCAAGCGTGTGAATAACGCTAAATGTTAGTTACATGGACTTACATAGGCACCTTTTGCTAACTTGGATGATTTTGCTAGTCCTAAGAAGATTCTAGGTGGCTTTTACTGTTTACATCACCATAAAATCTTTTGTGGGGTCTACCTTTTATGTTTGTGCAAGTAAGCGGCATTAGCCTTTAGTATCATAGGTCTGTATAAGCTGAACAAGTTCAAGGACTTTAATGTGTCAACAATTGATTGAGGAGTATTTCATGCAAAATGAGAAAGCCTGTTCGTTTTCTCTGGTGTTAACCTTTAATCGGATATATACATATGCATACTCACAGACACACACACACATTGCCATATCATTATTTTCTATAGAAATTATGAATATGTGTATCTATGAAGCATGCCCCTTTATCCCTATACTCATATCGCAACTAAGATATGCTTTGTAAAATTTGTTGCTAATTATATCATAGCTGAAATTGCCTGCTAATCTTGCTTTCGGCTCATTATGACAGAAAATAAAGACATTTGGCCCAGAAGTATTGAAGGCCTCACAAATGGTACTTGATGCTGTTATAAGTTTATGCAAAGCATATTGCAACAGTATGGATTTGGATTATGATGCTCCAACAGAAAAGGATGATGCAAATCACATTATCAATATAACAAAATGTGCAGTTGAAAATTTGGTTAATTTGGGGATCATTGCTGCTAATGCTGGGGGAGATCTAGTCACTGTGCTAAATTTATCATGGAAAGGAGTTGTTACTTTGACACAGCTATTCAAAGGGAGTCTAGCAGTAAAAATGAATATATCGGATATTATTCTGTCTCTTATTTCATTGGCTAAAGGATCTTTGAGTTGTGCAGGACAAGCTTGGTCAACTCTGTTGGAACCAGTCTCCATGGCTGAGGCGAAAAGGATATTCATTCCTGTTAAATTTTACTTGATTAATGCTGCCAGAATAATCTCACACTACCCATCTCAAGCGTTTTCAATTTTTAAAGATATTACACTTTGCATTCTTGTAATCTTAACCTTTAGAATCTTTTTGGGTGAACAAAAGTATCTTAAATCTGCAAGCGAAGCTTTGACTGAACTTCTAGAACCAACATCAATTCATCTTCTCAATTCCTTGTTAAATTCAGCTCAACTGGAACACAATCATAAGTGCCAAATTCTCGATTGGTTATTTAGTGATATTCCCATTTCAAGTCTTGGCCCTAAGGATGAAAAATTAACTAGTGAGATCTTTTTTGCAGCGTGTGATCCCATGCACGGGCCAAAAACATTGTTGCTTGGTCAACTTTCTTTATTTGTTAATCTTCTGAGAAGTTGTCCTGATCTGGAGGATGATGTGACACTTGAGATTGCTAAAAAGCTAAATTGGTTTTTGAATCTTTTAATTGAGGAAAATGTTTATTCATCTATTCTTGCTTTCCAAGTACCTTTCTTACATAATTCTGGCCATCAGAATATGATTTCTTCTGTTATTCATGCATTGAAGACTTTTATGCTTGTAGTCTCATCGACTTCAATGTGGGGAGAAATTGAGTCGTTTTTGCTTGAAAATTTCTTTCATCCTCACCATCTTTGTTGGGAGATTATTATGGAACTTTGGTGCTTTTTAATTCGACATGCTGAGTCTGACTTTGGAAATGACATCGTAATTAAACTCTGCACGGTAATGAAAGCCACAGCTTCTTGGGAATCAGTTTCAAATCCCAATAGTGTTCTTCGTAAGCTTGCTAAGTCAATCTGCATGCTTCTTAAAAACGGTTTACAGTCAATGGCAGACAGGGTTTTTAACTTCATCAACAATGATTTATCAATACTATCATCTGCTATGTATATAGCATTGCTCATGGAAGGATTCCCATTGAATTTTCTTTCAGATAAGGCCAGAAGTGTTGCTAAACAAAGATTAGTGACTGGTTATTTTTGCTTCTTGGAGGCGTTTGATGATGAATCATCAAGGAAAGATGGAAATGGAATGTTTGGTGCACCAGTTTTTGCATTATCTGCTGCTCTGCAATCTTTGTAAGTATCGCTGGATTTTGGCTTATGTTTCATATAGTAAAATACTGAAATTTATCGTGTTAAGCGAGATGACCATTTTCGTCCAATCTCACTAACTTTAATAGGAAAAATAATTGAAAGCTGGTTATCCAAGACAGAAGTTTAAAGTTTCTTACCCTGAACACCACACATTATTTGAAAGTTTGTACCCTTTTAGTAAAATTACTACACGGCACAATAAAATTTTGTGGAAAGTTGGTAATCTTTTCATGCAATGATCACTTTTAACAATCATATCACAGACTTATTAATGATTTCTGTTTTACTCTTGATTACCTTTTAATATATATATATATTTTTTTCTGTCACGTGGTGTGTAGGCAAGTGAGCATTTCAGACACAGAAATGAAAACAGTAAAGCTATCAACCGCCATGATTCATAAATACAACAGTACTAGTGACAATTCAAAGGGCCAATATCTTAAGCTTCTGAGTGAAACTTTAGGAATTATTTCTAGCATGAAGCATTTATATTCATCTGATGAAATGGAAAAACTTATGATAGAGCTTCAGAATCTTTTTATCTCAAATTCTGGTACCGAGCTGACAAAATGCAAACCAAATCTAGCTGCTTTTGTGGCAGGACTTGGTCACATGGAATTTGAAGAAAGCGATGATGATTTAAAGGTTTCAGCTTCATGGGAGTTATTTCACATGTTATTGCAAGAACGGCATTGGGCTTTAGCTCACTTAGCGATTACAGCATTTGGGTATTTTTCTGCACGTACCAGTTGTAATGAACTATGGAAATTCGTACCAGAAGATGCAGCATTGTCATTTGATTTGGAATTTGGTAAAGATGCAAACGAGGAAAGGTTTATGTCTGAGTTTAAGGTTTTTCTCGACAAGGAGGTGGCTAACCTGAAAACTAGCCCTGGTGAAAACGAGGCCGCCTTGCTAGTGAAAGAAGGTTTAATTTTAAAACAAATGGTGGAAAGCAATGGCATGGAGGTAGACGAAATAATAAAAGTTAACAAGAAAAGAAAATATCCAGATGGAATAAGTGAAGGTGTTTCATTGTTGCAGAATGGGCTGAGAGCAATTGCTAATGGGATTGCTTTATGGAAGCAGAATGAATTAGATTATTCGGATATCAATGGTGAGTTTTTGACTCGATTTTCCCACCTTGAAGATGCTGTTGGACACATGGCTGCAAGTATCTTACAGTGATTTGCTTAACAAGTTTGTGAAAAAAATATATCAAATCTTGTATATTAAGAGTACTCGTCTTGTTTATCATAGAACCCGAAACACAAAATCTGTGATAATGAATGACCAATAGTCTAAAACGTGGGTCTTGTGTCTCCATTCCTTTGTCTTCTGTCCAAGTTTTGCAGCTGGTTGAGTTAGTAGCAGTAAGTGTTGGTGGGTTTAGTGCACTTGAATATCTCCTTTGTGTTTGGGCTATATATAGAACAGCTCATAGGTCTCTCTTCTGTCTATAGGTATATGCATAAAATGAATTCAGAAATTGCTCTAACCTATCTTAATTACACTTTAATTCTCTCGTCTTTAACCAAATTTTGGTTAATTGTTTCATCCCCTTATAAAAAAACTAACCATGTCATGATTTTTAAACCATAACTTTTTCGTACATTAATATCTTTTCAAAAGAATTACACCGTATAAATGGGTATTTTTATTCTTTTTAATTTGAGTATACTATTGTTATGGTTTTTTTAAATTAAAAACAATGAAATGTTACGTGATTAATAGTGTCCATGGGTAAGCAATAACTGAATCGTTAACTGAAACCAAACCCAAAACAGACGGAACCAAGCAGAAATCAACAAAAATGCCAAGTTAACTTAAAATCATTTAACCGAAAGCCAAATTAACTAAAAATCGGCTATCGTTCATTTGTACACTTGTTTGATCAAAATTAATAGAACCAAAACATTCATAGTTTCATATAATTCTAGCTCTTACACCTCTACATCTATTTCATGTATTTATACACCTATTTTATGTTTTTATACCTCAATTTTATATATTTCTAAAAAAAGGGTTTTGGCTATTCATTGAAACTAAATGAACCAAACCAAAAACTGTAAATCTAAGAGAGTGTTTGGGATTGAGTTTGGAAATGCAAAAGTGCTTTTGGTCAAAAGTGCTTATTGAGATGAGATGAGAAACGTCAAAAAGTCAATATATTGTTTTTTTTAAGTGTTTCGTTTAACTTATTGTGAATATTGGTTGTATGGGTGGTAAGTTTGTAATTTTTTCCAAAAGTCAAAAGCCAAAAGCCAAGATTTCTAACTTCTCAAAAACAACTTTTCCACCCTTAAAAAACCAAAAGCCAAAAGTCAAAACAGAAAATGCTTTTGGGTTACACAAACAACTTATTGACTTATTGGCTTCTTGAAAAAGTCAATAAGTTGTTTTGAAACTCAATCCCAAACACCCTCTAACCTAATAAAATTGAACTGATTAACAGAAAATGATTGGATAATAAATTAGGCTAATTGAGAACTTCGGTTTCGACTTTGGTTAAGAATAATAACATAACTGATCAAACCACGCATACCCTGACCATGTTTGTGTTTCCTATTGCATTATGCGGGTACCCTTGTAATGTGTATATGGTGTGAAAATATGTCAGTCCTTATATGGTATTTTTCTTATCTATACTATATTATAAAGCATTTGATAAGGACTTCTTAAAATTTAAGAGGTGCAAGTTTATTTCCTTATGGTACAACACACAATGCACATAATAACTACATTTTAGGGGCAAATTGGTCTTTAAAACAACATATTTAATCTAGATGAATTCAAGAGTCAATAGATGTTTATGATAGCTCATGACATTTATTTCTCAATTAATTTAAACATATGAAATAAAAAAAACATATAAAAACAATTTATAATGTTACATGTTTTGTTATGATCTTTTATATAGAATTATATAGTTTATAAAACTTTAAATACTTTGACATCATTAGAGCATACCCTACTAAGCAACGTAAAGTTTTACTATTCATAAAATAACGTGCTTTCATATCTTTCTTAAAATCATTTTATATGACATCGGTAAAACTTATTATTTTTTATAATATTATCTTGTGTTTAGAAGAAAGAGAAATAAGAAGTTCCTTTATTGGTTTTATTTTTATATACGTTTCAATGTAAGCTTCGTTTAAAACAAAGTTGTGTGTGATAATGTACAAGTCATTTAAGCATAGACGAACAAGTCATTACAGTTTTTTTTAGTTTGTTATTTCCTTTTTTTATGTGGATTTGTTACGGTTTCTACTTACTTAGCTTTTTCTCTGATAATTTCTAACCTTTTTTTTTAATTTGGTGAGTAAACTTGCCGCCATGCATGTGCGTGATTCAACGTGTTTTATCTGTTTTTTTGTTCGGTTCAATGGTCCCGTCGTAAAGCGCGGGTTTCCCACTAGTAGTGATATAGGCTGGTCCACACAAAAGTATATTGGATATATATGGAGTGAATAGTAATTCCACATACACAGAGAACCACTTTTCAATCCGTATATCTATTTCTTCTTTTAGGGAATCAAATGGAGTGTAGAAATTGATAAAAATCTTAAATTTTCCTAAAATTATAAGGTTGAGATTGATATAAGAATTCCAATGTGAATGGTGTTAGGGATTAATAAAATAAAAAAATTAGAAATTGAGTGGGATTGGCCTTTAGCCTTTTTTAGAGTTTAAGTGAGTTTTAATTTCTTTTATTTTATCCACTAGCTTATCTTTTGGGAGGTTCTTAAGATAGATAAGTCTTACATGAAGTAACAAAATATATGTACCGTAAAGGGAATATGTTGTTTTTTTAGAATTTTTTTTAAAAGATCAAATTCGGTAACTCATAAAACCTACTTATAGTTCTACACGTGCACATCTTGCTCGAGTGAAGTCTTTGTACAACTTTGTCATTTTCTCAAGACATTCTAAAACTGTGATGTGAGCCTGAAAAAAAATCAACAAAATTGGTATCAAATGATATGCCATGATGATGATGATAATAGACGAGTCTGATGTGTAGAGTGAGCATATGTGAAAGAATGACATACATTTTCAATGTTATTTATGGATATATAATCGATCACCTATGTGACATTGAATAAAACAATCAATACGTAAGCAGTGAAGATTCACTTTGAAGATAAATAAAAAAGATATAATTGCTAGAGTTAACTACACAGATTTTCCTTATGGTTTATAGAGAGTACCATCTTAGAGTACTAACTTATTTTTTTAACATGTTAAAAGTTTATGCTTTTAGTTTTGTAACATGTTGAGAACTCTGTTAGTTTCTCTAGTTAAGTTTTGATAAAATGACTAAAATGCCTAATAATAGCAAGATGATATTGATATTTTATTTGATAAAGAAAAATTTGCGACAAATTACATCAAGATAGCGGGCAGGCGGGCAACAAGCTGCGCCGCCACCCCTTTTTGGATGGCAAACCCTAGCCTACTAAAAACGAACCCCTGCCCCCCCGGAGTCGAGACACTGCTATTAATAACCCGTTGGACTCTGGTCAGGAAACGAATGGCTTCCGGTGCCAAGGCGCCAAAGGTATCAAATGCCAGGGGTACGAAAACGTGTTGGTTCTCCTCACAAGCTTTAGCATGCTTCTCAACTTTCTTCGCCTCCGCTTTCCGCACCGCTTGCCCTGCTACAAAACCAGTATCCCTCAAACCAACCAGGGGAGATACGCCTGTTAGGTCAACACAAGCGTGTTTCCCCCCGGCCCACCCGAAGACAAGCAGGTCTGCTGGACGTAGGGTGGATCTTCCTTCTGTGGGGTCTGAGAGGAAATTCACAGGAGCCTCTTTCTTGGCTGAGATCCCAGCCCTTCTTAAAATGTCCCAAAGAACGTCCCGGACCCAGTCATGCCTGTATTTGAATCCAGGCAACTCCTTACAGTGAACCGCATGTTCCCCGTATTTGTCCAAGCATGCCTTACGGCAAATCGGACAGACCTCATCTTCATGGTACATGGGGATCACCAAACGATATTTAAGAATTGCCCTGTATTCAACCCTAGACATTTTTTGGCCCAAACCTTCGATTGGGATAACATTCAGGAAATCTTGGGCATGTGGGCTTTGCAAGCATTCAATAACTGCCTTTTGGCGAGGGGACAGATTAAAAGATTCACCCAGGCTCTGTGCGATTTTGCCAAAAAGGGCATTCGCCAAAGTTTTCTGAGGCTTTGGGGGGGCGGTGTCCTTGTTAGAAAAACCGTCCATATCAAAACCTGGGAGATAGTCATTTATTCTTTCGAGGGCCTGTGCGTAGTCCAAGTCCATGTCGACAACCCCGCTATTCCTTAAGATGTGGTCTTGGAGGTTCCAAGATTGAGCTCGCGATGCTACAAAAGCATACACCCCAACATCCTTAGCTGAGAGGAGCCCTAATCCTCCCAAGCGCATCGGCAAAGATGCCAGTCTCCACTGTAGGTCACCAAAGAACGGACCCCCACATACCACTATGTCTTCGATGGCTCCCCGCAGACCCTTGTCAAAACATGATACCGCTTCATCCATCATGGCGGGTTGGCAGGTTCGCAAGCCAAAAAGCAACTTAGCGACCCCCATACAAGATCTGAGCAAGAGGAGTTCACTCTGGGGATCCCTAAGGCAGTGCAAAAGTTTCATAAAATCAACCGCGCGCGAGGCTCTCTGCCCTGCTAATTCCCGTATAATTTTATTATAATGATATTTTTTTGCATTTTATTGGAATGAAAATTATCTAATAACATTATTAAAACTTAAAAATTTTAAATCCTAAAAAAATACTAAATTAAATAATTATACGCTATACAATTTAATAGATACTTTTTTTTTATTTTTTATAAAACAATACTTTTATCCATCAACCACCACCAAAGCTAAAATGAGTAAAGAGGGAAAAGGGGAGATTGACCAGCGATGTCGAAACCGTCGTAGAGGCAACGGTGGATGATGTCGAATGTGGCACGAGCAATAACACTTTTAATGATATTATTAGTATACATTTATAATTTAACATTTTTAAGTTTTGTTTTTCAATACAATACTGCTTAATAATTTTAATATTTTTTATAAAAGAATAAACCTTTTTGATGAATAAAATTATAATTATTTAATTTAGTATATTTAATGTGGTTGAACATTTTTATCATAACCTACATTAATTAAAATGATATTAATAATACTTTTTTTTATAAAGTAGTACTTTTTAATAGCAATAATACAATACTTTACTCTAAACCATATTTGGCATAGGTATTTTTTTTATAAACCACATTCGGCACATTTGGCATGTGGTTATATAGATAAAAGTATTGTTTTATAAAAAAAATATATAAAATGTATAGAGTATAATTATTTAAGGAAGTATATTTTGATAATTTAAAATTTATAATTTATAAGTTTTAATAATATTAATAGATTATTCTCATTTAAATAAATTGCAAAAAACAAATCCCTTATAATCAATTAGAGTTAATTAAAAGAATAGCTCCTCTAGTTATTATAGGGCATTTTAGTCATTTTATCAAAACTTAACTAGAAAAACTAACAAGGTTAGCCTTAGTACTCTAACTTGTTACAAAACTGAAACCATAAACCCTTAACATGTTAAAAAAAATAAGTTAGTACTCTAAGGGGCTGTTTGGTAGCCTCTTAATGACCATTCAGAGGCTACCTCTTAATGGTCCATAACCTCTGAATGGTTAAGAGGTAACCTTAAGTCTAAATGGTTAAGAGGCAACCATTAAGGAGCAACCTCTTATCCATTCATACTTAATATTACATCTTAACCATTAAGAGACTATGAACCTTTCAGATGTAGCCTCTTAATGACCATTCAGAGGCTACCAAACAGCCCCTAAGATATTACTTTCTATAAATCTTAAGAACTATCTGTGCAGTTAACTCTAAGTGCTATAGATTGTAGGATGATAACTTTTCATGTCTCCCTACTATTTTCTCTACTCATACATAATTTAAGTACCTATTTCAATAATCACCACATGTAAGTCGATTTCAAAGTACATACATTAAAAAACGACTTAAGAGGCGTGCATGGTGAAATGATTAATTATCACTTATCAGCTAGAGATTTATCTGGTGTATAAGAATCATATGCTACATCTAGCCGATTTAGAAACCTTTGTAACCAATTTTCCTGGCAACACCAATTAAAATACGAAAAAATAGATTCTTACCAAACTAATCGACTACATCTGTATTTGTGAATATATATGTACTTAGCGGGTTATTATATGTAATAGTAGGTTTAAAAGTATATATATAATATCTTAACATGATTGCTGACTTGCCTAGACATTGAATTACCTGAACACTTTGTGTTTTCTTTCTACATGAACAAAAACTCACTAAAAAGTCATTTTTTTCCCATTTTTCGTATACACTACAAGAATTTCGACCTTTAGCGGCAACCCGCCTAGGTGTCGCCGCTAAAGCCTTAATCCCTACCTACCAAGTAAAGACCAAATCTTGACCATCGATTGGTCAGCAGATCGTAGGGCCAGGGTTTTATTATACAAGAAAGCATTAGCGGCGACCGTCGCCGCTAAAAGTCGAAAAATACATAAGACCCACCATCTGATCTCTTTTCCCTCCCACCGATTCACCTCTCTGCTCTCTGATTCTCTCTCTATCGCTCTGCTCATCTCTCTTTCGCTCCCTCGTTTCCCCTCTCTCTCTCTGCTCCCTCGTCTCACTCTCTCGGAACCACCACCACCGAAGGGGAAGAACCACCATTCGAGCACCACCACCACTTGGTGAGTTTAATTTTTTTTCTTTTGTTTTTTCTTTATTTTTTTATAATATTATAAAATGAGTTGTAGGGAAGCAATCTACTGAACCACATGAAGATTCGTCAAATACCGGTTAGTCGCCGCTAATTGTTTTTTTTTTTCAATTTTTATGCTTTAATTTATATTGTTAATATTAGGTTTGTATATATGTGTGTAAGTAGGTATGTATATGTGTATTTAGGTATGTATATTTACATTAAATTGTGTATTTTTATTTTTAAAAAATATATTATATATTTAGATTTTTTTAAAAATATATTATATGTGTGTGTATGTATGTATGTATGTATGTATGTATGTATGTATGTATGTATGTATGTATGTATGTATGTATGAGTGTATGTTTGTAAGTATGTATATGTATGTATTATGACGACATTGAGTCTGATTAAAAAACAGTAATTGTTGATGATTTCATTTATTATAATAAATCAATGTTTACTATTTTTACTTCATTTATTACATATAATAATGTGACTAATAAATTTTATTTATAATTGCACGACATCATGATATCATTGTCGGTGGTGCTTGTGTACTTGATGGCCGATGTTATGGGCCTTGGCCACGGCGGAGACGGTGCAGGGGCGCCGCCACCACCACCAGGTGGCGATGATTGGTGGCACGAACACGGGGCAGACGATGGTAAGTCTTACAATTTTTTACTGTTTACTATTTTTACTTGTTTTTCAATTCTAATAATGTGACTAATTATTTTTAACTCTAATTGCACCCCCCCACCGTAGGAGAACACGGGGCAAGGCAAAAAACCTTGCCTTAAGAAAACATCTTGAGAACAAAGGCCGGGCATACATTACATTTGATGATGCCGCCACCTGCATGCCTGTAGGCCACCTTGGTAGCTTGTTCATCCGGGAGGCGTCTATGTATATATGGCGTGAGGTCCCATTGGATGTGAAAGGTTGGGATAATGTTTCTGAGGTTGATAGAAACAAGTTATTTGAATTTTTGCAGGTAAGTGATTTGTAAATATATATTCTATATGTTATTTGTTGATTTTTTTTCTATCTGACTAACTTGTTTTATTTAATTATTAGAGCGAGTTCAAAATGGATTTCAAAGCTGTTGATGACGATCTCCTTGCCAATAATAAACATGGAGGAATTATGGTGGTTGTAAGAAAGCGGTACAACGGCCGCAAACACGAAGCAAAGACATATTATTTGAATGTGTCGAGAGATAGTGAGGATGTGGAGGCAGCAAGGCAACGTCCCCCCGAGGGTATGAAACCTGAAAACTGGCTTCGAGCTGTTGATCACTTCTGCAGTCCTGAACATAAGAGGAACTCTGAAATTAACAGAGCCGCCCGCCAAAAACAAGCGAGCACATACTGAGGTGGAACGAGCTCTTTTGCGAGTCACTGTCACAAAAAGGTATACACACACATATACATAGATGATAATGCTTAATATTTAACTTATAATTTAACTTTTAATGTTAAACCGAGCATCGAACGGTATGAAGCATACCGTACTGGACATATAGGAAGGCAGGGGATGTTTGATACCCCTCAGAATGAAGAGAATTATGTAAGCATTTATTTATAATCTATTATATATATATATATATATATATATATATATATATATATATATATATGTAATTCTATTAAATCACTTTGGTGGAATACAACACAGGTTAAAGTCACATTTTGAGTCTGAACGTCAACGGATCGCCGAAGAAGAAGAAAGAGGAGGAAGCAACTCCGAATGGTTGGATCAGGTTGGTATATATTTGTGTATGTTCATGTTTAGTTTTCATGTTTTTGCGATTGTTTGTTGGGTTTAAAGTAGGTTAAAACTAATATTATTTGGGGTGTTTGAAGATTGGTATATTTGAAGAAGTGTTGAGCAGACGCCGCGGACATGTTCGCGGGATTGGGCCTATGCCTTGTCCGAGAGAAAGCCTTCCGCATCTTACGCCAACGCAACCACAATTTACACATGTATGTCTTTGTAGTTTAAATGTTAATATTTGACCTGTTTGGTATACATATGTTTAGTAAGTAGGATATTTGACCCATTTGGTATATATTTGTAGTTCATTTGTTGATAGTTAACCTATTTGGTATAAATATGTTTAGTAAATAGGACATTTGACCCATTTGATATATATTTGTAGTTTAAATGTTGATAGTTGACCCATTTAGTATATGTTTGTAGTTTGACCTATTTGGTGTATGTATGTTTGCTAAATGTTAATATTTGACCCGTTTGGTATAAATATGTGTAGTAAATAGGATATTTGACCCATTTGGTATAAATATATTTGTAGGAGCAACTTAATGCCATGATAACGAATCCTCAATTTCAAGCACAAATGCTCCAAATGTGTAATCAATTTTTCCAATCTCAAAACTTTGGAAATCAAGGCGGAAGCGGCAATAGTGGCGATCACGACGAAGACGTTTAGGATTTTTTGGTATTTTTGTTTAGTTTTGTTGGTATGCTTGACTGTAAAACACTCATTAATTTGGTATAAATTTTTTATTAAAAACTGTAATGCATAAAAGTTACTAAAGTTTAAAATGTGGGGGGGGGGGGGGGGGGGGGGGGGGGGGGGGGGGGGTGGTTTGCATGTGGCATGCATATGATACTTTTGAAAGGAAATCGGAATGGTTTTACCTAGTATCATCATGTGGCATAGTACTTTTCATTTATATATTATAGACATGTAGATTAACATAGTTCTGATTATTCCTATGCATGCCACTTCCTATCTCCTCCTCCTATAAATACAACTCTAGCTCATTCGTAAATAAACTCCTTAGATTCAAAACCAACAAGTTACACATAAATAAATAGTATATGATGAAAAAGTGGCAAATCTTGATGCTTTTCTTGTTAGTTTCATATGTGGTTTTCATGATGTCCTCCTCAAAGCACCCTGAATTATCCATCCATGGTATTACATACCAAATTCGTGTTGTCAACGGTTTCACAAACAATTCATCTCTGCCTCTTGTCATATGGTGTGGCTCATCAGAAGAGAGTGATCATATAGGCGGTCGAGCTCTTCAAGAAGGGGACGACTACAGTTGGGACACTAGGGTCAGTATTTGGAGGGCCACCCCAGCGTACTGGTGCACCATGAAATGGGATCGAACCAGGAAGAAGTTTGAAGCTTTTAAGGTGCGGAGGTGTGGAGCTCTTAGGAAATGTTCATGGTTGGTTAAGGAAGACGGCTTCTATTTCAGCAACGATGAGTGTAACTGGGTTAAGGATTTTTCATGGCCGTCACTTTTTGGTTAATTTTTTTTTTTTTTTTACTGAAAACAACAACAACAATATTTCTTTCATATATAGCTAGCCAGTCAGTCATGTTATTCTTTTTTCGCATTATTTTTGCTGTCTGCATGTTTCTGCTAATTATGTTATATATTATACATTACCACCCTTTTATCCAATTGTGTGACTAGAATGGAAGCTAGCTAGCTAGTTAGAGCATTTTCTTTTCTTTTTTTACATATATATTTTTTTATTTTATTTTTATGGACAAGAGAGAGAGTACGTGCTCGTGCGTGGTCAATGTGGAGGAAAGAGCGGAAACGTTTTTTTGTTTAAAATCATTTGAAAAAGAGATAGGCCGGGGAGATACTTTTACAACATTTTTAGGATGCTTAATTGGTCTTTTTAAAAGTTTTGTTTGTCTTTTAAAGTTAGTCTGGTTTACAATTATGATATAAAGAGGGTGGTTATTATTAACAACATAAATCAAGCAATCAATAATTGAAGAATACTCTACTCTCATTTATCTAGTCAACTCAAGATTATTGACTAAGTCAAGTCAAGTCAAGATCATTGACCCCATGATACTTGCCCATGACTCATGCCCATGATTCATACCTTTGTATTTACTTTGTAGCTTTTCATTCAACTTGTATTCCCTATATATTGTAATGTAAATCATTGTACACAACACACAATTTCAATACAAAAACCACTTTGTTCATATCTTCATATGGTATCAAGAGCCTAAAAGCTCCCTTGAGCCATCTTCGATCCCAACCTACTCGACAGACACCTTATGTTCGCATTTTGCCTTTTTTTTCTTTCGATTCACCATGGCCAAACAAATCACCCACATTACCGCTGCCACAACCTGAAACCAAGGGCCACCTCAAACTACCAATACTAACATTCGCCCGACTCGCAACAATAACACCTATTGCTACTTAACATTCCCGGACATGACACTAAAGATTGTCGCAAACTTAGTCACTTCTCTACTCCGACGTATGGGGTCCCGTAAAAACGTCAATCGATGGCTTTAAATACTATGTCATTTTTGTTGACTATTTTTCCAAATACATTTGGTTATACCCAATCAAACAAAAATCCAATGTTAAAATTCTTTTTCCACAATTTAAATCTCTTGTTGAAAACTTTTTCAAAACCAACATTGTTGCGTTGTTCACTAATAATGGGGGTGAATATGTGGGTCTTTCACCTTATCTTGCCTCTCAAGGTATCTCCCATTACACAACACCACCTCACACACCGGAACAAAACGGTATTGCCGAACGACGTCACCGACACGTCGTGGAAACCAGCCTCGCATTACTCCACTACTCCTACTTACCACAACATTTTTGGTCCCATGCCTTTCAAACCGCAACCCACCTAATCAATCGTTTGCCTACACCCATTCTTAACAACAAATCTCCCTACGATATGTTGTTCAAAACCGCTCCTACTTATTCCAAACTCAAACCGTTTGGTTGTCTTTGCTACCCATGGTTACGACCCTATGCTACTTCCAAACTCCATTCCCGTTCAACGACGTGCATATTTCCTGGGTACTCATCCTCCAAATCGGCATTCAAATGCTATGACCCTAGTAGTCACAAACTATACCACTCTCGCCACGTTGAATTTATCCCACATATTTTTCCATCTCAAATCACCAACCCCCAACCCAAACACATGTCATTTGACTCCTTCCTATTCACATACCAATCGGCCCAATCAACCACCTCTTCTAACCAACCCACTCCAGACCAAAACATCTTGCATCATCCAACCCCTACTCCACAGCCCACATCACCCGAAGCCCAAACCCCTATCCCTCCACAAACCCACAGCCCACCTCTTCTACCTCCTGCACACAATACAGGCCCAAACAACCCAACCTCCCACACAACAGGCCCTACACCCCAGCCCATCGAGACACCCTCACCAACTGGCCCACCAACTCCACCCGATAGCACCACCCCTACCCCAACCGATTCCCACTCCACCGACCCCACCTCACTAATGTCTTCATCCAACACATCCGATGATCCCACGAACTCACCTCCACATAACCATCAACCACCTCGCCGACAACCAAAACCCAACTCAAAGTATTACAACCCCAACTTTGTCAACTCTACCACCATTCACCCTCTACCCGTTTCTCTTGAACCATCCACTTATACTCAAGCCTTGAAAGATCCGGATTGGCGCCATGCCATGGACCTTGAGTATAATGCTCTCCTTCATAACAACACTTCGGAACTTGTCCCTCACACAACCGAAACTCCCATTGGTTGCAATTGGGTATTCCGAATCAAACGCAAACCCGACGACACGATTGACAAGTACAAAGCCTGTCTAGTTTCCAAAGGGTTTCACCAACAATATGGAAAAGACTATCATGAAACATTTAGTCCCGTTACTAAACCCGTTACCATTCGCACCGTTCTCTCTATTGCTCTTTCAAAAGGATGGTCTTTACGTCAACTAGACGTTAATAATGCGTTTCTTCATGGGACTCTTCACGAAGATGTCTTTATGGTGCAACATCCCGGGTTCACCAATACGGAATTCCCACGTCACATTTGCAAACTCAAAAAATCCCTCTATGGGCTTAAGCAAGCACCACGTGCTTGGTACATCGAACTAACCAACTTTCTCACTCGTTTTGGCTTTAAAAATGCATTTCTGACTCCTCTCTCTTTGTATACAATCTCAACAACATCACTTGCTACCTCCTTGTGTACGTTGACGACATTGTCCTCACCAGCAATCACAATCCATTTATGGATTCCTTTGTTCAAGCCCTAAGCAACCAATTCTCTATCAAAGACTTAGGCCCTCTCCATCATTTTCTAGGAATCGAAGTCATTCCTACGCCTCATGGTCTATTTCTTTCCCAACATCGCCACATTCAAGATATTCTTCATAGTTATAATAAAACCCCTGCTTCTATTTCCACTTTTTAAAGCGCCTCGCTTTGGCCAAAGCGAGGCGCTTGGGTTTACTTTTTACCAATCTCAGTACGAGGTCAGAAAAACTGAATTTTTGACCCGAAGCGCCTCGCTATGACCAAAGCGAGGCGCTTCGAATCAAAAATTTATTTTCCTTCAATTTTTTGGTGTTTTTGAATTTTTTTAAATATAATTACTGTAAAAAAATTAAAAAAATATAAAAAACAAAATAATAACCACCAACTTGCATCGACTTGAGATATGAGTTTTATTAACTTTAAAATCTCTCTGATCCATGGTATCCACTAA
The DNA here is from genome assembly GCA_028751855.1 of Ambrosia trifida. Taxonomy (NCBI): domain Eukaryota; kingdom Viridiplantae; phylum Streptophyta; class Magnoliopsida; order Asterales; family Asteraceae; genus Ambrosia; species Ambrosia trifida. The sequence continues at coordinate 143,715,453 of CM054125.1, forward strand.
CCTTAGCGATAACGAGATCCATAATTCGAACAAGGAGGGAAACATTCTTCTATTACTGTTTTCATAAAAATGGAAAAAGCAACCCATACAGAGTTCGTTGTACTGGTTGCAGAAAGAAATCAACAGTCGGATCGTTGCTAACAAACAGATGAAAATTAGACGACTTTTGTTTACCTTCTCATTGATTTCAAGTATGTTCTTTTGACAAACGTCTGGCTGAGCTGAAGTTACTGAATTCTCCATACAGAGTTCTTTGTACTGGTTGCCGAAAGAAATCAACAGTCGGATCGGCGCTAACAAGCAACCCATACAGAGTTCGTTGTACCGGTTGCGGAAAGAATTCAACAGTCGGATCGGCGCTACCAAACGGATGAAAATTAGACGATATTGTTTACCCTCCCATTGATTTCAAGCATGTAATTTTTTCTTCACCGACATTAAACTTAGTACATGTTGGACCTTTTTTTTACATCACCAAACAATTCCAAACAACTGTTCATGCAAGCAAGTAAAATTCAGTTGTTGAACATTTGTGTGAGTATGCATAGTACAAAATTCTTTTGACAAACGTCTGGTTGACCTGAAGTTCCTTTGCAACCTAGTTCCTTTGAATTATAAACCAGATTGATGATAGTCGTTTTCCACTCTTGTAATGATCAAGAACATTCCAAATAACTGTCCAGTTATGGATCCTTTGATCAGAAAATATATTCTCAAACAATTCCTAAAATAAGTCTACCGATAATCTACACCTTTCCCCTGAAGAAAAACCTTTATAGGTTTAGCATCACCAAACGGATTCACCTTAGGCCTCGATTTGTCCACTCCAATTTCTAACATTAATTCCAATTCAAATTCCACCGTTGTTCATTCTTCTTCTCAAGTAAAGAGTCTGTCATTGTTATTGTATAATAATAATGTAAATAATAATAATAATAATGTAACTTATTAGTTTCAGGTTTATAACATTCCCACACACCATACAATACGGTCATAATCTGAAGACTAGATTCTGTGCAATCAGAATCTGAAGAGAAGTTATCATCATCATTATCCACAATGTTCTTACCTAAAAACAAGTTTCTTAACTTTACAATGGCTATCAAGAGTAACAATCAATCAATTAATCTCAGTTGCAAGTAATAAATAAAGAAAGAAACTTTTATTTAATGAAATTTAATGCGCATACTGTAACAACCCGACCAGGTGGGGCCTAGACGTTACGACAGTTTGGTAACAGACTTGCACAACGGAAGCAACAATAACTAATATTAAAGTGTTATACAATTTCTAATCCAAAAATATAAATACACAATTTAAATAAATAGACTAATATCTATGCAGGGACGAAACGCGGCGGTCGTCGAAGCAGTCGATAGGATGTGATCCGCTAGTCGATCCAAATCTCAATCCATGCTTAGCTCTAGATGCTCTAAACCGTTATGCTAGCATCATGAATCTTCTACCATAACAAGCTCTAATCCGCACAAGCAAGCAAATACCTCGTCTTCAAGATTATCCAAACGCTGTACCTGAACACATGCTTAAAAGAGTTTTGGGTCAGCAATTACGCTGGTGAGTCCGTGTAAGTAGTTAAGCAAATCCAAAACAGTTTAATAGTTCGAAAACAAGTTTACACAGTTCTTAATCATAGCGATGTACAAGTATCACACCTCAATCCTAACACTGAATCCATCTACTCCCAATATGGATTCCCATGGCATAATATATGCCGCAACGGTCCGCAGGCCTCAGTGGAGGGTTTTCCGGGCTTCCGGATCCACTGTGCGTGGGGGATTCCCCAAGTAGTACTACCCATATATTAAGTGGCCCAACTCCCTTGGGTTAATGAGGGTGCATCTGGTTTCGGGAGCCCTTGTCACATCAAGTAAGTTATACACAAACAGTTTACACACACAAGCATATGTTCACCCCAAAACGTTAAAACATAAAAGGGAAGTACACGAACTCACCTTAGCAGCGTATCATACATCCACATAACATCCCAAGTCGAGTTTCCATCTATCAATCATTTGGCAAGATCCTATTCAATTTCATAAATATTAGTTCGTGTAACCAACATCGCGGTTACACGTGTGGGCACACCTAGGTTCTTTATCCAAGCTTCTAATTGTCAAGTTTATCATTTTATATTCTAAATAACCGATGTTTATGCTACGTGGTTTATATAGTTCTTCGAGTTCCAAATGTCGAGTTATGAATATATAATCATATGTACTACTTAGTTTCTCATATCTAATTATTTCATTGTTTATAACTAGTCAAGTCCCAATGTTTGTTAAAGCCTCAATATCCCATACTAACAAAGTTACACTAATGTCCGCATTATTCATCTTATGTCCAACATACATACTAATATCCAATGTGTCGAATAATTTATCTTATGTCCATGTCTCACATTTCGCCACTATTCTTATATATCTTTCTTCATTGTCTCTATCCTATTAATGTCTCTTTTTATCTTCTAGTTTGCACATGATATAATATATGTTATAATATAAATCCGTCGTTTAGTCCGTAAGGTCGGGTTGGGTCAAGTCCCACACGTGTCTCACACGATAAGTATAATAATATAGTTATTTATTTAGTTGGTTTATGTTTATACCTCTTGGTCCTTTGTTGACTGAATTGACTAAGGTTGACCCAGGTTGACTTTGGTTGACCGATCCTTGACTATTGTTGACCGAGCTTGTCTCTGTTGACCGAGTCAACTCTGTTGACTCGGCTCGGCTCCTGACCCGTAACCAAACCCTTATCATCAAGTCTATAGCCATCACCAACATTTACAATGCCCTAACCTGTATCAAAATCGATATCCTGCACCGTCAGTAACCCACCGGTCAACACCACCAACACCCGAGATCACCACCGTAACTTACCTCCTCTGATAACCCACCGCCCTCAACAATCACCATAATCTTATTACTATCTCAATCATTGTCAACATGAAACTAATACCAAGAAAGGTTATCAGATCTTACCAATGGGTCAGACTCCTCTTTATAAACTAACCGGAGCAACAACGGTGGATACCCCTCTGTAGCTCTAAGCCGCCGCCGCCATCATTTACTCGGAACCCCCCTGCAACCCACCACCACGAGCCATCGTCTTCATCAGAACCTAATCACTGCCGCCACCGTCATCGTCTCTTCCTTTCTCTTCTCCGTCGATCTCCTTCTCTCTCCTCTGTTTCTTCTCTCTGTCTCTCCTCTCTCTCTCCCTCTCGGTCACTTTCTCTCTCTAGCTAAAGGGGTATGAAGTGGGTGTGTGGTTGAGAGGAACGCCACCGGTCACCACCGCCTGTGGTGGTGGCCGGTATCCTTCAATCTCCGGCTCTCTCTCTCTCTAGAACTATACATATGTGTGTGTGTTTTGTTTGATCTGCAGACAATATGAGAGTGGTATGGGTTTTTGTATAAATAAAGAGTGGGGGATGAGGTGTACCATGAGTGTGTGTTTGTCAAAAAGGAAAAGAACCATGGGGCACATGGCAATGGTGCCATGTGTCCCTATGATGACTAATCTTTTATTAGTCTTGGGTTCGGTTCGGATCGTTATCGGGTGTCGGTTTGGTATCGCGTCGCGTATAATATTATTCCCCTCGTCAAAATAACTAAGTAACTCATCGGTTCGGCTTCGTATTTGATTCTACATAATTATTTTAGTATTGGTTTTTTTGGTATAATACTTTTAGACGCGAAAAATTTTAGGCCCTAGGTCTGGGGTGTTACATTCTCCCCCCGTTAACTGAATTCCGTCCTCGGAATTATCTTCGGGCTACCCATTATCACATATCCTGTATATTCCATACTCGGGTTTAATGTTCGGGTCTATACACCCAAGTGTGTATAATTCTTTTCTTAATCCCAATCATAATTTATGTGGTTCCACACTAAGTCTCACGCTACGTTTAGGTTTGAAACAAATAGTTCAAATGTTTGACAGATATGGTTTGTTCTTGGTTTGATTTTTAGTCTCATTCTTGATGCATCATTAGTGTTTATATATAGGGTGTACCGCAGCTAACCCACCACACCAATGATACCTCGTAAATGTACTAAAAATCTCCTCAAAAACTTGATAGAAAACATATTTGTAAACGTGACTGGTCGAAAAGAAATCCTATATGTGTTTCGAAAGTTACCAGTCCTAAAAATTTATATTCTAGTGTCGGCTAACCTGTCGAAATAAGGGTCTTACATTACACTATATTCTTAGAGTTGTATGTTATTCTCACAGGTTCTTATGCTTAATGCTGAGGTTAATTTTATCTATATTATCCGCAATATTGTTGAATTCTTAAGCTTTTGAAATTTTTCTATGGTACGTGGTGTGGGATATGGCAACAAATTGTTAAGAAGTATGAAAAGGTTTAGACGTCCAAACTCACTACGTCGTTCTTAACCATGTCAATGGCACATAATCCTTCTTTTGTTGTCTTAAATCTTATCTTCTCGTGTGGTCGAATGGTTGTCTATGAAAAATTTTCTACCAACCTCGATATTGCTTTCTTATTTATATCAATTATTCCTTATAATAATTTTCACGAACACATCCGCTCCCCCCGTTAGGGCCTATCTATATATTTCTAACATGTCTTATACGGATGACTCGTCATTATGCTTAAAAAGGTTACGGTAACTAATTCGAAGATTTTTGACATTAATCTAGATAACATGGGACATCAAAGTAACGAAACATGTATCGAACTTTACGAATTTCTTAAGTAACATTCAATCTTAATTCCTTTAACTAGCGAGGGTTGGTTGGTCATAGTGATTGGCACATTCTTGAGTTTAGGTCACGGCCTCTTTGTTCGATATTCTAGAATTGTATCTAAAACTTGTTATGTGATTACAAATCCATTTCACTCTACTCATCTTAAATCTACAAAAATTGTTATTAATCAAATCCGAATAAAATGGTCTAGTAACTCATGGTTTTAGCTTCTTACCTTCGATCTAGAAATTCAACCTATTCATATGCATGAACCACATAATAATGAACCATACTATTTGGGAAGTAAACTTATCGGGTTATAGAGTATCCATATGCTATGTTGTTCAAGCCTCACCTTGGTATTTTTGGGTTCTTCCAAATCGTTGCGCCAAGTCTTTGGCGAGGTACCTAGTTTTCCTGATTAGCTCATAACTTAATCACGAAGGTTATTTTCAATTAATAGCGTTCATGTATATTCATACACACACACACACATACATATATATATATATACAAGATCAGGACGATAAGTATTATAGTGGTATTGGATGCATACTTGTATTCATATACCTACTTATCAAAACGTCAAATTATATCAACTATAACAAGTTCAAAACCTGTATTTTAGTCGCACAAATGTATCACATTCTTTCTTACGTTTATAATAAAGTCTGGTTTCCTCACGTAAGTCTTTGGTTGTCATGGTGTAATATTCCTTTTAGCCATCTTTACGAACGATTAATACAGTCATGCATCATTGGGGTGAAATGGAAATTCGTGAATTCTACACCTTATTCTGAACCACTGATGTACAGGAAATGTATCTGATCATTATCTAAGGCTTTCCCATGGTGCTCTAAAAAGTTCTCCGAGTACATCATAACCGGAAGATGTCTGATAAATAACTAGATATCATTTGTTAGATTGAAAGAAAAATGATATGTAACAGTGATATAAGAGAGCATGATGGAACACGAGATCCTATGGTGATAAACTGAAGGTGTATGTTATCGTGTATTGAGGGCTAAACATAGAGAAAAAAAAATTTATTATAGGACAAAACGGAATGTGCTTATGAGGTATGGATAGTAGGTGGTGTTTAAGAAATAAAACATTGACTCGAAAGTTTTAAAAGAGGGGTTTTAACTTATGAGAGGGTTCTATATGTGACGAATCCATTGTAAACGTTTTAAACTAAAGAATTCCTCATGTATGGTTCAATCTTAACTTCCATGGTTTACCAAGTTAGGTGCTTACGATGGTAGATACATCCTTGCTGTAATGAGAATTTTTGACATGTTAATTGGTATTCCTAAGACTCACCTTTGATCCTACTACAAGGTTATGAGCTTTCACAGTTATACTTATGCTGTGGCTATGGAGAATGGTACATTCAGGTCCGAATAAGGAATTGTCTACTCGAAATTTGTAACTTTTATATACAATCTTGGCCAATACAATGATGTAAATACGAGACTTATGGATGTGGGCGAAAGAAACATGTAAATGTGGACCGTATATTAGAAAATATGTAATGATTATTTGGTTGAGGAATGAAACTTATCAGACGAGTGTGGTAAGACGGGTCTTCAAGACCGTATCCTTGGTCTTTTTAGTACGGAAATCACGTCTTGGCAGAGCAATGTACTGAATTTTTATAGTTAGCTCAGATCATCAACAAGAAAGATTAGTCATAAGATATGGTTAATAATGGTAATAATACATCTACACATAACTATATATATATATATATCCTATTAAACACGCCAAGTTGTACTAAATGTATCTAGTTCAAAGCCTTTATTACGGCACGTAAGCCTATTACGGCACGTACCAAGTGTCTCTAATTCAAAACCTTTACTATTGTCATACTAGTGTACCACATATTTTTCGCTTTTCGATCCGTAATCCGTCACCTATTTGTTTATGACTCTATCATTGTCCGTTTTCCTCACTTAAGTTCATCGTCATCCTGGTTATCACTTAAGATCTTGGCGACTCTTCGGATTTCTTAGGACTCATTCGTGCCTGTAAATTCACAATTACATGACGTCAAATGTAATCGTCAATTTACCTCACGAAATTATTCTAGTAATCTCGGTTGTAGTCATCATTCTCGTATCAGACAAAGTTCGTTTACAGGTCACACTGGTTCTAAGTCCATGTAAGCATTCTGGTGTGTTCAGGTACTTTAAGTTTCAACTTATTTTGTTTCTTATTTCGGTGACTTATATAATTCCACAACATTTCCTAACTAGGTAATCTCAGAGTCTTAAACGCTAAGTTCTCTAAGTTGTCCTGGTGTGGTATAGGATATCAGGAGATATCCTATTTCGCTACAACCGTTGCTCTGATACCAACTGTAACAACCCGACCAGGTGGGGCCTAGACGTTACGACAGTTTGGTAACAGACTTGCACAACGGAAGCAACAATAACTAATATTAAAGTGTTATACAATTTCTAATCCAAAAATATAAATACACAATTTAAATAAATAGACTAATATCTATGCAGGGACGAAACGCGGCGGTCGTCGAAGCAGTCGATAGGATGTGATCCGCTAGTCGATCCAAATCTCAATCCATGCTTAGCTCTAGATGCTCTAAACCGTTATGCTAGCATCATGAATCTTCTACCATAACAAGCTCTAATCCGCACAAGCAAGCAAATACCTCGTCTTCAAGATTATCCAAACGCTGTACCTGAACACATGCTTAAAAGAGTTTTGGGTCAGCAATTACGCTGGTGAGTCCGTGTAAGTAGTTAAGCAAATCCAAAACAGTTTAATAGTTCGAAAACAAGTTTACACAGTTCTTAATCATAGCGATGTACAAGTATCACACCTCAATCCTAACACTGAATCCATCTACTCCCAATATGGATTCCCATGGCATAATATATGCCGCAACGGTCCGCAGGCCTCAGTGGAGGGTTTTCCGGGCTTCCGGATCCACTGTGCGTGGGGGATTCCCCAAGTAGTACTACCCATATATTAAGTGGCCCAACTCCCTTGGGTTAATGAGGGTGCATCTGGTTTCGGGAGCCCTTGTCACATCAAGTAAGTTATACACAAACAGTTTACACACACAAGCATATGTTCACCCCAAAACGTTAAAACATAAAAGGGAAGTACACGAACTCACCTTAGCAGCGTATCATACATCCACATAACATCCCAAGTCGAGTTTCCATCTATCAATCATTTGGCAAGATCCTATTCAATTTCATAAATATTAGTTCGTGTAACCAACATCGCGGTTACACGTGTGGGCACACCTAGGTTCTTTATCCAAGCTTCTAATTGTCAAGTTTATCATTTTATATTCTAAATAACCGATGTTTATGCTACGTGGTTTATATAGTTCTTCGAGTTCCAAATGTCGAGTTATGAATATATAATCATATGTACTACTTAGTTTCTCATATCTAATTATTTCATTGTTTATAACTAGTCAAGTCCCAATGTTTGTTAAAGCCTCAATATCCCATACTAACAAAGTTACACTAATGTCCGCATTATTCATCTTATGTCCAACATACATACTAATATCCAATGTGTCGAATAATTTATCTTATGTCCATGTCTCACATTTCGCCACTATTCTTATATATCTTTCTTCATTGTCTCTATCCTATTAATGTCTCTTTTTATCTTCTAGTTTGCACATGATATAATATATGTTATAATATAAATCCGTCGTTTAGTCCGTAAGGTCGGGTTGGGTCAAGTCCCACACGTGTCTCACACGATAAGTATAATAATATAGTTATTTATTTAGTTGGTTTATGTTTATACCTCTTGGTCCTTTGTTGACTGAATTGACTAAGGTTGACCCAGGTTGACTTTGGTTGACCGATCCTTGACTATTGTTGACCGAGCTTGTCTCTGTTGACCGAGTCAACTCTGTTGACTCGGCTCGGCTCCTGACCCGTAACCAAACCCTTATCATCAAGTCTATAGCCATCACCAACATTTACAATGCCCTAACCTGTATCAAAATCGATATCCTGCACCGTCAGTAACCCACCGGTCAACACCACCAACACCCGAGATCACCACCGTAACTTACCTCCTCTGATAACCCACCGCCCTCAACAATCACCATAATCTTATTACTATCTCAATCATTGTCAACATGAAACTAATACCAAGAAAGGTTATCAGATCTTACCAATGGGTCAGACTCCTCTTTATAAACTAACCGGAGCAACAACGGTGGATACCCCTCTGTAGCTCTAAGCCGCCGCCGCCATCATTTACTCGGAACCCCCCTGCAACCCACCACCACGAGCCATCGTCTTCATCAGAACCTAATCACTGCCGCCACCGTCATCGTCTCTTCCTTTCTCTTCTCCGTCGATCTCCTTCTCTCTCCTCTGTTTCTTCTCTCTGTCTCTCCTCTCTCTCTCCCTCTCGGTCACTTTCTCTCTCTAGCTAAAGGGGTATGAAGTGGGTGTGTGGTTGAGAGGAACGCCACCGGTCACCACCGCCTGTGGTGGTGGCCGGTATCCTTCAATCTCCGGCTCTCTCTCTCTCTAGAACTATACATATGTGTGTGTGTTTTGTTTGATCTGCAGACAATATGAGAGTGGTATGGGTTTTTGTATAAATAAAGAGTGGGGGATGAGGTGTACCATGAGTGTGTGTTTGTCAAAAAGGAAAAGAACCATGGGGCACATGGCAATGGTGCCATGTGTCCCTATGATGACTAATCTTTTATTAGTCTTGGGTTCGGTTCGGATCGTTATCGGGTGTCGGTTTGGTATCGCGTCGCGTATAATATTATTCCCCTCGTCAAAATAACTAAGTAACTCATCGGTTCGGCTTCGTATTTGATTCTACATAATTATTTTAGTATTGGTTTTTTTGGTATAATACTTTTAGACGCGAAAAATTTTAGGCCCTAGGTCTGGGGTGTTACACATACCGCATTCGAAGATCCTTGCATTGGACACAAACCCATGGAATGTATAGATGATTAACCATGTGGACTTACTTGAAGACTAGATTCGGTGCAATCAAAATCTGAAAAGAAGTTATTGTTATCATCATCCACAATGTTCTTACCTAGAGCTACTAGCCATCATGAGATCCATTTTCATGGAAATTGAACTCATTCTACAAAAATTCATGCATGATTTAACTATTATAGTAACTTTCATAGGAATTCCCCGTGAAAGAATCCAGACAGGTTTTATATGTTGTTTCAGGTTGCCTTAATTGTTGGCAGATATCTCTCCGACAACAACTTGCTTCGTACCCGATCACAATGTCCAACAACTGAATTTTACTTTGCTTGCATGAACAGTTGTTTTGGAATTGAGCAGTGTTCTAGTGGTGTGGTCTACCTTTTTGCTTATGATGTCCAACAACTAAATTTTACTTGCTTGCATGAACAGTTGTTTAACTATTATAGCAACTTCTATAGGAATTCTCCATGAAAGAATCCATACATGTCTTATATATTGTTTCAGGTTGCCTTCATCGTTGAATAGTGACATTTTAATCTTTCTAATGGGTCACTATTCATATATAAAGAACATTGTTGCTTATAAAGTGTTCGATGTCACTGTGAGTAGATAAATTTCGTTGAATAATGACTTTTTAATGTTCTTTATATATGAATAGTGACCCACTTCAGAGTTCGATGTTTTTAGGTTGCCTTCATTATTGACAAATACTTTGATGACAAAGCTTGTGTTAAGGGAATGTGTTGATGTAACGATTTGATATTATAGTAACTTCCATAGGAATTCTCCCGATCACAATGTCCAACAACTGAATTTTACTTGCTTGCATGAACCGTAGTTGTTTTGGAATTTGAGCAGTGATATATTAGAATCTTATAGGAAATCATCTCACTGCATGTTCTCCATATCCATACCTTGTTTCAAGTATCTTGCAAAAGTCATTTGGTATTCAAGACTTCTAGGAGTCAACAAAGGTTGACTTCTTTGAGCATTAACCATAACTTATTACATTATTATTATTTAAATTATTATTATATTTACAACCTAGTTCCTTTCTACCAAAAAACACAAACGAAGTTTAAAGGCTGAACACGAGTATAATCAAACAAGGGTTCTCCTTGTTGGATTAAACTTCTTATTTGAAAAGAAATAGCACAAGTCCTTCTTTAATGTTTTTTTTTTATAATTCTTTAAAGGCTGAACACGAGTATAATCAAACAAGGGTTCGCATTTCGGTACATTTTAATTGATCAATTGTGACTTCTGAAAACCACAAACGATTAATTAAACATTTCGAAACGCGCCAAACAGAGTCCGGAAGTCCAGCATATCGATTAGACATGCAAAAATTGTATTTTGAAAAAATATGGGTATCGACTGTATAGTCCGAGCACCACGTACAATGATTTATGAAAGTTGTACAAACTCGGATGCTTCTACAAAAAAAAAAAAAAAACACAAACGAGCAATGAACGACCCGAAACGCCTCAAACGATTTTTTTGGATTGGAAACAACTTAAAACAGTTTAAAATGAATTAATTTTTTTTATCAATAAAAGGTATTTAAAATGAATTAAAACAAATTATTAAAAAAAAGGCCAAAGCGCCTGGCTATGGTCAAAGCGAGGCGCCTGTGGTCTAATCAAGCAAGTCAAGTGCCTCGCTTTGACCATAGGCAGGCGCTTTGGGTCAAAATTAAAAAAAAATAATTTGTTTTAGTTCATTTTAAATACCTTTTATTGATAAAAAATAATTTTAATTCATTTTAAAGTGTTTTAAGTTGTTTCCAATTCAACAAAATTCTTTTGAGGTGTTTCGGGTCGTTTATTGCTCGTTTGTGTTTTTTGGTAGAAGCACCCGAGTTTGTACAAATTTCATAAATCATTGTATGTGGTGCTCGGACTATACAGTCGATACCCATATTTTTTCAAAAATACAATTTTTGCATGTCTAATCGATGTGCTGGACTTCCGGACTCTGTTTGGCGCGTTTCGAAATGTTTAGTTGATCGTTTGTGGTTTTCAGAAGTCACATACGATCAATTAAAACGTATTGAAACGCGAACCCTTGTTTGATTATACCCGTGTTCAACCTTTAGAGAATTATAAAAAAACATTAAAGAAGGATCACTTGTGTTTAGCCTTATACAAATTTCCAATTCTTGATAGTTTCATAAATCATTTGTCAAATCATAACCATCATCATCACTACACCCTCAAAATAGATACAACATTCATCACAATCATTGCTCCAACATAACTTGCACCAACTTGAGATATGAGTTTGATTAGCTTAAATCTCTCTGATCCATGGTATCTACTAACCGTAGCGACAACGAGATCCATCTTTTAAACATGGAGCTAAGCAATATCCTAATATTTAGACGTTAGGGTTTGATAAACACAAAACTTATTATTAAAAAGCAACACAAAACAAAATTGGAACACTTAAATCGTACCGTGATATAAAGAGAGGCCTATTAGGAGTGCCGTGGAGAAAGATCGTCGGTTTGCTGTAGTCGATGATGGCGCAAAGGTTAGTTGGTTTGCTTCCTGTATACTAACTCAACATAGAGGTAGGAAAGTAAAGCTTCAGGTGAAAGTGAATACCATGGATTAGAGAGATTTAAGCTAATCAAACTCATATCTCAAGCCGGTGAAAGTTATGTTAGACCACTGTTCATCTTCTTCTTATACTTTCTTTCACTTGATCTCCACACTTGCTTTTGGAGCTCTAATCTTCTTCCTATTATCTTTGTTTATCACAACTTAAAGCTCTTATCATGTGTCACATGATTGTGTTATATTCTTTTATAAGATGAAAATTTGTGCCGGTTCGACTGTTGATTTCTTTCCGCAACCAGTACAACGAACTTTGTATGGATAATATCGATCAAACCTTCATAAAACAATCAAACCACCGTTCGAAACCATAACTTATTATATTATTACTATTTACATTATTATTATATTTGCAACACACACATTCAACCCATTCCTCGTAAATCCCTTACAAAGCACAAGGATGAAGTCTTGGAAAAACCCACTAAGAAGCCCTAAAATTTCGGACCCTAACACGCACGAGACGAATGTTGCAACATGAGTTCGACGAAGATGACACGCGAAGCTTTAGACTCCAAGCGGATCCCTTGATTGCCAACTCACCTCCCGTAGAACATAGGCCTCTACAAAGTTTGACCAATTCGCCTTTTTAACTTATTTAATGAATTTTAACGCGCATACCGTATTCGAATTGGTTTTTAATTTTTTTTCTAAAAGTAGAAAAAACTAGAACAACATTAACAACTAACAAATATTGTAGAACAAAAGAAAAAAGTGTTCCTCTCTGTTACCAAGCATGTCAAGAAATGATAATTTTCAAATATTGCAGATCAAGGTCTTCATTAGTACTTAACGGTGGTGAAAAGTTGTTAGGAATTGAATTCTTAGAGATGATAAAGGATAACGAAGATTAATGTTGTATCTTTCTCGGAAGTACTGAATTTTCATTTTAGGGTAGAATCTAGAAAGGTAGAGATGGATCGGATTTCACAGCTTCCTGAATCTATTGTTCATCACATACTCTCTTTTATTAATAATACTCATGCAGAACTTGTTCGAATGAGTGTACTCTCTAAGACCTGATTTATAATAATGTTTTTGTAATTAGCTCGTGAAATTAAATGTAGAGATGGATCGGATTTCACAGCTTCATGAATTTATTGTTCATCACATACTCTCTTTTATTAATAATACTAATGCAGACCTTGTTGGAATGAGTGTACTCTCTAAGACCTGGTTTATAATATAATAATGTTTTTGTAGTTAGCTCGTGAAATTAAGTGTAGAGATGGATCGATATTTTATTAAATAAAAAAAATACTTCAAAACATCAAAAAACAACCCAAATTAAACCCCTGATTCAAAACGCCTCGCTTTGGCCATAGCGGGACGTTGTGGATAACAAAATTCAGCTTTTTCTGCCACCTCGTACCCCCCCGGTTTGATTTAACCTGTAGCGCCTTGCTTTGGTCATAGCAAGACGCTTCAGAGGGGATAAAATAGAAGGTGGGGGGTGTGAATAGCTGACCCTCTAAAGATAGAAAGAAGGGAATGATAATCTATTATTTGTCGGATTCTAATTTTACAATGATAATCTTTTCTGACCTTTGAAATATTTATACTGTTGAAGATGTTATCCGATCCTCCTGAATAATTAATTAATTGTTTGTTTGTAAGGAGTTGTCATTGTCTGAGTGTGAGTGGGTCGATCATAATTCTACTGAAAAAGCTAGCTAGGTTTGTTGATTGTGAAGATTAGATGGTGTGCAACTCCTTTTGGTGGCACATATATCTATCCATCTTTAACAAACATAACTTTCTTTCTTTATTTTAATTCTTCGCTGTTAATTAAGTTTATCTAACAAACATAATCATACCTACCTAGTAAATGCACCTTATGTACATATTGTAAAATGATTTTTATATAACATGTTTAAAAAAAATAATATAACTAAATATATACGAAATGAACATTTAATTATAACCGAAGATATATGTATCCATACGTGCGCACGGTTCCACACAGGTAGGGCTGACAATAAGTAACATGTATAAGACACGATTAGACATGTTAACTGAAAAGTACACTATGCCAATTTTTACTTTTTTTAAAAATAATTATAATTAAGAGGCAAATATCAATCTTTTCTCTTTTTTGATACATAAAACATATAACTGTGTTATAAACATGAGATATAAAGTAGTTAAACGAGTCGTGTTTATGTTTAGAACTTGTGTTGTTCGCGTCGTCAGAAACCTGTTAAACCTGCTAAGACACGATTTGCCAGCCCTACACAGAGGGGCGCAGCTTAGTTGGGGCGGCCGACCCCCCCTCCCCAATTTTCGCACAGAAGTTCCGATTATATAGTATTCTTATAGAAAGTTTTGGAAATATAGGGTTTCGACCCCCCGAAACTGGTTTTCGACCGCCCGAAAATAGTGACTTCCGACCCCCCGAACCTTCGGGTCAAGCTTCGCCACTGGCCCCACATTTCCATACACGTCAGCATTAGCGCTGACTAAACCTTCCAGAAGCCTGCGCACGTAAACCTTGTACATGCAAGATGTGACCCGACAAAGAAAAGGACGCGAAGCCAATCAGAGGCCATTATTCCCTGCTCCATGATCACCTGCAGGTATGAGGTACAGAAAAGGACAGAAAGGATGACTACATGACACGTGGACCTATCACAAGAGGACAACACCAAGACGATAACGGTATGCGATCGTACAAGACAGCTGTTATTCTTAATCTAGCCAATCACAGGACACCTCTAAGACCTATAAATACCCCTTCTCCCTGAGGAGAATGAGGCATTCAATCTTCCAAGCATTCTACACTTAGAGATTTCTGTTATAGTTGTGAAAGATAGATTATAGTCAAAACATTGTAACAACTTGTATTCGAGTGTCTGTAATCGTCCTAGCAATCATTAATACAAATATCTCTTTCTTGTGCTCGTATATAGAAATTGTTATATTGGTGTTTCTTCATTAGCGCCATCCATATTTCGAGCGTAATAGAACAACAATCTCTAAAAAACTTTTATCTTTCTAAAACCCAACTATGAGTTCTCTACCACTACCACCGTCCTTCCCCGAGGATAACTCAGGCACTGGTGCTGCCCAGGCAAACACCAGCCAGCCTGACAACACCCGGGAAAGACAAGAAAACACAACAGAAACAGGTCTACATGCTACACCGTCCTCAGGGGCTCGTCAAACTCTATATTTTGTTTTCGTCAATGACCATGCCAACACCAGTACTCCTACTGGAAATGCCGCATCAATGGTCAGTCCGGAGATGTGGTATGCCCAGGAAAAGGAGGCTCTAAAGCGCAGATATGCGCAGAAGCTGAGAGAACAACAACTCCGAGCCTCAGGCCGATAGTTGTCATATGACGTGGGAAGACTCGTCACTATGTCCGAGGGTCCATCCAAGGCAACAGGGTATAACATTGGAAGCAGACAAGCGGACCCAACATGGAGGGAAGACTCTGATGAGTCGTAGAGTCACTTCCGTCATGACAATAGTCAGTCTCTCACCAACAACGTTGGGCGGGGACACTACTTGTCCGACGAAGATGACCTCACACAGTCCTACTACCCTCCGTCACTCAGTGAGAAATCTAAATTCACGCCGCGCATTGCGCTCACACCATTGCCACCAATGTAACATTACGCATTTATACTTGTACGTTACACATCATCATTAATAAAAACGTCAAGTTCCAGTATTATTGTTTGCAATTAATTATTTTTGTGGCATTTTGAACCCTAATACTATGATAATTATTCATTACATATATATATATATATATATATTAATTATATGTTAAAAAAATGTCAAAATAATAAAAGCTTGGGCCGGGACTCGAACCCGCGCCCCAAGCCGGTTCATTACACACACCACACAAACCATCTGCTCTACACTTGTTCCTTGGTTTAAACCCAACGCGTATTAATTATAACATGAATTCAAAACATCTCAGTTGACTTGGAAAGTCAACTGAGATCAACGACTTACCTTAAATCACAACCATTAACTCGTAATTGATCTGGAATTGACATAACAACGTGATTACCGGCCTACACTGAGTCATACACACGGCAATTATCAATCAATTCGTACCATTCTTGATCATTGACACGTCCAAAATTCAATTCAAAGTCAACCATGCCAATTCGAGCATCCAAGCCACTACCCTATAAATTGAACCCCTCTGGACCTTCACAACTCGCCACTCACTCTTTCGCAATCCCCAATTTCTCTTAACAATTCCTCTGTTCTTGATTTGATCGTGTTTTTGACTTCGGCCCTTGACCGATCAATCCAGTATCGAAACGTAATGGTAAGTTTGATTTTTGTTGTGGGTTTCATTAATCGGCATATACACAACATTAACCCTATGATTAATTGGGTTAATGTTGTGTGATTTGATCAATTGCAAATCTAGGGCTTGTATGCTTATTTTAGGGATAAACACGATTTCGATTACGTTATTTATTTTATATAAACTGAAACCAAACACAACCACTGGTCTGGACCAGGTGGTTGTGTCTGGTGCCTTCTGACCAAGCCACGCGGGTTCGATACCCAGCCGTGGCAACCTTTTTCATTTGTTTTGTTTTTAATCAAAACAATCAAATTTAATTATATATATATTACTTATATATTTTATAAATTCATTTTAAAATATTAAAACTCTTTTAATAATTCTAAAAAAATTATTTTAAGTTAATCTAATGAAAAAGTTTAACTTACAATTTTTAGTTTTCAAAAATTTATTTATTTAATATATTAAATAAATAAATCAAGTTTATTTTATTATATTTATAAAATTCTATTAAAATATCAAAACAATTTTATAAATTTCCACAAAAATTATTCTGAGTTTTTATAACAATAAAATTTTCTGAAATGATTTTTATTTCTGAAAAATCATTTATTTAATATTTTTAATCCAATTTTGTTAGTTTTAATCATAATTAAATCATAATAAATCCAATTTTTAATATTTTTGCACCAAAATTTTATATAAATTATTTCTGATTATTTGGAACAGAAATATAATTTTTAAACTAATAATTCTTTAATTTTAGTATTTTTAAATATTAAAGTTAAATTTTGGCAATTTGTAATAAATAGATTTAATATTCTATTTTAAAGAAAATAATTTTATAAAAATTATTTTTATACTTTAAACCCATTATTGTGACCATCTTAAATTCAAATTTTATAAAAAGATTTTTGTCTATTTATTTACTAAATTTCTCTCAATTATCAAACATTTTTATTATTAATCAAACGAGCATTTATCCCCAATTCGAAGCCCTAGAATATAATTGTAGACTAGATAGACTTAGACATATTTATTACCTTGATTATAGGGTAATATTTGGCATTGTTTGGGCAACACACTATTCAATTTTTCAGGAAGTATAACACTTTGCTAAGGTGAGTTTTACATAGCCCCTTTTCTATTTATCACCGCTTTTGGGGTGAAACATGTTACAACATTCTATATGCAATTCAATCATCAAAGTGTCTATGTGTTTTTCTATGTTGCATTATGTCTTGAACATGACTAGGGTAAGCACAATTCTAGCATAATCATTAACATTGATCAGCCGACGGTATACATTGATAGATCTATTGGACTGACAATCCCACCCGGATACGTGCCTCCTACAAAGGTAGCGTGGGTGTTTGTTATCACAACATAAACGCGTGAACCATGAGCGTATGGGATGTACCACAATACAACAGTCACAAGGGTTGATTATGCACTCGATTTATTTCTAGTATGTTTTCACATATGGATTGGACTTGCCATGACACTTGAATTGCACAACATTTTTATTCAATTATCAAAACCTATGTAACTCTCACAAAATTTTGTTGACCCAAAATATTTTCAAACTTAACATGTTTCAGGTTGTAGCTTGCTTGATGATTAGAGTTGATGCTTGAAGATGTGTAACTAGTATTTTTTTTTTCATGTTGAAGTACAGATTCTTGTAGAACATTTGTATGTAATGTATTTGAAGCAATTATTGAAATTTATTATTTACCATGAGCTACTGAACAATCATCAATACGTGACATCCCGATGTTTCCGCCATCGGTTGGGGTGTTACAACCAAAAACCAGAATCCCATGCAATCTAGGTAAGTACGATGGCACAGGTGATCCTGACGATAATCTGCGGAGCTTCGAGGTGGCAGGAAAGTGCGTGGGCTGGACTCTGCCAGCTTGGTGTCACATGTTCGTGCATACACTCACGGGTGCTGCGCGAGTATGGTTTGATAGCCTACCAAACAGAAAGATTGATAGCCTAAAAGAACTTACTGACAAGTTCTCAAATCACTTCAGTCAACAACGCACAACGTAGGATAGAGCGAGACTCCACTGATATCCTGCAAGTGTGCCGGCATGACAATGAATCCATTGAGGATTACATCACCAGGTTCAACAGAGAAGCACTCCAAATTTGGCCTATTGGCTTTGAACTTATTAGAGCAGCCTTCAAACAGGGCGTGCGTTGTGACCCATTAATCCGCACCCTCACAGGCTGCACTGGGATGCCAAATACCTGGGTACGAGGTACAGAAAAGGACAAAAAGGATGACTACAGGACACGTGGAGCTATCACAGGAGGACATCGCCAAGATGCTAACGGTATGCGATCGTACAAGACAGCTGTCATTCCTAATCCAGCCAATCACAGGACACCTCTAAGGCCTATAAGTACCCCTTCTCCCTGAGGAGAAGGAGGCATTCAATCTTCCAAGCATTCTACACTTAGAGAATTCTGTTATAGTTGTGAAAGATAGATTATAGTCGAAACATTGTAACAACTTGTTTTCAAGTGTCTGTAATCGTCCTAGCAATCATTAATACAAATATCTCTTTGTTGTGCTCGTATATATAGATTGTTATATTGGTGTTTCTTCAATAACGAAAAACTTCAACATTTGGCAACTGAAATGAAGAGCCTTTCCAAGGCTGTAAAACGAACACGTACTTAGGTGGCTACCATGTGGTGTTGGAGTCGGATAGAACCTTTGGAGGTGCTGTTTGGTTGTATGTACGCAACCAAATGGAAATCTGGATGACTATGCTGATAAGTCCCTCTCATCTCCTCCTCCTCCTCCTCCCTCTCTCTCCCTCCCTCCCTCCCTCTCCCTCCCTCCCTCCCCCTCTCTCTCACACACACTACAATATTATTATTTTTATAAGATTCAGACAATGTTCATTTTTTAAAAAAGAAATCAAGTATCGTATTTAATTAAGTTCTTTAAGGCTACTCGGTGCAGGGATCGTCTCACCCCGTCTAGAACATGCACACCACCCTTTTGGGACGTCTTCGTCCTAAACATCCTCGCGAGAACATATGGGACCGGCCACCATCTTCTCTCTCCTATTTAATTTGTTACCGTTGCAAATCAAACAACTAGTTTTTTTTTTTTTTAAAAAAGAAAAAAAAACATTTTACAAACTATAAAAGCAAACCAACCTTTCACCATTTTATACCATTTTCACTATATTATCTCATATTTTTTATAAAAACCACACTCTTTTACAAAAATCATGGACCTTTTTTTTAAATTGTTACTCATTTATTATTTTTTTTAAATTGTTTCTTACTAATTATTTTGTTGCTAACATAGGTCGCGACCAAGCAAAAAAGCAAGCGGAGGCAAAAAAAGCCGCATCAAGTAGCGGGAGCAGGGGCGGTTCCATGCTAGACGGTATACAAGCCCAAATAAAAGCGTTTAACAAAGTACAAGCCGAAAAGATACGGGTAAAGACCGAGAAGATCAAGTTGACAGAACAAAATAAAGCACTCGAGGAATTCAAGATTTTGTCAATCGATATTTCGACTTTACCTGAAGAAAATTGTGAAGCTTTGGCAAAATTACAAGAAAACATACGTAATAAATTTTCTAGTTTATTAAAATTTTATGAACTATTGTATTTTTTTTAAGTTTATGCTTGTTTTTATTGTAAGTTTTTTATTTATTAATAAATTTAATTTTATATTAGTCATTTATTAATTTGTAATAGAATTAAAAAAAAAAAAGTTAAAAGAAATAATTGATTAATAATAAATGAGGAGATGTCCTCATACCATTGGTTAGTCCTCAAAATGAGAACATCCCACCCTTGCTTACGTGACGCCTATGTGGCATGGAGGACATCTCATTTGGGTTGTCCCTATACCCAATAGTCTAAGAAAATTATATGGTTCCTAACAACCAGGTTCTATTTTCACTGCAATTGAGTCCGACTGTTTACCAACATTAGAACCTGTTTACTTTTTGAACCGGATTATATCTCGTGTTGCTCAAGAAGTATATATGTAAGTACTCAATCAATCTGAAAAGAAAAAAAAAAAAAAACCGTGCATGTGTGTCCGTTTGCATTTTGAACCGTAAACAATTAGTTGATTGCTTTGTAGAATATGGTATAATTACAAACAAGTTGACACACTTAAAAAGTTTGGAGTGGGAATATAAAATTACAAAGTGACAAACATGCAAAGCACTTTAACAACTTGGCCAACATATTGATGGGTTTTTGATTTAAGCGATAAACTATTTAATTAGATCGATATGATCCAAGTACCATCACCTTCCTTTTTTGATCTTCAAATCATATATACTATGGTGTTATCTTTTCATCCCCACTTGTTTTTAACACCACACACTAATTCATCATAAATCCATTTAATTATATCATATCATATCATATGTGTGTACGTTGTCGTCTTGCTTTGAGTTTCGACTCTTCACATATCACAAATATCTCTTACTGAACTATCTTTTCATGTTGTTAATTAATTGATGGGATTTTATTTAATCAAGATAACGTGGTGGTGGGACTCTCATCGATCGCACCCAAATCCTCATATATTAGCAATCATGTTTAAATCATTTCACAACCAGGGAATGCTGATATATAACCATTTTTCATTTAGTAAATCAATTAGTTATGCTGATATTTCTTTTCAAGAATATTATTACATGCATAATACATCTTATTAAGTGAAGTCACAACTTTGTCACTTTCTCAAGACATTTTAAAGCTGTGATGTGAACTGAGGAAAAAAAACCAAATTGGTATCAAATGATATATTATGATGATGATGATTGATTTAAGAGGCATATTGCATGATGGGGTGATTAATTATCACTTATAAGCTAGAAATTTACATAATGTCTAAGAATCATATGATGCATCTAACTAGTTTAACAACCTTTGTACTCAATGTTCGTAGAAACACCAATCAAAATACAAAAAAATAAAATAAAAATAGATGTAATAGTAGGTTCAAAAGCATATATACTATCATAAGATGACTAGTGACTTGCCTAGACATGATTAAATAATTACTGAAACAAATTGTGTTTTTTTTTTCTGCATGAACAAAAACTCCCTAAAAAATTCGTTTTTTTTCCCGTTTTTTTGTATACCATTATGATGCCCGTTGGAAAGATAATTAAACGCTCGTTAATTTAGTGTAATTTTTTTTAAAAAAAAATTCGTATATAAAAGTTGTTAACGTTTAAAGAGTGTGAGGGTAAGATAAGGAAAAGATAAAGATAAAAAAATACTAATTAACATATTTGAAATTTTAAAACAATAGTTAATAGTTATTTTTATTTAAAACATAATTTTTTTTTTGAAGAGAAATCAATGGGTGTGAAGGCCCCGCGCACCCTTTTTCTTTTATTATATAAGAAGGTTATTATTACTGGTGGCAGGTCCAAAAAACATTTTCATGGAGGCAAAAATTTAGATGGGCGCAAGCTAAGGTAAATCATAATTATGACTTTAAATATATATGTATATATGAATACGTAAGTGAGTATACCAATGAAGATGTCAAACGATTGAGTTGTTGGACAAAACCACGTCGCGAGTTTGTAACACCCCAACCGATGGCGGAATCATCGAGGTGCCACGTAGTGACGATTGTTCAAAAGCTCATGGTACTAAAATGTAAATATTATTGAATAAACCAAAATTGTCTTACATGGAAATGGAAATACAAAGTCTTAAATGAAATGTAAATAGTGAAATAACTGATTTAAAATAATGCACTAAGTATCCCTTGCTAAAGCACTATATCAAACTGCACCTGAAACATGTACAAAATAGATTTGGTCAACATAAGAAATGTTGGTGAGCATTCCTAGTTTTGATATGTATAGTAGGTTGAAAGATATACAATTCAAGTGCAAGCTACAGTGCAAATATGTAAACTATGTATCATACAAATGAGCGAAATCAACCCTGTGACTGTATAATGTACTGTATGAACTGTAGTGTACTCAACCAATAAATGGATGATAACTTAACACTGGCCACGGATTCTCCGATGAAAAAGGGGGAGAATCAATCTAGGCGGGTTGTCAATCCAAATAGCGCTATCCAATGTTAAGGTCGGCTTGTACCATGTTAATGATTTCACTAAGTACAAATGTAATCCACATGTATTGTCTAAGCATAAAGCACGTTGTAAGCAATGCACATAGTACTAGAATTTTATTTGTGAAAATGTAAAATTGTATTTGAAATTTGTAATAGTGTACATGTAACACCCCAAAAATGTATAACAGCAAAAAGGGGATAGGAATACTCACAGTTCACGTAATAACTTGAAATTGGACTTGGACAACGAAATATGAATTGAGATTACTCCCAAATGATCAACCTAAAGTATTCGATAATGTGTAAGGGAAATAACTCTAGGATATATGTATTTCTAGGGCTTCGAATTGGGGATAAACGTTTATTTGATTAATAAACAAATTGTTTATTAAATATAGGAAATTTAATAAATAAATAAATAAAAGTCTCTTTGCAAAATTTTAAGTTGAATATAGTCACAACATAAGGTTTTAAGTATGAAAATAATTTTTATAAAATTATTTTCTTGAAAATAGAATATTTAATCCATTTATTTCAAATTGCCAAAATATGACTTTAATATCTAAAAATATTAAAATCAAAGAATTTCTGAATTAAAAATTGTATTTAAGATCTAGATAGTTAGAAATAATTTATATAAAATTTTGGTGCAAAAATATTGAAAAATGAATTTATTATGATTTATTTATGATTAAAACTGACAAAAATTGATTAAAAATATAAAATAAATGATTTTTCTGAATTAAAAATCATTTCAGTAAATTTTAACATTGTACAAACTCAGGATAATTTTTGTAGGAATTTATAAAATTGTTTTGATATTTTAATGGATTTTTATAAATATAATAGTATAATATTGATTTAATTATTATAAATATTAAATAAATGAATTTCAGAAAACTAAAAATTCTAGATAAATCTTTTACATCAGATTTGATAAATATAATTTTTTTAGAATTTATAAATAGGTTTTAATATTTAAAAATGAATTTACAAAATTTAAAGATAATATATAAGTATAAATGGTTTGTTTAAAAAAATGAAAAAGAAGTGGAAAAGGGCGCCCATGCCGGGACTCGAACCCGGGTGCCCTTGGTTACAAGCATTGATCACAACCACTTGGCCTAGGCCTGTGGTTGTGATTTAACCCTGTTTAAATAAAATAAATATGCTATATCAAATCAGTTTTATCCCCAATTCATCAACCACGAACCCTAGATCTGCAATAGTTTGATTCACTCATCAATAGCCCAATTAATCATGGGGCTATTGATGAGTGATGGCCGATATACAAAACTCACAGAAAAGATTGGACTTACAAGTCTGTTTCGTGTTCGATTGCTTGGTCAAGCTTAAAAGTCAAATAGCGAGTCAAGAATCAAGAACAGAGTGAATTGAAGAAGATTGGGGGTTGAGAAGAGTTTATTGGCGAGTTGTGAAGACTCGCAGAGGTTCAATTTATAGGGTACAAGCCCGGATGTTGATTTGGTAAGCTTGACCATGTTTAATAGTATACGCGTGATTATGTGAAAATTTTGGAATGTTATACCCTGATTGATGTGTAATTAAACGCGTATAATTATCACGAAACAATCACGAGTCCAAATCAGTTGATTACCATGATTGCAGCTCATTGTCCTTTTTGCTTGGTTACATGCGATCGAACAGTAGCAGATTAGGAAGAAGGAAAACAGGTAGGAAAATGTAAAACGAGTTGGAATTAAATCAAAGTTGTGGTGTGGACCAAGTGGCGTGCACGCGTGTGTGTTGTGTGACCCGGCTCGGGTTCGAGTCCGGTGGGAAGCAAGGTTTTTGTATTCTTTTCTTTTTTAACAGCCTAAGGGAAGGGGAAAGCAGGCTTGGGCCTGTTGGTTTGGTTGGGCCGGACTTCTTCTTTGTTGGGCTGGGCTCGAGACTTTTAAAGGAAAGGGTAGGTTGGGCTTTAAGAGAAAGAAAGGGTTGGTTATGGTTTGGTTAATGGGTTAGGATGATGGTAAGATATAATAACTAACTTTATTATTTTTATTATCATTATTATTATTATTATTATTATTATTAATAATAAAATATATATATATATATATATATATATATTATGAAAAAGTGACGGATGTCACAGCATCCCCTACTTTTAGAAACTTCGTCCCGAAGTTATTAGAAATATAGGGTTATGGAAGTTTGGGTAAAAGTTAAGATAACTGTGGTTTGGAAAATTTGAGTTAAGGTACGGCGTGAATTTATAGGTAACAAAGTAAACTGTTTCAAATGATTTGGATAGGAGGTTTGATAGGTGTGGGTTAAGGATTTGGTTCGTCTCGAATAATAAGAATCTAGTAATTCACTTAAATTGCAAGTTTAGGATTCCTAAAATAAATGTACGAGTTGATTGACTATAGAAAGACCAAATGAACTATCAAGTAACTAGAGTTTGTTCCTGGTCCGACTTCCAGTCACACTTTCAATGCATCATTAGTGTTTGTATACAGGGTGTACCGCAGCTAACCCACCACACCTTTGATACCTCGAAAACGTACTGGACGTCTTCCCAAAAACTCTAATAGAATTTCACACTACCCTAACGCACCTGTAAATTCATGATTACGTTCCGGACCGGAATCATCAATTTACCTTACATTAGGGTTTTATGTCCTTCTATGATCCTATCCTACAACACATTAACGCAAATAAATTTCACAAGAAGATGACACAACAAACACGTCGAGTTACAATGAGATGTTATCAATGAAATGAGGCCATGTAATAATGAGGTCAAATGCATGGGTTCGCAATGACTTGTAAGCATAATAGTATTTAAGTATGGGCTACCACTCGTCCGAGGAGCCCTGTAAATGAAATGTTTATCTGAGTTGTGTGGATAATACACATACGCAAGCAAGTTTGTAAGTACTAAGGCCATTAAGTGTAAGTGTTATCATGAATAATTAAATATCCAATGGATAGTCAAATTAATGGAAAAATCAAGTTTCAAGCAATGACGTTTTTAGAAAAGCTCTGTAGGATCAAGTCCAAATGTTTCAAATAAATGTAAGGTAGAGTCTTGTATGATTAAAATAAACGTAATCAATATGATAAATTCCCAAATCTGTGTTCGTACACAACAGTATGCAAGGAAATTTCTAGATGTTGTATGCTAATGAGTGCGACAAAATTGGGTACAAAATGATAATAGAATCAAGAAAATGAAAACACGAGTATTGGATTCTCGAGTCTTGGGAAGGTTTCATCCATGGCTTAACCAGTGGGATTAACGTCATCCTGATCAGTTGTTTCGTTGGTATTGATATTGAAAGCTCGTCCATGTGCCACCAGGTTTACATTGTTCAATTTGGGACATTGAGGTAGCATGTGGTTAGGGTCTCTACAATGATAACATGCCCGACCATTAGTAATCTGTAGTGGTTTCTGGGCAGCTGTTTGATGATTATCTTGTGTCCAATCTGTTACACGACAAGTAGTGACAAAGTGTCCAAACCTTCCACATCTAGTGCATTGACGACATGGAAGATTTGCAGGGTGATGATACTTGCAAGTGTTGCATTGAGGATGGATTCCCGTGTAGGCTTTCTTGATAGGAGGCTGAGCCACAGGATCCACAACAGTATGGCTCAGATTATCACCCATTCGTTTCTTAGAGTTCGAAGCAGTAGTGGCGGCCTTTGCTAAAACAGTCTTAGATTGTTCAACAACATTGGTGGTTTTCTCAGTAGGTGTCTTGGTGCCCTTCCTAACCAAGTTTCCTTTCCTTACGTGTTTGTCTGTTAATGTGGCTGCAAGTTGGATGGCTTCTTCTACCGTAGTGGCTTTGCCTCCAGTGACAACGTCTTGAATCAGATCAGGTAATCCCTCGATGTATTTTTCGATTGCTCGAGAGACTGGGGTGACCATGTGTGGAACCATTATGCTAAGTTCGTGATATCGAGTATTATACGCAAGATTCTCACCACTGTCTTGTTTCAGTCCATGGAACTCTTCCTCCAGTTTCCTGATTTTGTTCCTAGGGCAGAATTTGGCGATCATGAGTTCCTTAACATCTGTCCAAGATAATGATAAAGCAACATCAGCTCCTCGATTGCGCTTCTCGCCATTCCACCAGGTTAGCGCCCCCTTTTGAAGGACACTAGTAGCATAGCGAACGCGGAGTTCATCAGGACATTCACTGTTCACAAAAGTACTCTCCATGCTTTCAAACCATTGGAGGAGGCCAGTAGCACCCTCCTCACCAGTGAATTTTGTGGGGTTGCAGGAGTTAAAGTGTTTGAAAGTGCACCGAAATTGAGTCGTACTCCCTGTGTTGGCACTGTTACTATTCTGGGTTATCTCACTGACAAGGTTTGGGATCACTGCAGCAATTTGCTCGGCGACTAAAGATGCGAGGCGACGGTCAGAACGTCGTCCAGAAGCACGAACAGGGCGTTGGCTGGCATCACGGAGCATGCGGCGAGCAGACATCTATGAGGTAATTAATTAATAATCATGAGATTAGAAAATGTAAGTGTATAATCGTACAGATGATTATGAAGATATGATCTTGTAATCAATCATGATATGCAAAGTATTGTATATGAAACGAGAGGGTATTATTGGAAAAACTTGTACAAAATGCTTGGAGTGCCCTTGTCTAGCTGTAAAGCTCAACAAGAACGTTGACTTTTCAAAGGAATTGAACCCAATGGTGATCAAAGAAGACATGCTTTAGCCTATAAGTGGACACTCACTCCAAGAATCCCCAGGTAAGCATAACAGGTCCGTTATTGGATTTATGCGCTATGCTTGCCTATGCCAGAAAACCCAGTGTACAGGCGTCCACCCTTCCAGATTGCACATGTTCTATCACACTCATTAAAGCTCAACAACTTTGAAGGAGCAAAATAAGAGTGGGCATTATGTCTAAGAATGTCTTCATAAAAGGTACTGTTCCCGTATGATGATGTAAACTTTCCACTCTCTGTAGGACACCATCTCTATGCACCATGATGAAAGATAAGAAGAATAGAGAGAGGGAAGAAGGGAAAGATAGAAGGAGGAAAGTAGGGAGAAATGAGGGGTAGGGTAATTCAGGAAATATTATGCATGCAAGTTGAAGTTCGGTTATAGTCTAGGTCATTTTATCTAATAACCTAATTCCCTATAACCATGGCTCTGATACCAATCTGTAACACCCCAACTGATGGCGGAATCATCGAGGTGCCACGTAGTGACGATTGTTCAAAAGCTCATGGTACTAAAATGTAAATATTATTGAATAAACCAAAATTGTCTTACATGGAAATGGAAATACAAAGTCTTAAATGAAATGTAAATAGTGAAATAACTGATTTAAAATAATGCACTAAGTATCCCTTGCTAAAGCACTATATCAAACTGCACCTGAAACATGTACAAAATAGATTTGGTCAACATAAGAAATGTTGGTGAGCATTCCTAGTTTTGATATGTATAGTAGGTTGAAAGATATACAATTCAAGTGCAAGCTACAGTGCAAATATGTAAACTATGTATCATACAAATGAGCGAAATCAACCCTGTGACTGTATAATGTACTGTATGAACTGTAGTGTACTCAACCAATAAATGGATGATAACTTAACACTGGCCACGGATTCTCCGATGAAAAAGGGGGAGAATCAATCTAGGCGGGTTGTCAATCCAAATAGCGCTATCCAATGTTAAGGTCGGCTTGTACCATGTTAATGATTTCACTAAGTACAAATGTAATCCACATGTATTGTCTAAGCATAAAGCACGTTGTAAGCAATGCACATAGTACTAGAATTGTATTTGTGAAAATGTAAAATTGTATTTGAAATTTGTAATAGTGTACATGTAACACCCCAAAAATGTATAAAAGCAAAAAGGGGATAGGAATACTCACAGTTCACGTAATAACTTGAAATTGGACCTGGACAACGAAATATGAATTGAGATTACTCCCAAATGATCAACCTAAAGTATTCGATAATGTGTAAGGAAAATAACTCTAGGATATATGTATTTCTAGGGCTTCGAATTGGGGATAAACGTTTATTTGATTAATAAACAAATTGTTTATTAAATATAGGAAATTTAATAAATAAATAAATAAAAGTCTCTTTGCAAAATTTTAAGTTGAATATAGTCACAACATAAGGTTTTAAGTATGAAAATAATTTTTATAAAATTATTTTCTTGAAAATAGAATATTTAATCCATTTATTTCAAATTGCCAAAATATGACTTTAATATCTAAAAATATTAAAATCAAAGAATTTCTGAATTAAAAATTGTATTTAAGATCTAGATAGTTAGAAATAATTTATATAAAATTTTGGTGCAAAAATATTGAAAAATGAATTTATTATGATTTATTTATGATTAAAACTGACAAAAATTGATTAAAAATATAAAATAAATGATTTTTCTGAATTAAAAATCATTTCAGTAAAGTTTAACATTGTACAAACTCAGGATAATTTTTGTAGGAATTTATAAAATTGTTTTGATATTTTAATGGATTTTTATAAATATAATAGTATAATATTGATTTAATTATTATAAATATTAAATAAATGAATTTCAGAAAACTAAAAATTCTAGATAAATCTTTTACATCAGATTTGATAAATATAATTTTTTTAGAATTTATAAATAGGTTTTAATATTTAAAAATGAATTTACAAAATTTAAAGATAATATATAAGTATAAATGGTTTGTTTAAAAAAATGAAAAAGAAGTGGAAAAGGGCGCCCATGCCGGGACTCGAACCCGGGTGCCCTTGGTTACAAGCATTGATCACAACCACTTGGCCTAGGCCTGTGGTTGTGATTTAACCCTGTTTAAATAAAATAAATATGCTATATCAAATCAGTTTTATCCCCAATTCATCAACCACGAACCCTAGATCTGCAATAGTTTGATTCACTCATCAATAGCCCAATTAATCATGGGGCTATTGATGAGTGATGGCCGATATACAAAACTCACAGAAAAGATTGGACTTACAAGTCTGTTTCGTGTTCGATTGCTTGGTCAAGCTTAAAAGTCAAATAGCGAGTCAAGAATCAAGAACAGAGTGAATTGAAGAAGATTGGGGGTTGAGAAGAGTTTATTGGCGAGTTGTGAAGACTCGCAGAGGTTCAATTTATAGGGTACAAGCCCGGATGTTGATTTGGTAAGCTTGACCATGTTTAATAGTATACGCGTGATTATGTGAAAATTTTGGAATGTTATACCCTGATTGATGTGTAATTAAACGCGTATAATTATCACGAAACAATCACGAGTCCAAATCAGTTGATTACCATGATTGCAGCTCATTGTCCTTTTTGCTTGGTTACATGCGATCGAACAGTAGCAAATTAGGAAGAAGGAAAACAGGTAGGAAAATGTAAAATGAGTTGGAATTAAATCAAAGTTGTGGTGTGGACCAAGTGGCGTGCACGCGTGTGTGTTGTGTGACCCGGCTCGGGTTCGAGTCCGGTGGGAAGCAAGGTTTTTGTATTCTTTTCTTTTTTAACAGCCTAAGGGAAGGGGAAAGTAGGCTTGGGCCTGTTGGTTTGGTTGGGCCGGACTTCTTCTTTGTTGGGCTGGGCTCGAGACTTTTAAAGGAAAGGGTAGGTTGGGCTTTAAGAGAAAGAAAGGGTTGGTTATGGTTTGGTTAATGGGTTAGGATGATGGTAAGATATAATAACTAACTTTATTATTTTTATTATCATTATTATTATTATTATTATTATTATTAATAATAATATATATATATATATATATATATATATATATATATTATGAAAAAGTGACGGATGTCACAATAACCAAGAGAATTGGCACATGTTGCCATGGACACGAGGCATCGCGACCACGGCAAAATGACTTGGGCGGAAATCACTTAGTCGAGGCTTGACTTATGTATAAATCACAATTAGAATTTGGGAGTCACAAAATCTCATGATTTTAACCTCTATGAGCCTTAACGAGTCAATTTGAGTAAAAACATTTCTTAACCAACCGAAGTGTAAATTGAGGGTGAATTTGGTTTCGGGCAAAGGTTTGGTATTGGAAATAGGATATGAGAACAACTCCTAAGTGTAGGGACCTTAACTTAGCCAAAAATGAGTGAAAAATCTTGAAAAGGTTGGAAATAGTTAAGGCATGTAGTGTAACAGAAGATGCAAAAGTCTGGTAAAAAAACAACCCGTCGCGCTACGTGACGGGGAGATGCTATAGGCGTCGCGCTACGCGACGAACCTTCATGCTGCGCGACGAGCATCATGACCCAATTTTTATTAGTTTTATCATTTCCATCCAATCCTCTTCATTCCTCTATATGTTTAATGGGTTAAATGTCTTGTAAAACTCTTAGGTAAGAAGAATTTGAAGTCGGGAGATGATCACATCATAAATCAGGAACCAAACGCTCGAGACTCGATCGCTTTCGCGACTATTAAACAAGAACTAATGAAAATTGATTTTGGATTTTGATATTAGTATATGTATGTAACATTTTTGAATCTCAACTTCCAAACTAAGTTCATTACCACGTAAATTATCGTATAATTACCCGTTTATCGGGGTGGGTCTTACAAAGTTAACATATTTATTTTATGGTGTGAGCAATTTGGACTAGATAGTTAAAATAAAGGCTAGGATGGGCTTGATTAAAGAAAGAGAAAGAGAAAGAAATTGGGGTTGTTGTGATTGTTAGTTTAGTTATTTGGGCTGTGGGTTATTTAATTGAGCCCGCAAACATATAATAAGGATAATGGATTAAAGAAGTTGGTTTATATAGATATAGATAGACATGTGGCGGAAAATGATTGTTGTTAATGTTAGGTAACCTCATTCATTCATTCATTCATTTATTCAATTCAATTCAATTCAATCAAGAAATAACTAACTCAAGAGGATACGATGATTTTGAGTGCCTCTTTCCAAGCCTCCATAGTTGTTTCTGCATCTAAATCTAAATCCAAAGGTTCCTTCTTCTTCTTCTTCTTCTATTCTATTCTATCTACTAAAGTAAAGCTGCTAAACCCTTGCCAAATATAGTCCATCCATCCAAATTTGTATGTAATTATTTGTTTGTTGATATATATATATATATATTAGATGATGATTCTGGTAGTAGAAGAATAATTAGAGAGGACTGGAGGCAGCGATCGAAGGCGATTCCTCCGGGCGGCAGCTATCCTGCGAAAGATAAGTGCAGCAAGTGCGGGCTGTGCGACTCTTACTACGTTGCTCATGTCAACAACGCCTGCCCTTTCCTCGGTGACGGAATGTCCAGAATTGAACCACTAGAACACCTGGTTCATGGCAGGCCTCGAAACCCTCTTTCACTTGATGACACCTATTTTGGGGTCCACCAGGAGCTTCTCTATGCCCGTAAGATCAACCCTCTTCCAGGTGCTCAATGGACTGGCATTGTCACCACTATTGCTATCCAAATGTTAAAATCTGGCATCGTTGAAGCGGTTGTCTGTGTTCAAAGGTACCAATTGCTTTTATTTATTATTTCTATCCAATTCAATTCAATTCAATTCTTCTTTACAGTGATCCAGATGATAGACTCTCCCCTAGACCAGTTTTGGCCAGGTACGTTACGTACGTACCTTTCCCGGCCATTTATATATATATATATATATATTGTAATTGTAATTGTAATGTAATGTAATAGGACCCCTGAAGAAGTTCTAGCTGCTAAAGGTGTCAAGCCCACACTCTCTCCTAACCTTAATACCCTTGCTTTAGTTGAGGTCATTCTATTCTATATACTATATAACTGCAATTTCTCCCATCCTATCCCTTGCTTTCTTTTCTTTTCTTTTCTTTTACTTATTATTATTATTATTATGTATAAATAAATAAATAAAACTAACAGGCAGCAGGTGTAAAACGTCTGCTTTTCTGTGGTGTCGGATGCCAAGTACAAGGTACCTCACTACCATTCACATTTTCTCTTCTTCAACCTTCATTTCCTTTTTTTTTAAATAAAAAAAAGCTTACTTTCTTTATCTGCAGCACTACGATCAGTTGAGCAATATCTCAACTTGGACAAACTTTATGTCTTAGGAACCAATTGTGGTAAGCTTCTATTTACTACCTATATCCATATTTCTTTATCCTTTCTACTTTATATGTATTTCTTATTATGTAATTTGTATTAACATCTTAATGTGGCTGGTTTAATCAAACTGTCAAATGACCTTCAAGGATTTGTTGGCAAATTAATTATAGGTACATATACATATCCGCCAACAGCCGAATTCTTACTAATTCAAAATCTTTTTCTATTGATTGAACTTAACTTTGTGTTCAAGTTTCAATCTTTCGTTTCTGTTGTTTTGGTTTTGTTCTTGCATACTCTGTTTTCTGATTTATTTAATTTGAATCCACTGCACACGTACGGTTTGGTCTTGATACCCTTCACTGCTGCCATGCCATTCATTGCTACAATTGGTAATACAGTGTTACTTGGTTGCTAATATCAGTTGGTTTCTGTTTGTGTTTTATTTGAACTTGACTGCTAAATCTGCATGCAGTTTGCCGAAAAGCATACTTATTATTTTTATTATTATTATTATTTTTTTGTCATAGTGGACAATGGAACACGAGATGGGTTAGATAAGTTTCTAAAAGCTGCTAGCAAAGACCCAGAAACAGTTGTTCACTATGAGTTTATGCAAGATTATAAGGTACCTGACAACAATAAAGACGACATATATCATACTGCTTCAGTTTTTCTTTTGTTATGGTTATGTTGTTTGATGATGTCCAATAGGTCCATTTGAAGCATTTGGATGGTCATATAGAAGAGGTGAATGAATCTTTTGTCATGTAATTAATACCATTAACATATTGTTTTCATGAAACGTTAAATCTAACTAAACACAGGTTCCATATTTCTCTCTGCCAGCAAATGATTTGGTTGATGTTATAGCACCATCCTGCTACAGGTAATCAATCTATTGGATTGAATTCTTAAATAGGGCAAATATGAATTAAAGATTTCATTTCATCTATCTATCTGTCTTTTATGTTTGTTTGCAGCTGTTTTGACTACACAAACGGGTTAGCTGTAAGTTATTTTCCCAAGAGGATATGGATATGGATGTGGATGTGCATGATTTAATTTGAGTTGAGAATTGATTTTCAGGATTTGGTGGTGGGATACATGGGGGTTCCGAAATATTCTGGAGTGAGCATGACACAACATCCACAGTATATTACAGTGAGGTTAGGGGAAGAGAAATGCGCTTTTTGTAAATTACATTACATTGTATGTACGTGTTGTCATGTTTTTTAGATGACCAGAAATGAGCGTGGAAGAGAAATGCTGAATTTGGTGAAAGACCAATTGGAAATCACCCCTACAACGAGCGGAGTACAATTCCTTTTTTTTTTATTAATTTATTTATTATAAAAGATCTATCAACTTCTGTTTCATACAACTAAGTTAATCTGCTTCAGGGGGAGAGACGTGCTTTTGTTATGGAAACCGTCAAGGCAGATGATAATGCTAAGCTTGGTATGTATATCAATCTTCTTGTGTTTTTATGTTTTATTATAGATAGATGAATAAAGTTGTAAGTATAGTATTTGGTTGTGTATGTTCAGGAAAGGGTCCTGCTCAGCCTGCTCCAAAGTTGATAGGCAACATTATTGCATTTATACTAAATCTAGTAAGTAATTAAGAGAGTAGAGTAGAGTAGTTGTTCTAATCTTAACATCATCAGCTACTTGAATTATTAAAGCTTATAACTTGGTTTGGTTTGGATCAGATTGGGCCAAAAGGTCTGGAATTTGCTCGCTACTCATTGGATTACCACACCATTAGAAACTATTTATATGTGAATCGCACATGGGGAAAACAAAGGTAATCTTTTCTTTGTGTCAGCTGTAACAGCTTGTTAATAAATTAACAAGAAGGTGTTGCATTAATCCAATCCAATCCACAGAGCTGCTAGACACATGCCATCATATGCGAAGAAACTTGTGGCATTGTATAACGAGAAAGGTGAGATTGATCGCATCCTTTCCAACAAATGAAATGGCCTCTTCTCTTCTCTTCTCTTCTACAAATGATAGTTGAGCCATGAGAACTGTATGTACTAATTAAAGATTATATTCATAACAAGTGATTAAGATTTGTGGTTCTTCCTTGAAGAGAAATATGTTTTGTTTGCCATTAACTCACTAATATTTATTATTACTAACAACAGTTATGTTTATTTGTTTACCGTTAAACATACAAAATTATGCACGCTAATAAAAAGTGACTATCAATCCTTTTATATATATATATATATATATATATATATATATATATATATATATATATATATATATATATATATATATATATATATATATATATATAGGGGAGGGTTATCTTGAGAACGCTAAATATTGTGAGAACCGTGAGAACAAGTAAAAAAATCAATCAAAATCAAAAATTTTTAATACAAACCTCATTATTATCAAAATACAACATTAATAAATGAATTTGCTTTCCAAATAATTCATCTTTTCTTGCAAAAACACTTTCAAATTAACTTTTTACACATGTGTAAATGAAACAGTTTACACATGTATAAACAGTAAATTTACACATGTGTAAAAACAAATTACTTTCGTATACGTTTGAATTTTTACGCGTAATTTGTGTTTTTGAGATGGAATTTTAGTAATAAAGACAAGTGTAAAAAGAAATTTGGAATTTGAATGGTTTTAGATGCCGTTCTCACGGTTCACACGAAATATAGGTGTTCTCAAATTAACTTTCCCCTATATATATATATATATATAGGGGAAAGTTAATTTGAGAACACCTATATTTCGTGCGAACCGTGAGAACGGCATCCAAAACCATTCAAATTCAAAATTTCTTTTTACATTTATCTTTATTACTAAAATACAATCCCAAAAACACAATTTACACGTAAAAATTCAAACGTATACGAAAATAAATTGTTTTTACACATGTGTAAATTTACTGTTTATACATGTGTAAACTGTTTTATTTACACATGTGTAAAAAGTTAATTTGAAAGTGTTTTTGCAAGAAAAGATGAATTATTTGAAAAGAAAATTCATTTATTAATATTGTATTTTGATTATAATGAGATTTGTATTAAAAAAAATTGATTTTGATTGATTTTTTTACTTGTTCTCACGGTTCTCACAATATTTAGCGTAGATAACCCTCCCCCCCCCCACACACACACACACACATATATATATATATATATATATATATATATATATATATATATATATATAGGGTAGGGTTCAAATAGGAACCATACCTTAAGTAGGAACCATAGGAACCAATCTTAGCCATTGATCTCTAATGGCATGATTGTAAATAAGTAAAACATTAATTAAATATTTAATTAAATCAAAGGGCAATGTGGTAATTGTATATTGACTATTAATAACACATGTTTAATTAGTTTCCTTTATAATCCTATTATTTTAGTAAAGTATTTATTTTTCCCCATGGTAATCATTCTTCATCAATATGTTCAGTACATGATGTTATATAGTTTTGGATAATATACGTTGGTGTATATTATATGGAAAAGGTAATCGATCAAACCTTAAATAAGATAACGAGGTCAAAATGTATCAATATACACTGATGTATAATTATACACTGGTAAGAATGGTAGTATTAAATACATATATTATACACTGATGTATAATTATACACTGGTGTATAAATAGTAGTGCTAATCAAATGTATCGATATACACTGATGTATAATTATACACTGGTAAAGAATGATAGTATTAAATACATATATTATACACTGATGTATAATTATACACTGGTGTATAACAACTAACAACAAATCTTTTCATCGCTGTCTCCCTCTCTCTAAGAAGAAGAACCGATGATGGTGACAGGGGAGGAGGTCCGATGGTTTTTGGGTGGTTGAGGGGTCCGATGATGTTCCTGCAGGGGGAGGATATCTGATGGTTTTTGGGTGGTTGAGGGCGTTGGTGGCTAAGGGTGGTCTGATGGGGTTTGCAGAGGACGACGGAGGGACGATGGTGGTGGTGGTGGTGGGGTTTGCAGAGGACGACGATGGTGGTGTTTTTTGAGGGCGGTGGTGGCTGAGGGTGGTCTGATGGGTTTTGTAGAGGACGGCGGAGGGGCGGTGGTGGTGGTGGGGTTTGCAGAGGACGACGACTGAGGGACGACAATGGTGGTGGTTTTTGAAGGCGGTGGTGGTTGAGAGGTGGTGGATCTTTTTTAGAGAAACTGATTAGGATATTGAATTGGGTGAGTTTTTTAAGGAATGTTATTCGCGGGAAGTTTTTATTAACTTCCAAATATAAAACTTTCATTTAAATCAAAATATAATATATAATTGTTTAATTACATAACCACCCCTAGATCAAGATCAAAGATGAAGGGCTCAGATTGGTTCCTAAGTTCCTTACTAAGCTCTTGGTTCCTATTTGATCCTTTTCAATATATATATATATATATATATATATATATATCAACCTTATAGAAAAGAGAGAACGATTTCGAATATCTTAAAGAGTATGTAGTTAGGCTAATCAAAGATTGTATCTTAATATAGG
Source organism: Ambrosia trifida (assembly GCA_028751855.1). Lineage (NCBI taxonomy): Eukaryota > Viridiplantae > Streptophyta > Magnoliopsida > Asterales > Asteraceae > Ambrosia > Ambrosia trifida. Next base: position 143,752,760 of record CM054125.1, read on the forward strand.
ATGGGGAAATGAAATTTAATAATCTCAACTTTGATGGGTTGGAAGGCAGCAGTCCCAACTTGAAACTTGTACTACAGCAGTCCCAACTTGTCAACCATTTTATTTGGTTGGTCCTAGACTAACCTCAGTTAGTTTTTTCAGTTAAATACTGACGTGGCATAAAGTTTGTGTTTGTCAAAAAAAAAGGAGGGGCCCATTATCCACATGTTTAAATCAAATTTAATTTAATGTTTTAAAAAAAAGGGGGAGGCCCACATACAAATCTCTCCAACATATTACTATCTATCTAAGATCAAAATCATTCCCCCAAAAAAATTCATCAGACATCCTCAAGAACCCTAGAACCCTAAAATGACACCCACCACCACCACCAGATTTGCAACCACCTCCACAAAACCCCACCTACAACCACCAACAACCACCTCAACCGCCGCCATCTGCAACCACCTCCACAAGGATCGGGATAAGGAAGTAAACGAGGCTACCTGAAGTTGTCGAGGAAGGAGAACCTTCAGTTGGAGCCTTGAATCCCTATCGCCGACATCAACCACCAACGAAACCGCCACAAAAACCCACCTCTGTGACCTTGGTAAACTACCACCATTCACCTTTAATCCTTAATCAGACCTGAATCAAAACTCTAACCTGAACCCTAGTCGAAACCCTGGTTGTGACCCGGACCCATCATTGCTGCCTCCGATTCCTTCCTCGGTTCTCCACCTCAACCGCTATGGGGTTGGGTATGACGGGTTTTGGTGGCTGATTGTTTGTTGGTGTGTTTTGGGTTTGGGGTTTTGGTATGGTTATGGTTTCGTGGTGGAGGATAACGGTGGGGGTGGTGATAGTCGTGGCTGTGGTGGTTTTGGTATGGTTATGGTTTCGTCTGGTTATGGTTTCATGGTGGAAGAAGCCCTAATTTGGTGGGGAGCGGTTGTGGTGGTGGTGGGAGGTGGTTGGTGGTGATGGTTGTGGTGGTGGTGGTTGGTGGTGATGGTTGTGGTGGTGGTGGTGGTGGGTGGTAGAGAGAAGAGAGAGATGATAGATAGTGTGTATATGTGTGTGTATATATTGTATGTGTGTATTATATATATATATATATATAATTCTTTTTTATTATTATTAAAAGTTTTTTTATAATTAAAAGTTTTTTTAATTAAATAAGCCAAGTGGATAAAGAGGACCCATTTTTTTTTGCCAAGTGGGACAGATTGGCCACGTCAGACGCCACGTGGCAGTCCACTTCAGTATTTAACAGAAAAACTTAACTGAGGTTAGTCTGGGACCAACCAAATAAAATGGTTGACAAGTTGGGACTGTTGTAGTACAAGTTTCAAGTTGGGACTGCTGCTTTCCAACCCCCCAAAATTGGGATTATTAAATTCCATTTCCCCTATAGGATATCACAATGTATCTTTATATATTTGATGACCAATACTAAGAACAACAAGGCAATTACCACAATTTTTCACGGTATTACGAGTCCAATACTTCTAAACCTTGTCCTTCAACCTCTCGGCCCTCTTTCTTCTTTCTACCAACCGCTAAAGCATGGAATCCAAGCTTCATCCTACTACAATAGTCTCTAACATCAATAGTTTCATCTTATCACGCTAGAGATGGAACCCGGCCAATATTCTTTGTGGTCAGAGTTGTTTAAAATACATTGCAAAGCCTTCCTCGTTCCTGATCACCTCGCTCCCCGACTCACTACCCCCTAGGGGTGTCAATCGTGTCGGGTTGATGGGTTGGCGGGTTTATGGGTTGCGGGTTGGCGGGTTGATGGGTTGAAATATGCAACTCGAACCCGACCCATATTATTATTCGTGTCAAATATTTCAACCCTAACCCAACCCACATAAAATCCGGGTTAACCCGAATACGACCCGTTTAACCCATACTTTTAAATGAGTAATACATGTTCATGAGTTATAAGCGGGTTGTTGGGTTGTAAGTGGGTTATCAATAAAATGTTTAATCGTGAGTATATAAGTGTGACAAATAAATAATACAGTGTGCCAAAAATAATACAATTATAACTAACCATGTACATAGAAATGGAAAAAGAAAAAGAAAAATATAATATATTTTTTTTTCTGAATACTTAAACGGGTTAACGGGTCAACCCATTTTATATATGTGTCAACCCGAACCCGACCCATTTTTTTAAACGGGTCGTGTTAGTTGACCCGAACCCGACCCATTTTTTTAAACGGGTCGTGTTAGTTGACCCAAATCTATTTTTTTTCGTGTCGGGTTTGGGTCGGTTTTCGGGTCGTGTCAATAATTGCCGCCCCTACTACCCCCTGCAACCTCCTCCTCTTCATCCAACAAGGCTACCCGACCACCCAAACGTGCTGAAGACTCATGGGAAAGCCTTGACGTTATCGTTTTACGATGGATTTACAGAATTATATCCGTTGATCTCCTACACACCATCCTAAAATCCGACATCAATGCTTTTGACGCCTGCACAACAATTGAAATCATCTTTCAGGATAACAAGAGTTCTCGTTCCATACACCTTCTACACAAGTTTTCGAACCCCCGTTTGGACAATTTTTCGAGCATCTCTGCCTATTGTCAAGAACTCTAAGGTGTTGTTTGTTTTTATGAGGTAAAAGGTCAGCAGTCTGCAGATCACATCTGCACGCATTTAACGCATCCTAACACATGATTATGCAATTCTAACACATGTTATGCACATATAGGCACGTATAATCATGTTCACCCCTTGTAGCACATATTATCATGTTATGTTACACGTGTGTTAATAATCTACTTGTCCTACTTGATTCAGTTCATGTAATTTCACCAACAACGGGACCCGGTACTAGTGTATTTCCAAAATGACTCCCAATGATCCTCCAGATCATTGAACCCTGGACAATCCTATTATGACCCGACTCAACTAACCCAGTTAAGTCCATTTATAATGTTTCTTGCTAAGGTAGACTTATTTTTTACTAAATGCTTAAGCCGAACATGCCGGGTGTCACATCATCCCCACGTTGAAAAAATTTTCGTCCCGAAAATTGCACGAAGCCCCAAAATGAAAGAGACAAAAGGAAGGAAACGAAAAGAAAATTTACCGGTTGTCACAATTTTCATTTTCCACAACCAAGGTTTAAATTTCAATTGTATTCCATATACATCATTCCCTACGAGATTTGATTTCTTACCAACCAAAAACTTCATTTCCCATTACCAGTATTCCTTATCGTCATCCACTTAATTTTATTCTCCTTCATTTCTACAAACAAAATCTATATATTGTTAACATTCTTTAACTCGTTCTACGTCTCCATTTCCTACAAAACATAACTACCCATTAATTACTCTTGCCAGGGGAATGACAATTTCATCTTTCAATAAACTCAAACATTACCCTCCATCCTGATTATCCCTAGACATTTATCTTTGTATGATACAATCACGACTACGTCTACCTATACGTTTACATTCGCACCATCAGACTTTTACAAACACACTGTCAATTTTAATACTTTTATCTACCCGACAACTAGTAGAGATCTTTATGCCTGCTCGAGAGCTGGATACGTTTCTAGATACACCTTCTTAGATACAATTATACTTAGAGCATGTTTGGCTCTCCTTCCCCTTTTCTCCTTATGACTTTTCCCTTCATTTCTCCTTTCAAAGCGTAAAACCTTTCACAAGTTCCCTTTTCAAACAATTATCCAAATACTTTTGTCTTAACTTTTGACTTATTGGATAAGTCATAAGTTAAAAGGAGGGGGAAAATGGACAACCAAACACCCTCTTATAATACATTACTTGATATGTTTTTGATACACATACTTCTTCTCTAAACTATGAAACCTGATACTTGAAATTTGATGCATATACTATACTACTTGCAAACTTGATCATACATGAAACTTGTTTATCCATGAAACATGAGACTTGATTATGCGTAAGACTAGATTTTCCCATGATATTGAAAGTGGATATTCTATAATACTTGTAATATTCTATAAACTTAATTTTTCACTTAATGCATATGAATCGTCATAAAAACATTCTACCCACAAATTTGAACTCGCTTATACCTAAAACTCAAAACATCCAAGTACTCATGTTGAATCTCCTCTAAACTTGGAGAGGTAAACAATCCATTTCTCTTCCAATTATAGGAATACATCTCGTTGGGATGTAGCCTTCCAGACAACCGGTTTTGGTTGTAGCCCATACCTAGATTCATATGTGCTTATATTCATATACATGCTTTGTTTCGTAATGCTTATTTGCCTACCTGCATACATCATCATTACGTTATCAAGTCGTCGCATATCCACGTGTTTGTTTCACAAATATAACGACTAGCTCTTAGAGTTAGGACACATTTACGTCATATCCATCATTTTATTTCGAGCTAGTGTTATAGAAAAGCATAACACCTTAATGTAAGGTAAATCAATGATTACGGTCGCGAACGTAATTGTGGGTTTACAGGTACCTTGAGGTGGTGTGCGATTCTACTTAGGCTATTGGTAGACAATCAGTACAAGTCCAAAATATCGCTAGTGTGGTGGGTTAGCTGCGGCACACCCTATATATAAGCACTAACAATGTTGCGGGAATGGACTGGGAGTCCGACCAAGAACCTACTTTACTATTTATTTTCAACATTTTTCGCATTTTAGGCTATTTCCTTTAATAGCGTTGGGCCCGACCTCTTTTAATAGGATCATTAACCAACGGCTATCATATATTTTTTTAGGCAAAGTTTACTCAAGCTTCAATTCGTCTTCTTGAAATCTTTCTTTGGCCTTACACTTCAAAGCTCAGAACCCTCACACCCCTGCCTACTTAGAATCTCGCTGCATTACCTTTAAGAAATTTTGGTCAGACCTCTCTAAAGTAAGGGGGACAGCTACAACAGTGCCCATAAACTCACCCTTTATATATATACCCTCCCAAATCTTTCCGTGGTAAACTCTCGTTTTCAAACCTCGGGTCAAATGTCAAGGATTATGAAACTTTACTTTTGGGTCTTAAATAACTATTTTTAACCTTGCCAAATCATGATTCTTACATTTTTCTTCACTACTAAATCTACTTATCTTTTTTTTTTTTCAAACACTTTACTTTTCATAGAAACCTCCACTTGAAAGGAATTTCGGGACGAAATTCTCTAAAGTATGGGAGACTGTGACAACCATCACCTTTCACTTTTCACAAATGTACACATTTAGAAGGAAAAATCGCTTTCAACCCTCGTGTTTAAAAGAAGGAAAAATGCGTATGTATATTTTTAACATGAATCATATTTCAAATTTTGTTTCTAATAAATTCCTTATTAAAAATATGTTTTCTTTTCATAAATAAGATTATTTATTCACAATTAAATAAGAAATCATGCTTAAAACAAATCTCTTGTATACATTGTTTTTATATATAAATGTTATGAAACTAAAATAAGTTTTTAGTAATGAAACTTTACTAGAATTTCAAGGCAAATAAGTACACTATAATATTATCCAAGCTTTAAATGGGTCTAGACCCGACCCGTAACCAAACCCAATGAAGAACCATGTAATCCATCTCCCTAAAACTTCGTTTCCATAAAATCCAGACCCAATATTCGTTCCTAGATACGAGGCGCATGCTCTGACATGTTTCCACGCGTAGGTGTGACAATACAATAAATCTAACTTCAATTGATGAACCACCATGGCTTTGATGGTGATTCCAATGGAAGTAATTTGTGGTGGGTGCACGGACGATGATGATAAAAGTGAAGGATCAAGTGGCCAGATGCGAATGTGGCCATCAGATGAGGTGGAGAGGAGTTGTTTTTGGATGAGGGAGTGTGAAGTTAAGGATTGTACGGAGGGTAACATAGTTGAGAAGACATGTATTTTAAATAGGAATTAATAACTTTTTGGAGATTTGTTTAGACTTGATAATTGTGTTTAGGAAACAAAGAGTTAGAAATGATGATGGTTAATAAAAGGGAGGTCGAAAAGAAATTTAAAAAATGAATAAATTAAATATTTGTTGAAATGGACCAAAATGCTCCTGATTTAATGGAAGAAAATGGATGGGGTTAGTCATTTGGGCAAAAGTGGAAATATTTTAAAACCACAAGTACCCAGATGCGAAAAAAAAAACACTTTGGATGAAACTCGCAGCTTACCCTTTTGTAAAAGAAAAAAAAGAAAGAAAAAAAAAGAAAAAAGAGAATCTTATTCTCAGTGTACATAAAAATTTTAAGCATGTTTTGTGTGAGAAGTGTTGTTGATATCTTCCTGGATTTATTGTTTTTATGAGGTCATTTGGTTTATTTGTAATAGTAGTGGTTGCGATTTTTAGTGTTGGTTTTGCAAACCGCTACCGTTTGAACTTGTTGAGTTAGGCTATGATGATGATTACGATTGGCGTGACAATTGTGATGCTTTAGAGGAAGTAACCAGATAAAGTGCAATAATGTAACTTTCTAAGCCCTCTTTTAATTTGAGAAAAAAGTTACTATGTAGGACTTTACGTATTTGAAGATGGTTGATTAAATTGGACTTCCCCTTTAGCCAACTTGATTATTATATAACGAACTGGTTGTTACTTCATTACTATGCACGCTAAAATAGGTTACGAAACCGAATGTAAATTTTGTTTATGTACATCAAACCAACCCTGCTTTGAAGCACGGGTAAAAAAAGAAAAAGAGAAAAAAAGAAAATCTTACCCACTATACATAATCTATGAATATCTAACCCTAGCATAGTTAAATACTTTACACTAATATATATTAAAAAAAAGTGGGGCAACAATGTGGGGCTACTCTAGTAAAAAACGGAAAGCTGGATTTTCAAGCAGTTTACCACTTGGTTTTACATCTGCAAAATCCTTTTCATTGAAACACAGACTAATTTCATCTGTGGAGAAACGAACACTGCAAAATATATATAATTTTCAAATCACCTTTCTATTCTATTTCTGTAAAAATAACTATATGTATATATGTTATCATGGACATACCTACAGTGGCCATCCAACAAATAAGAGCTTTTCTCATTATCAGCAAAAACTTTCAACTTGGAAAGAACCTGTTTCAAACTTAAATTATTGATGGAAATATAAATCAAACTAACTAATTTACAAGGACCAAGATTGATAACCAACAACTAGCTATGCTTAGTTTCTTACTTCTGGAGTTACGGTTCCTGTCTCTTGATCACTCAAGTAGAGGTTGCAGAGTCTGTGATGCTGATGAACACCTAGAACCTATAACATGAATATCCTTTACTTTATTATTTATGTGTTCCTTCCTGGATGCTAAAAGTGCCCAGTCATCAAACAAAACACATGCATGCAGACACTTACAGGGCATAGCTTGGTTGTAAGTTCATCATACCCAATTTTCGATTTCTCTTTTATAACCTGCACAAGACAAGTTGTGAAAAATTCAATCATCAGTAGTATTACAATAAAATAAATAATAAACACTTGGTTTTCTAGGATTAGGAGCATACCAGAAATCCAACTGCTTGCCTCGCGTGTTGAAGTTCATCTAGTGATGTGCCTACATACTGATTTTATCAAATGGTCAGAGTCCTACCAGCTTTAACTTTACACCGATTAGTAATAATGATTACCTCATTTTTGGTCTGGCCACACCACTGCTCTAGCTCTGCTAACCCTGCTTTCACATATTCCCCAACTCTGAATGTGCAAATCTCTTGGTGTGAAAGAAGGCTGCATATAACATTAATACGTAGGGCTTCAGTGAAACAAGCAATGGGACAGGCAACACTCTTGGTGTGTAACAAGGCTGAAGGAGGAGCTAGCTACCTGTTGAAAATCTCTGCGTTGATGTTAGAGAAAGCTTCAGTGAATATCTTTTGAATCAGAAGTGGTGGCACCTGAAGTAATTAGGTCAAACGATGAGCATACGAACGGGACGGTCGCAACTCTACGTAACAACAATAATAATAATAATAATAATAATAATAATAATAATAATAATACATACATACATACATACATACATACATACATACATACATACATGGTTATCATTCAATATAGTGAGCGTTCCATTTAGGCATTCAATGACAATTCCCCAGTGAGTGGGTGGAAGCGGGTTATCCTTTGATGTTCTAGCTGCCTGAACCGTTGGGATAATATTAATTAGTGCCTTGTTTTTCCTGTTATTAGGACTAGATTTCATAAGAAGCTAATGAGTGCAATATCTCATTTAGATTAAGGTGGCTTGTGGTTTGCACTCGGGGTTTGATATAAACCCATACCCCCAAATTTAACCAAATAGATAGATTTATACATCTATGATGTGCCCCAAATAAAATTTAAAATACATGGATTATAATGACAAACAAGCTTTTGAAGAAGCTAGCTTAAAATTACCTGAAAGCAATATGAGATGAGTGATGATAAATTATTCTTCATATTGTTACGTATAATTGCAAAGATCTTTTCAACATAAGCAGTTAATTGTTGCTTGAAAAGCAAAGCTGGGTACTTGGCCTCCACTTGGCGTACTAAATCACTAGATTTAGTGAATCCCTACAGATCATATAACAATTTGTATTTTGAAATCACATCTTACTGTTGAAGTCCCACATATTAAAGAAGAAAGTAATTTACTTGAGTCATCCTTCCAAATAATGATGGCCTTGGCAAATTTTGAACAGCCGGGCTTAAACTCTTCTGAATCAAAAATAGCAATGCGGATGTGGTACAGAGCCAATAAGCCATATGTTTATTATCATGCTCTTTCTGGAAGCCGAAATATGCATGTTAAATGTGAAGTAAAATGGAATTAAAATTTTCACTTGGAAATAAAGACAAAGAAGTAGTAACATACCTCTACTGCAGAACTGATCACCTGCATAAGACGATCAAATATGCTAGTTCTTTCAGCTTCAAAATATTTCCAGTATAAAAGGCTTTTGTATATAATATATGTAGCAATTGGTTTTCCTTTGCTAAAACCAAGCTTGTGTCTAACAGCTGCCAGAAGGGCCTCAACATTCTCCTGTATCACAAACGAAAATTGTTATTAAATCATGTCGTAAACATATATAACCTAGCTGCTCAAAAAGACTAATAATTAACAACTTCATGTTGAAACACATACATTCTGCGTATCATTGGCCAAGTTGCTATCAAATTTCTTTTCATGCTGACCATTTTGTTGATCCTGAAATCCATTGCCAAAAAGTTTAATAAAATATACTTTCAAATAGAGTCAGCAAGAAAGAAATAAACAACCAAAAATATAATTGTGGAATGCTAACCGCAGTATTAGATGGATGTGTCATCACTTGCTGCCGCATAATCTGTTCCTCAGTTTCAATGTCACAAAGTTTTTCTTGAAGGCTGAAGAACCACATAACCAAGGAACAACATTACTAGTTTATCCTTGGATCATATACCAACACTTGAATAAAAAAGGTCAATCTAACATTGGTGTAACCTTTGCATTGAGAGCTTCAACTCAATTACCATCGACTCTGCATCGCTAGCCTGCTTTGACCTCTCTTCACACAGTTTTTGAGCCTCATCAACTTTCCATTGAAGTGCATTAACTACATACTACAAGAGTTCCAGAATTGAATGACATAATTTAGTGAGTATTTCTTTTAATAGAAATAATATATGAAAACTGATGTTAATTTTAAATACCTTTAGTTTGATATTTTCAGCTGTAAGTTTATCAATTGTCTCGTTGCCGGTAGTAGGAATATCTTCAGGTTGAGGAAGCTGACCAATTTCTATGTCTGCAACCCCTTCTTCCTTCACTGAATATTCTGTAATTACTGTTATAAATGACCTTAATTTTGCAATCTCTTCCGCCATGTCAGCCTACAGAATATTAGATGATTGAAAAATCCAATATAAACAAAGACAGGCTAAATGCCTAAATCAATATATGCATTTCTTTTTATAGTTTATATGTCAATAAATATAAGATGAGGATAATTCATTTGTTATTCATGTACAAGTTATTAAATAGAAAATGATAGGAATCTATACCAATAAATCAAATAAATATATATACCTTGTAAACAAAGAAAATAAACACTGAATAATTAGAAAGACACGGTTAAGTTACCCTTGCTTGTTTCTCCTGCTCCAATTGGTTGGTCAAGTCTATGATTTGTTCTTGCGGCGTAGATTTTTTCTTCACAACCTGCATTATAAAAAATATTTGTAATATTGGTGTATGCATCTACCTACAAATTTGAGCAATATTCCAAGGAATAAAGTGAATATAGCCAGAAAAATGTGAATCATATTAAATTAACCACATATGTTCAGAGTTAAACTTGGTAATTGTATATCATAATATGGAGATTACATAGGGTATATATAGAATACATAATTACACTTTGTATCCTTCGAATACTAATCTATGTCATATACATCTAATATTCCCCCGCAAGCTAAGGTTGGGTAAAAGCCTGTATCTTGGACCATAGATATGCAAAAAATGGAAATTAACCTCAACATGTTTTGTGCGAGCATAGAAAACAAGATTCGCTGATAAGTATGTGGCTCCCAAGTTATCACACCAGATGTCACATGAACTTAAAGATCTTAAAGAATATCGTTTCAGCTAAGGCTTTGTACTCAGATTCTGTTGATTACTTAGATACAGTTCTTTGTTTTTTTTGTTGACCATGAAATAAGATTGTTACCAAGATAGATGGCAAATCCCCTGGTGGATCGACAATCATCTGGATAACCAGCCTAGTCCGCATCCTAGAAGGTATTCAGAGAGGAATTGTGACCATCAGTGTAGGCATGAAGAGTAGAACCAGATGCTTGCTTGGTTAACATAACTTAGCTAGAAGTACCCAAAAGATACTGAAGGATCCGTTTTAGACAACGAACTAATGGTTTTCAGTCGGATAATGCAAAACTGGCGAACTTTGTTAACCTCGAAGGTAATATCATGTCGAGATAAAGTGAAATACTGTAATGCACCAACAACTTGGTGGTAACGAACGAGGTTATCAAACATAGGAATGTCACCAAGAGACAAACTAGATGATGTGGTAATCGGGGATGTAAGTGGCTTTGCCCCTTAGAAAACCACCTCTGCTAGTACAATTATGTCCATAGCTTAGTTTTGTATTTTCGTTGTCATTTATTAGTTTTATTTATGGTTGTAGCCTGACGGCATTTAGTGTGTGTTTTTGGTGACTAGATTGAATCTAAGGAAGTATGAGTATTTCTTGTGCTTGTTTATCTTTCTACTCTCATTCCTATCTATATCATACGCGTTTATCTTGTTTCCGCCTTGATAATTGGGAAAACCTACTTGAATCATTTCTTGTTCGATAAGAAAATCGACCCTATAGCCTCAATACCCAAAAAAATATGAAAGAGGACCCAAATCCTAATTAGCAAATGTAAGATTCAAATGTGGTATAGGAAGAGGATTGTAGAGGGATTGTGGGGACCCGTGGTTTAGGATTTTGGCAGAGATTAACAGGCATGTTAGGAGGAGTGGCGGAGCCAACAAGCGTGGTGATTGGAGTAGGATAACTGGTACCGTAGGTTGGGTCATTTGGTTCTGGGGCGGCAGCTGTAGGTTTGTAGGGAAGGAAATGCTGGTCATTATGGACCGTGGTAGGTGTAGGGGAGGTGGTTGAGTTATCAGTGGAAGGAGTTTATGGTGAGATGGGATTGGAAGAGAGAATGGGCGTCGGGTAACTTGAGAAATACGATTCTCATGAAGGAGATAGATATTTCATAAAGAGCAGGTTGTAGAAAAGGAAAAAGATGCTCAATAAACCTCACATGGAGAGCGGTATAGATGCAGTCAGTTGACGAGTCAAGACACCTATAACCATGGTGTATCACACAGGATAGAACGGAAATCCATTTTGTGAAAAAAAAATGCTCAAACGGAAAGATATTCAACGAGGCACGTGAGGGCATTCTGTTAATTAAATAAACAACTGTATCATAAGCAAAGTGCCTGAAACGGGATGGAACACCAAATTGGCAAGTAAAGTGAGTCCCGTTTTCAACGAAGCTGTTTTACTCACTAGTGTGTGGACATGAGCAACGGTGGATGATGCCAAGTAGAGAAAAGAAACGAGAAAGATTCCAGAATTCTCCACCCCAATCTATTTGGACGGATTTGAGTTTAGTCATAAACTGTCGTTCAACCATAGCTAGAAGTTGTTTAAATATAACATATGCATCCCACTTTTGTTTCAAGGAAAAATCCACATACAACAAGTAAATAAATCAACATGAAGTAAGAAATTATAATAACCATCAAAAGAAGTAACGGGTGATGGCCCCCAAACATCACAAAAAAACAAATCCAAAATACAAGTACTCTTAAAAGTGGAAGATGGCAAAGATAGTTTTGAAGATTTCCTGCATGACATGCATTACTACAAGAATTCAAAGTTTTATTTAAAACTGGAAGACAATTTTTAGATAACATGGAATGCAACAATTGTGGATGAGGATGTCCAAGCCGTTGATACCATGTGTAGACGGGAGCACAAACAACTGTGAAGGCGACCTTGGAAATTGGTTGGATTTGAGGAAGGTGAATGGAGTAGAGCCCATGTTCACTTGGACCCGTGAGGAGGGTAGCACTTGTAAACTTGGCCTAAATAGCAAAAAAAATGTAGAATGAAATTCGAAGAAAACATTGTTATCATGACAATTTTTGAACAGAAAGAAAGCTCTTCTGATTTGTGGAACATGTAGAATAATGGTTAAGGAAAAAGTTTTGGTGGGTGAAAAAAACAAGTGGAACCAATATGTAAAATAGGCAAACCCTTACCATTGCCAACATGAAGAGCCTCCTCATCATAACAGGGTTCAGCAATGCCAAGGCTAGAGAGATCTTGTGCTACATGCTCATTAGAACTAGTGTTAGGAAACCATAAAGATGCTTGTGAGCGATAGTTAGCATGATTTGCTGAAAGTTGTTGCATGGACCGAATAGAAGCAGAGTCACAGTTAGGACAATCAGATGGTATGTAAACAATGCCACACCGATTACATGTACCAGAAACAGTATTTTGATTTGATGCCCAATTGAACTGAATTCTATTTGCCCCGAAGTTACTATTATTTGAATTACGGCCACGACCATGGTTGTTTGTGGAACGACCAGGTCCACAAGCGTTCTGAGAATAGAAATAAAGAAGGTCTATGCTTATTGAGTTGCGGGTTATAGTTGAAAACTAAGTTGTGAGGCAAGCTGGGTGAGAACTTGCATGGGATTTTGTTGTAAGAACTACGGATCCAACCGATTGTGAGGTGGCAGTAGCAACGGCTATAAAATCTTGTGTTGTCAGAGCAACAAGGGGCGATTGATTCACCATTTATTCATGGTCCGCAAGAAGACCATGAAGTTCGTTAAAGGCAACAGGACCATGTTGACCAAGGAGACTAGACTTTTAGTCCAGAGTATACATCACGAAGGCCAGAGACACTAGCATATCAACATCTTTGCCATTGAATGGTTGAATCATTGTTTGTGACAAGAAAAAGATTGGATCAATCTTTTCAGAAACCGTAGATTGTGGGAGACAACATAAAACATAACTTGTGGGAATTGTGGGAGGTTTTCTTAGTTGCGGAGAAAGCCACAAGCATGGCCATATTTTAGCAGAAAAAGAAGAGCAAATAAAAAAGATGGAGAGTACTGAGTGAACGACACCGGGTGAACAATACCAATGAATAGTGCCAGTGGCTAGGGTTAGGATGGATCTTTGCTCTGATACCAAGTTAAACTTAGTAATTGTATATCATATGGAGATTACATGGAGTATATTTAGAATATATAATCACACTTTGTATCCTTCTAATACTAATCTATGTCATATATGTCTAATATTCAGTAATAAATTATAATCATATTGAAGATATAGTCGCCATTCTAAGCTTTGTTAGTTCTTTGTGTGCTAAATTCCTTCTACATCATGTCTGCATTGGGTTTGCAAGTCATTCATAATGAATATGACAATTTTATTGATCATAGTCATTGGCACTACACAAACAAGATAGAGGCACATATACCTGTGCAGCATTATTTTGTGTTTTGTGAAGATACATATTAGATGTATCCATCCCACGTAAGGCCCTGTAACGTTTCATCGCTAAAAACATGCGCGTGCATTTTTGGATAGTCACACATGCCACTTCTCTCCTTCGATTTTGAAACCGACTACGTGCGACTTGTCCTGAATAGCATAGCATAGCATAGCATAGGTTATAACAACTTTTACGTACGTTCCTGTAAACTAAAATATAACAAAAAGAAGAAAATTATATACCTCTAACAATGGTTTGTAATGGTATCGATGAAGCCCGTAACAACAAATACTTTTTTTTAGCAGAGTGTGAGAGATATTTTGCTCGGATTTTGGTCGCAAATTTTCCTAAAATCTCAGCTCTGAAAGCATCTAGTTCTGCCATTTGACCAGCTCTAAGAAAAAGTTTTGTTTTACCTATCTGTAACAGTTTTATTAATAACATATTAATTGCTTATTTCAGAAAAGATATACAACGTAACTAATTGTGTAATCAGTATAGTTTATTATAAAATAAAATTGTCTAGTAATTGGTAACGGTAACAAGACTGTAGTAGAGGCACGGCAAATTGAAATTAAAGGAAAGTAATATGGATTTTGGTAACAACATATATATATATAATGTTTTTCTTATTATATTTTTTTACCTGATAACCTTTAATGTTTGCTTTCTCTAATAGCATCACAGAACACTTGATGTCATCACCACTACAGTTATATATGAGACAAAGGAAAATCAATATATATATATTAATAAAATACTTAACAGTTGATACAACTACGTACCTTTTCCCTACAGCATCCGGAGCAAGAACTTTGAACCGGTCTACAAATTCCCTGAATGGTTTACGGGTTGGAAACCCAGCACAACTGATTCTGATTGCCTCCATAACTCCCTGATTATATTATGCGCTTTTAGTATCTGAAATCTATCTGTATTATAAAAAAGAATTCCAACTTACCCCACACCGAAGTTGTTGCAATATATTATGATTCTCAAATATATCAGGTTTCAAAAGATTATTAGGTTTGACACAACGAACATAATGTGGTTCTGTATGACTGAGCGTCTCAAGCAAAGATTGTAGTTGTTGCTGTGAAGATGACGACGACATGTGAGTTACAAGTTTGATAAATTACTTACAGCAAGTGAATTACAGCAGAAAATTAGGAAAACAGATAAACCTTGAACTTAGAACCTATTGACGAAAACTTGGATGATTTAGATTCTTCTGATACGGGTGGGAACAAGTTTGATACAAATGAGCATTTTGAAGCATTTAGAAGTGCCTGATGCTCTGCAACAACATAGTCCTTGTTCTTGTCCAAAAAAAACTCACTTTGATAAGTCACCTGAAATCATTTCAATTTTGATATATATATACAATTTTGGATGAATATATATATGTAGAATCTTAAAGAAATACAACTAGTATACATACATCACCGGCATAGTGACAAATGGTGAAATCTGTTTTCGCCAGCTTTGGTTTACTAAACCGTTTATGATCTTTGAATGTTTGGTAAAGCTTTTCTGCAAATGTTGCATGTGTAGATCTTGGAAACACGCTGCATAAGATTGGCATGTTTAGTTTATATATATATTCAAATTGCATCATTATATTTTTCAGACACCAAGCATGGACTTCTCCCTTGAACGGAGAAATAATTTCAACACATAATTGTGAAAATTAAAACCCCAAACATCATACGTATAGAAAACAGAGACAAAAGTAGTTGATCATATGAAAACGTATACATACCAAGCCTCGTCCAGAAGAGCAAGGATTCCCCCAGGTTTCTGAAGACAATTATGGCATAAAACATATATACTGTAAATATTTTTAGCACAATAAACATACAGAAATGTCAAGAGACCTTTTCAATGAGATCTAATATATCTTGATTATCCTCGAACTGTATGTAACTCCAGTCTATTTCCTCCTTAGTATATTCTTCTTGCTCCAACTTGAAAACATGCTGGCAAAGAGATTATTATATAAAACAAACACGTTAAGGGTATAATAGGTATATAATTACAACTGTATGTTTAGATAAGATTCAACTAAATTCACAGACCTGATTAAAATGTTGCTGCAGTTTCTCATTAGTTAGATTAATGCAAAACTGCTCGAAACTGCATAGGGCCGATTTGAATATATGTCAAACGAGAATAAAAAGCAACGGTAATGAAATAACCTAGTCTAAATGACGAAACCAAAGGCGTACCAGTTAAGCACCTGTTTGTCTTGAAACTTTCAAATCCATAAATATCCAGAACCCCAATGAAGAACTTTGAGTCAGAATCTTGACCAATGGAATTATTAATCTTGCTCACAATCCTGAATCAGTAAATAAAATTAATCGAAAAACATGAAATTGAAAGTATAGTAACAACTTTTTTTTTTTTTTCAAAATAACCTACCAGTCAAATAATTGTAAATAAACTATTTTAGCAAATGCATCTCTACTGATGGCTGCAGCAGTTGGATCAAGGCACTTTTTGATGCTTTCACCACGAGTTACAATCACACGCGTGCAGAAAGAATCTTCAAGTGCTATCTTATCACACCTGAACATAAGTAGTTGTATCAACCAGCCGGCCAGCTAAAACATCAAAACTGGACATGCTATTATAATCAGATAATTACATGAAGAGCTCAGCTGCAGTTTCGAGATGAAATCGTGATTGGTCATCTTTGGGTTGAGAGGAATCTGGTTCACTCCCTTTAGTGAACTCAATGTTACCTAAGTGAAGAATTGCAGCAACAACACGAAATATAGCATCCTGTAGAAGGAAAATAGTTTATGTAAGACTATTGTTAAAAAAAAAAACAATGATAATGTCTCTCAGGGTCAGAAACCTGTTCATCAGAGCTGATTCCAACAACATCCATAGCTTTCTTTGTAGCAAGATACTCTTTAGACTCGTCCACGCCTTTGAGTTCATAAAAGTTTGATTGATTAAGGTAATGAAACTTTCTTGGATTTCCAACTTTGTACTTTTCAGACTCCTGAAATGTGATTAATAAGTAGTTGTTTTTTTTAAGTTGAATGAGCAATATATGAAAGAAAGCTGGATCCAGTACCTCAGGTGGTGCAGCACATAACATGTAGAAACAATGATAATTTCTCTCAGGGTCAGAAACTTGACAGACGCGAGATCTTTCTAGCAAATAAGTTCTGATAGCAGCACCAGTGATGGTTCCGCTTTCGTTAAATTGGATCTCAACAAACTTACCAAAACGACTGTCATTTATATATGCAAAACAAAACAAAACAAAAAAAAGTTAATAATAATAAAGTGAAAAGAAGATTGATTGTTATTTTTTTTTTTTAAGTATTTGGTACCTTGAATTATTGTTTCTGACGGTCTTTGCATTACCAAAGGCTTCTAGAACCGGATTAGACTGCAAATTAAACAGAATTAATTAATGTTACAATGCATGCAGTGTATTTAGAAAAAATATATAAAAATATTGAATAATACTTCTAGAACTTGCTGTTCGACACTTCGTTTGCCCTCAGATGAAGGGCGACCTCCCATATAGGCAAGATACTGCATAAGGTTCTTGGTGCTTTCAGTTTTACCAGCTCCACTTTCTCCACTAACAAGAATTGATTGACTGATTTCCTGGTTGACCATCTGCCGGTAAGCAGTGTGTGCAATAGCATAAGGATGAGGACTGAGTTCCCCAAAAGGTGCTTGTTTGTAGTCAGCCATGACATCTGTAGTATACAACTGAGGTAATCTCTTGAAAGGGTTGACAGCAATTAAAATACTTCCTGTGTAAGTCTGGCCGCCGGCCGGAAATTAAAGGGAAATGTTAATTAATAATAATAATTAAAATTAAAATACTTGTTGAGGAGGAGGACTTAGGAGGACTTACGTATATTTGATCATGATGATATCTGGATTTTAAATTTTGTAGAACCCCAGGCTCATGAAGATAGGCCAACCTTGTCATATCATCGACTCCATATTCAGGGAACTCGGGATCCTTAGCATGCACAGCGGTTGCATTTGTTACTACTACTTGTTTTCCTGTTGACAATACAACCGTAAGCTTCTGATCATCGCTGATTTCCGAAACGTGACCGTCTACCCAGGCAACCTCAGGATCTTCAAGCCACACTTGAGATCCAACTATTACTTTGGATACACTAGCCGCCTGAATAATAATAATCATAATTACTATATATTATATATTGACAATTAATTATGAATGAAAATGAATGACATGCATGCATTTTTGTTTTGTTTTGTTTTGTATAAAGAAGAAGAAGAAAGAACCAAATTAACATCATCAAGTAGCAGTACGTAGTAATAATGAGTTCAAAAATGTTACCATCTGATCTCAAACAGAAAACCCCTACGTCATCCCAAATTCAGTATTAATTTGGATCTATTAATATATCAATACGCGGTAGAAATGCAGGATGATGATGATGATAGCGCAATATTCCGGCAGCGATTCTGTTATTCGATCAATTCCTCCGCCAATTATTATTATTATTATTATTATTATTATTATTATTATTATTATTATTATTATTATTATTATTATTATTCTTTCCTTCGATCGAGGGCAGTAGTTAGGTTTGATTTCTTCGTTCCTCTTTTCCCTTTTCAATTCGTCTTCGTCGTATATTTATGAGATTGTTTATGTTTTATTTGGATTGCTTTGTATGCAGCTCCCATTACTTTTAGGGTTCATACAATAAAAACTAGTTTTATACCCGTCCCTTAGACGGGTTGTACAACAAAATTATACAAAAACTTATATAAAGATTATATTTTCTTTATGTTAGTTTGTTACCACTACAATTTAAAACAACATTTGTATATGAAACTATCAACAAAAGTCAAAAGGGGGAGGGGGTGTCAAAGAGTCATTCTAAATGTTAAGCCAATTTGTAGACATATTTTTAGACGTTTTGCGTATCATCATGAATATATAGCAGCATGTAGGGATGGCAACGGGTCGGGTATGGGTCGGGTTTGGCTAATACCATACCCATACCCGGTTATAAAATCTCATACTATACCCGTTCCATTACCCGTCGGGTTTTTGTCGGGTATTACCCGTTAGGTATAGAGCATACCCGCAGGTATCGGGTATACCCATTGGTACTTGCATGTACACACACACACACACACACACACACACACACATATATATATATATATATATATATATATATATATATATATATATATATATAGGGGAAAGTTAATTTGAGAACACCTATATTTCGTGCGAACCGTGAGAACGGCATCTAAAACCATTCAAATTCCAAATTTCTTTTTACACTTGTCTTTATTACTAAAATTCCATCTCAAAAACACAAATTACGCGTAAAAATTTAAACGTATACGAAAATAATTTGTTTTTACACATGTGTAAATTTGCTGTTTATACATGTGTAAACTGTTTCATTTACACATGTGTAAAAAGTTAATTTAAAAGTGTTTTTGCAAGAAAAGATGACTTATTTGGAAAGAAAATTCATTTATTAATGTTGTATTTTGATTATAATGGGATTTGTATTAAAAAAAATTGATTTTGATTGATTTTTGTACTTGTTCTCACGGTTCTCACAATATTTAGCGTTCTCAAGATAACCCTCCCCTATATATATATATATATATATATATATATATATATAGGGCTGGGTTAAATTAAAAACCCTCACGAGTTGTGAAAACCCGTGAAAACCCTATGTAAAAACATTTTTTTTCCTGATTTTTTCAGAATAGCTTTTATATTCAATTTTATTAGTTTTGGCCAAAAAAAAAAAACAAAAAAGCGCCGAGTAGATTATTTGTTACACATATGTGTTACGTAATTTTTAAAAAAAAAATCTATTCGGCGCTTTTTTGATTTTTTTGGGCCGAAACTCATACAATTAAGTATACAAGCTATTCTAAAAAAATTAGAAAAAAACAATGTTGTTACATAGGGTTTTCACGGGTTTTCACAACTCAAGAGGGTTTTAACAGGATACTTAGCCTATATATATATATATATATATATATATATATTTATATTTATTTTCTTTTATAGTCTTATGTTTTAAGAAATCTAGAGTATATGAAATTGTAATAAGTAACATATATATTATCATCACCATAATAATCTTTGAAATATTTAATATGTAAATATAAATATATATTATAGTATGAATTTTGAAAACTATTTATATATTTCATAGCATATAAATATAAATAATAATGTTATTAGAATATATAATTTAGACAAAAAGTTTATTATTCAAATAATGAATCTATTAGAATGAAACATTATTAAAAAATAGTTAAGAAAGGATATATATAAAACTTAAAAGTATTCGGGTATATATTTCGGATAGACGGGTATTTAGTTTCGGGTAATCAGGTCGGGTATTACCTAATACCATACCCGTCCCATACCAACAAAATATTTTTTTTCCAATACCAAACCCGTCCCATACCCGTTGGGTATCGGGCATACCCGTCCCAAATGCTTCGGGTTTCGGGTAAATCTGTCGGGCTCGGGTTTTTTTTGCCATCCCTAGCAGCATGCAAGGTATTAAAAGATTATATAATCCTTTCAATAAAGTGATTACCAGGCCTTAGAAACGTAAATTATATTTCGTATGAATTTCAACTCATTTGACCCATCTCACCCATTTAGCTAATTTCGAGTTAAATACTTAGTGCTTACTATTGTAAAATTATTGGTAAATATACTACTCTAATGTAGCTATCTCAAATTTGATTGATAAATTTTAAAGATGTGGACTGATGATAAGAATGGGATGTAATTGTATGAGAAATTTAAATGCTTTTTTTAAGTTTACCTTAAATATAAAATGGGGGAAATTTTACCAAATCTAATGTGTGTCATGAACTTTTAGAGCAGTTTTGCATAACAAAAGTTATCCGCTAAACTTTTCATTCTTTTGAGTTAATTTTTTACCGCAAGCCATTGTTCTATATGGTCAAAACTAATCACCGAAGTAACAATGAATCAATCTATGCGACCACCAATATTTCACTAAACTTACCATTTTGCCCTCTTGAAACAATAAACACTTATAACAATCCTAGTGAGAGTTTGGTATAGATTTCCTATTTGATCGAACCTATTGATAATTAAGACACGAGTATTTTATGCAAAACAACTTTCTTTTTACTATTTTTTGTATAAGTGTAGATCTTATGCAAAACATTTTTTAATGTGTTTTGTATATGTGTAGCAAGAGATTCCATTAGTAATGGCCAAAGACTCCACATATCCATAAATACTTGGTGAAAAGTCATGTATGATAAAATTCCGTTAACTTTTTCTAAGACCTTCATATGCAAAACAAAAATAAAAAGTTGACAATGTTGAACAACTTATGTTGCAGCATGCATTGTATCAAACAACAACTTTATCTTTTAACATCAACAATTTTATTGTACAACACATACCTGGATGGTTAGATTTAAGTCACCTCTGAGTCGCATTATGAAGGAACATCAGACGGTGTGTCACTTGGTATCAATTTCGGCAAAGTCAATATAGTCTACTAAAAGTAATCAATAAATGCAAACATTGAATGTGTTAAGAATATGATGTTAGACATGACTAAACCATTTGAAGAAGCATACAATTTATGTCACTCCCACATAACATCCCTGTCTGAAAAATTCAAAAGCCAATGGTCCAAGGCATCCTACAAAGATGTAATTAATACAGTTTAAACAATATAAGTATGTGACTAATACTCTGTTGTCCAAGACACATGCCTGGGCACTCAGCCGACCAAAGTCAGATCTGACCCAATTAAAAATGGGTTCGCATCGACTGAGAACATGTCTAAACCTGCCTTAAACATGCTTAGCCAGCTAAAAAAAAGGCTTGAACCAACTTGTGATTCCTTGTTTTAATTCGGCTCCCTTTTTAGTCATCTTAATTCTCAAAATTCTTTACATAAAGCAAAGTAGGATAAAACCACATATTGCTTTTTAAAAATCTTTTGGGCATTATTTATGAAGAAAACTATATTAGATCTTTTATTACATCTGTAAATTAGTATTTAATTATTAATACTATAAGCCTATTATATATTTTGGTTTTTTAAACTATTGTGCCTAATCTTTCTCAGGCACGCGCCTTGCGCCGTTAACTATTATGGGCTGCTAATCTTATTATAATAGTATCTAACTGAGGAGTGAAGAATGGCTAGTACTGACATTAAGTATCTTAATTCCCCTGGTGGAGTCTTGTGGTATGTTATGTTCAGAGGTTAAAGTATTAACGTGTTGCAGGTGTGCTTGAACCTCTATACCAGTATGTCATTGGAGCTGAGCTTGCAGCAACTTGCATATTCCAAAACTTATCTTCAAATTGACTAAATTACAAAGTTAAACAATATATGTTATGTTATTAACCATCCAAATTAAATAAAAAAAGAACCAAAGTGTAATTGTACCTGACTAAAACATCAACCGAGCCCATTGTGCTTGACCATATTATGTTTTATTGCTTTCAACACTCAATAGGTTCATAGGACTTGTCTTGAACACGTCTTTATGTGGAACACCCACAAGAACAGCAGCACCCCAACCCTGCACTATATTTCAAAAAAATTTAAAAGCTTTTTCTAACAAATGTATTGAAAAATAAGCATGGAAGGGTATATAGTAACTTCACACATCATTAACACATTCAAAAGCAGAGATCATGACATTAATATGACCGATGCATTCGACATTCTTGTCAACTCCTCCCTAGGTCATCTGCGCAATCACTTCTTGCACTAGTCTCTTGTAATCTTTTTGGTTCAAAAACTCTGTAACTCTAGATTTCTTTGTTGTCTGTTGTAACAAAAACAAAAGAAACCATGATTAGTATAACTTATTCACATTTCAGATACAAAATATTCAACACATGTACAACAACTTCATGTCATTGTTTGTCCTAATAATTGTCCAAACACACCAACTGTTAGTCATAGATGATTAAATTTCATAAGAAATCAACAACAAAATTAACATAGACGTGTAGAAGCATATGCACAAACATCATTTTATTTTATAGAAATCTATATATAGTATTAAAAAAGCAAAATTGACCTCGAAGTTCAACGTGAATCTCAAGTGAGCATTTTTTCGAACACCTGGTGTGCAGAACTTCTTCCATTTTCTCTTGACGAAAGTTAGAGGCCTCTCTCGACTACCACCGTGCTTCCAACAACTGGATTGATAAGCAAATGAGAAGACTTCCCGAAAGCATAATACTTTTATTTCATGATTAAATTCAAGATGACATCATTGGGCATGCAATTACATATCTTAAATCATTGATTTTATTTTGACAACACAACTTCATTTTGGATCTGACTGATCTTAATGTATTGCAAACCAGGAAAACGTTACTTTGATTATCACAATCTGAACAGAAGCACGAAAACTGCTCCGATGACTAAGTCAATTGGGAGGAAGATGATGCTGATTAAACACACCTTTGGATTAGAGGGAGATGATTTTTTATCATTGAGGGCACAATATGATTATTCCTCTTTGGATTAGAGGGAGACGATTTTTTATCATTGAGAGCGGGTGAAGCCTATTATACCGGAGGTAGTTGACGGATGTAGTGGAGAAACAGAAGGAGAAAAAGTTTACTCGAGATCATGGGAGAGAGATTGGTGCAGCTTAATGGCGGGAAGTAACTGCTACTAAAACCAAAACTGATTAATTTATGTGGTCAGGATTTGATAATTTCTTGATCGGACGGTTGAATTCAAATGAAAAACAGTTTTAAAGGGCTGGCGTCAATATTATATTTAATACATACAAATTTTATATGACGACGTATTTGCTCTTTAAGGTTTCTATTTATGTTTATGCTCATTGCTTCCTTCCTTTAAAAGCAGCTTATGTGCTTATTCGGTTTCTGTTAAAACACTCTGTGTTGAACTAGAGGGCAACAGCTCGAGAGCTACCCAGTATCAGATCGGTAATAAGCTCAAACAAGTTGAGCCTTAACGTGTTCCCACCCTCTTGTGGGATAGGAAACAACAAACAAGAGGGTGTTACATAACCTTCGTATGTTTATCGGTGTTTATGTGGTTC
Organism: Ambrosia trifida; assembly: GCA_028751855.1. NCBI lineage: Eukaryota > Viridiplantae > Streptophyta > Magnoliopsida > Asterales > Asteraceae > Ambrosia > Ambrosia trifida. Next base: position 143,776,925 of record CM054125.1, read on the forward strand.
TCGCAACTGAACTCTCTGCAATAATTGATTATGATCAGTTTTTATCAAACATTTGACATTTCAAACACTTGACATTCCTAAATAGTTGTACTTGAAATAAAAAACCAATTGTACGTAAAGAACCGTGAGAACACCATACACATTTGTACTTACACTCTGTTCCAGCGTTTCATTAAAGGATGGAAAAGAAAGGATCTCCCTTCTATTCCTTTCTCTCTGGTTCCTTCTAAATTAGAAAGATTGAAAATCACCCTAAAAATCTCTTTATTATCCCTCTCATTCCTTCCCTTTCCCCCCTAAAAAAACTCTGGAACACATTTTTTTCCCACTTCCTTCCCAATCTTTTCTCTTCCATCATTTAATGAAACTAAGAACAGAGTGTTAGTGCTGACAATAATATGGTGGGATAGCTAGGAAACAAGAGAGCGTTACATAACCTTCGTATGCGTATAGGTGTTTATGTGGTTCTCGCAACTGATCAACTCTCTACAATAATTGATTATGATCAGTTTTTATCAAACACTTGACAGTTCAAACACCCCTTAAGTTTTGATGAAGGCTCCGGATATTCACACAATTGTGAATTTTATTCACACAACCTTATACGGGCCGTAGAGGGCTCTACGGCTTGTAGGGATCATTTTTGGATCATTCTACGGGCCGTAGAGACCTCTATGGCTCGTAGGTAATGATTGCCAATGATTGTGAGGTACAGTAATGATTGCCAATGATTGTGATCACCTCTACGGGCCGTAGAGGTCTCTACGGCTCGTAACTAACGTCTGATTAATTTGGGGATGAATGAGGGTGGGATGGATGAATAATTTTTTTAAAAAATACTCTCCTACGGGTCGCAGAGAGCTATACGGCCCGTAGGAAAACATTTTTTAAAAAATTTTGGAATGTTGTTTTATAAAGAAGTTCCATTTTTTTAGAAAAGGGTTTTTTTTTTTGTCTACGGGTCGTAGAGACCTCTACGGGCCGTAGATACAAGGGCCTCTATGACCACCTTTCAAACCTCTACGGGCCGTAGAGGGCTCTACGACCCGTAGAAAGTTTCCCTTTACGGGCCAGTAGAGGCATAAAGCCTATACGGGCCAGTAGAGGTTTTTTTTTTTTGTTAGTTTTAATTATGTTGTATAAGTTTTTTTTTATAAAAAAATGTTTTCATTTCTTATTGTATAGTTAAAATAATAAAAACAAAAAAAAATCTACTTAATAAATCATTATACATTATAAAAACAAAGTTACATCGGACTATCAGAAGAATCAGAACTACGAGGACTACCAGTTAGGTCAAACCACTCTGGAGGTCTTTGAGATAGCCTACGTCCCTCATCAAGACGATCCATGTATAGCGCCAACTATGGGTTGCGATCTACATCTACCCAAGTCGACCATGCTCCACTCGGATGTAGCATTGGAGCGTCGTCTGCTAGCTTAAGCATGATGTAGTGGTCGCCGTTCACGTGGGCTATCGAAATGATCCGATGTTCTGGCACGTTTTCAGGATGAGTTTGTAGAGGGAAGAAAGTGCTCGCTCCATCAGCAGCGAAGACTTGAAGGACCATAACCCAATAAGGGTTTACATTAGGCTATAAAAATATTTTCAAGAGTAAGAATTTCCAGCCTTTATAAACTGTTGTTCAGTATTCTTTGACCTACAGCACCTGAAAGTCCAACGAGATACCCATTTTAGTTTGTTAATACTATAATTAGGCTTCTCCTATAAGGATAGGAGATTCGGGGCCCCGTGACTAACCCAATAAGGGTGTACATTAGGCTATAAAATTATTTCCAAGAATAAGAATTTCCATCCTTTATAAATTGTTGTTCAGTATTCTTTGACCTACAACACCTGAAAGTCCAACGAGATACCCATTTTAGTTTGTTAATACTATAATTAGGCTTCTCCTATAAGGATAGGAGATTCGGGGCCCCGTGACTAACCCAATAAGGGTGTATATTAGGCTATAAAATTATTTCCAAGAGTAAGAATTTCCAGCCATTATAAACTGTTGTTCAGTATTCTTTGACCTACAGCACCTGAAAGTCCAACGAGATACCCATTTTAGTTTGTTAATACTATTATTAGGCTTCTCCTATAAGGATAGGAGATTCGGGGTCCCGTGACTAACCCAATAAGGGTGTACATTAGGCTATAAAATTATTTCCAAGAGTAAGAATTTCCAGCCTTTATAAACTGTTGTTCAGTATTCTTTGACCTACAACACCTGAAAGTCCAACGAGATACCCATTTTAGTTTGTTAATACTATAATTAGGCTTCTCATATAAGGATAGGAGATTCGGGGTCCCGTGACTAACCCAATAAGGGTGTACATTAGGCTATAAAATTATTTCCAAGAGTAAGAATTTCCAGCCTTTATAAACTGTTGTTCAGTATTCTTTGACCTACAGCACCTTAAAGTCCAACGAGATACCCATTTTAGTTTGTTAATACTATAATTAGGCTTTTCCTATAAGGATAGGAGATTCGGGGTCCCGTGACTAACCCAATAAGGGTGTACATTAAGCTATAAAATTATTTCCAAGAGTAAGAATTTCCAGCCTTTATACACTGTTATTCAGTATTCTTTGACCTACAGCACCTGAAAGTCCAACGAGATACCCATTTTAGTTTGTTAATACTATAATTAGGCTTCTCCTATAAGGACAGGAGATTCGGGGCCCCGTGACTAACCCAATAAGGGTGTACATTAGGCTATAAAATTATTTCCAAGAATAAGAATTTCCAGCCTTTATAAACTGTTGTTCAGTATTCTTTGACCTACAACACCTGAAAGTCCAACGAGATACCCATTTTAGTTTGTTAATACTATAATTTGGCTTCTCCTATAAGGATAGGAGATTCGGGGTCCCGTGACTAACCCAATAAGGGTGTACATTAGGCTATAATATTGTTTCCAAGAATAAGAATTTCCAGCCTTTATAAACTGTTGTTCAGTATTCTTTGACCTACAACACCTGAAAGTACAACGAGATACCCATTTTAGTTTGTTAATACTATAATTAGGCTTCTCCTATAAGGATAGGAGATTCGGTTCCCCGTGACTAACCCAATAAGGGTGTACATTAGGCTATAAAATTATTTCCAAGAATAAGAATTTCCAGCATTTATAAACTGTTGTTCAGTATTCTTTGACCTACAACACCTGAAAGTCCAACGAGATACCCATTTTAGTTTGTTAATACTATAATTAGGCTTCTCGTATAAGGATAGGAGATTCGGGGTCCCGTGACTAACTCAATAAGGGTGTACATTAGGCTATAAAAATATTTTCAAGAATAAGAATTTCCCGCCTTTATAAACTGTTGTTCAGTATTATTTGACCTACAGCACCTGAAAGTCCAATGAGATACCCATTTCAGTTTGTTAATACTTTAATTAGGCTTCTCCTATAAGGATAGGAGATTCGGGGTCCCGTGACTAACCCAATAAGGGTGTACATTAGAATATAAAATTATTTCCAAGAATAAGAATTTCCAGCCTTTATTAACTGTTGTTCAGTATTCTTTGACCTACATCACCTGAAAGTCCAACGAGATACCCATTTTAGTTTGTTAATACTATAATTAGGCTTCTCCTATAAGGATAGGAGATTCGGGGCCCCGTGACTACCCCAATAAGGGTGTACATTAGGCTATAAAATTATTTCCAAGAATAAGAATTTCCAGCATTTATAAACTGTTGTTTAGTATTCTTTGACCTACAGCACCTGAAAGTCCAACGAGATACCCATTTTAGTTTGTTAATACTATACTTAGGCTTCTCCTATGAGGATAGGAGATTCGGGCCCCGTGACTAACCCAATAAGGGTGTATAGTAGGCTATAAAATTATTTCCAAGAGTAAGAATTTCCAGCCTTTATAAACTGTTGTTCAGTATTCTTTCACCTACAGCACCTGAAAGTCCAACGAGATACCCATTTTAGTTTGTTAATACTATAATTAGGCTTCTCGTATAAGGATAGGAGATTCGGGGTCCCGTGACTAACTCAATAAGGGTGTACATTAGGCTATAAAAATATTTTCAAGAGTAAGAATTTCCAGCCTTTATAAACTGTTGTTCAGTATTATTTGACCTACAGCACCTGAAAGTCCAATGAGATACCCATTTTAGTTTGTTAATACTATAATTAGGCTTCTCCTATAAGGATAGGAGATTCGGGGTCCCGTGACTAACCCAATAAGGGTGTACATTAGGCTATAAAATTATTTCCAAGAATAAGAATTTCCAGCCTTTATTAACTGTTGTTCAGTATTCTTTGACCTACAGCACCTGAAAGTCCAACGAGATACCCATTTTAGTTTGTTAATACTATAATTAGGCTTCTCCTATAAGGATAGGAGATTCGGGGCCCCGTGACTAACCCAATAATGGTGTACATTAGGCTATAAAATTATTTCCAAGAATAAGAATTTCCAGCATTTATAAACTGTTGGTCAGTATTCTTTGACCTACAGCACCTGAAAGTCCAACGAGATACCCATTTTAGTTTGTTAATACTATAATTAGGCTTCTCCTATAAGGATAGGAGATTCGGGGCCCCGTGACTAACCCAATAAGGGTGTATATTAGGCTATAAAATTATTTCCAAGAGTAAGAATTTCCAGCCTTTATAAACTGTTGTTCAGTATTCTTTGACCTACAGCACCTGAAAGTCCAACGAGATACCCATTTTAGTTTGTTAATACTATAATTAGGCTTCTCGTAAAAGGATAGGAGATTCGGGGTCCCGTGACTAACCCAATAAGGGTGTACATTAGGCTATAAAATTATTTCCAAGAGTAAGAATTTCCAGCCTTTATAAACTGTTGTTCAGTATTCTTTGACCTACAGCACCTGAAAGTCCAACGAGATACCCATTTTAGTTTGTTAATACTATAATTAGGCTTCTCGTATAAGGATAGGAGATTCGGGGTCCCGTGACTAACTCAATAAGGGTGTACATTAGGCTATAAAAATATTTTCAAGAGTAAGAATTTCCAGCCTTTATAAACTGTTGTTCAGTATTCTTTGACCTACAACACCTGAAAGTCCAACGAGATACCCATTTTAGTTTTTTAATACTATAATTAGGCTTCTCCTATAAGGATAGGAGATTCGGGGTCCCGTGACTAACCCAATAAGGGTGTACATTAGGCTATAAAATTGTTTCCAAGAATAAGAATTTCCAGTCTTTATAAACTGTTGTTCAGTATTCTTTGACCTACAACACCTGAAAGTCCAACGATACACCCATTTTAGTTTGTTAATACTATAATTAGGCTTCTCCTATAAGGATAGGAGATTCGGTTCCCCGTGACTAACCCAATAAGGGTGTACATTAGGCTATAAAATTATTTCCAAGAATAAGAATTTCCAGCATTTATAAACTGTTGTTCAGTATTCTTTGACCTACAACACCTGAAAGTCCAACGAGATACCCATTTTAGTTTGTTAATACTATAATTAGGCTTCTCGTATAAGGATAGGAGATTCGGGGTCCCGTGACTAACTCAATAAGGGTGTACATTAGGCTATAAAAATATTTTCAAGAGTAAGAATTTCCAGCCTTTATAAACTGTTGTTCAGTATTATTTGACCTACAGCACCTGAAAGTCCAATGAGATACCCATTTTAGTTTGTTAATACTATAATTAGGCTTTTCCTATAAGGATAGGAGATTCGGGGTCCCGTGACTAACCCAATAAGGGTGTACATTAGGCTATAAAATTATTTCCAAGAATAAGAATTTCCAGCCTTTATTAACTGTTGTTCAGTATTCTTTGACCTACAACACCTGAAAGTCCAACGAGATACCCATTTTAGTTTGTTAATACTATAATTAGGCTTCTCCTATAAGGATAGGAGATTCGGGGCCCCGTGACTAACCCAATAAGGGTGTACATTAGGCTATAAAATTATTTCCAAGAATAAGAATTTCCAGCATTTATAAACTGTTGTTCAGTATTCTTTGACCTACAGCACCTGAAAGTCCAACGAGATACCCATTTTAGTTTGTTAATACTATAATTAGGCTTCTCCTATAAGGATAGGAGATTCGGGGCCCCGTGACTAACCCAATAAGGGTGTATATTAGGCTATAAAATTATTTCCAAGAGTAAGAATTTCCAGCCTTTATAAACTGTTGTTCAGTATTCATTGACCTACAGCACCTGAAAGTGCAACGAGATACCCATTTTAGTTTGTTAATACTATAATTAGGCTTCTTCTATAAGGACAGGAGATTCGGGGCCCCGTGACTAACTCAATAAGGGTGTACATTAGGCTATAAAATTATTTCCAAGAATAAGAATTTCCAGCCTTTATAAACTGTTATTCAGTATTCTTTGACCTACAACACCTGAAAGTCCAACGAGATACCCATTTTAGTTTGTTAATACTATAATTAGGCTTCTCCTATAAGGATAGGAGATTCGGGGTCCCGTGACTAACCCAATAAGGGTGTACATTAGGCTATAATATTGTTTCCAAGAATAAGAATTTCCAGCCTTTATAAACTGTTGTTCAGTATTCTTTGACCTACAACACCTGAAAGTCCAACGAGATACCCATTTTAGTTTGTTAATACTATAATTAGGCTTCTCCTATAAGGATAGGAGATTCGGTTCCCCGTGACTAACCCAATAAGGGTGTACATTAGGCTATAAAATTATTTCCAAGAATAAGAATTTCCAGCATTTATAAACTGTTGTTCAGTATTCTTTGACCTACAACACCTGAAAGTCCAACGAGATACCCATTTTAGTTTGTTAATACTATAATTAGGCTTCTCGTATAAGGATAGGAGATTCGGGGTCCCGTGACTAACTCAATAAGGGTGTACATTAGGCTATAAAAATATTTTCAAGAGTAAGAATTTCCAGCCTTTATAAACTGTGTTCAGTATTATTTGACCTACAGCACCTGAAAGTCCAATGAGATACCCATTTTAGTTTGTTAATACTATAATTAGGCTTCTCCTATAAGGATAGGAGATTCGGGGTCCCGTGACTAACCCAATAAGGGTGTACATTAGGCTATAAAATTATTTCCAAGAATAAGAATTTCCAGCCTTTATTAACTGTTGTTCAGTATTCTTTGACCTACAGCACCTGAAAGTCCAACGAGATACCCATTTTAGTTTGTTAATACTATAATTAGGCTTCTCCTATAAGGATAGGAGATTCGGGGCCCCGTGACTACCCCAATAAGGGTGTACATTAGGCTATAAAATTATTTCCAAGAATAAGAATTTCCAGCATTTATAAACTGTTGTTCAGTATTCTTTGACCTACAGCACCTGAAAGTCCAACGAGATACCCATTTTAGTTTGTTATTACTATACTTAGGCTTCTCCTATAAGGATAGGAGATTCGGGGCCCCGTGACTAACCCAATAAGGGTGTATATTAGGCTATAAAATTATTTCCAAGAGTAAGAATTTCCAGCCTTTATAAACTGTTGTTCAGTATTCTTTCACCTACAGCACCTGAAAGTCCAACGAGATACCCATTTTAGTTTGTTAATACTATAATTAGGCTTCTCCTATAAGGATAGGATATTCGGGGTCACGTGACTAACCCAATAAGGGTGTACATTAGGCTATAAAATTATTTCCAAGAATAAGAATTTCCAGCCTTTATAAACTGTTGTTCAGTATTCTTTGACCTACAGCACCTGAAAGTCCAACGAGATACCCATTTTAGTTTGTTAATACTATAATTAGGCTTCTCCTATAAGGATAGGAGATTCGGGGTCCCGTGACTAACCCAATAAGGGTGTACATTAGGCTATAAAATTATTACCAAGAATAAGAATTTCCAGCCTTTATAAACTGTTGTTCAGTATTCTTTGACCTACAGCACCTGAAAGTCAAACGAGATACCCATTTTAGTTTGTTAATACTATAATTAGGCTTCTCCTATAAGGATAGGAGATTTGGGGCCCCGTGACTAACCCAATAAGGGTGTATATTAGACTATAAAATTATTTCCAAGAGTAAGAATTTCCAGCCTTTATAAACTGTTGTTCAGTATTCTTTGACCTACAGCACCTGAAAGTCCAACGAGATACACATTTTAGTTTGTTAATACTATTATTAGGCTCCTCCTATAAGGATAGGAGATTCGGGGTCCCGTGACTAACCCAATAAGGGTGTACATTAGGCTATAAAATTATTTCCAAGAGTAAGAATTTCCAGCCTTTATAAACTGTTGTTCAGTATTCTTTGACCTACAACACCTGAAAGTCCAACGAGATACCCATTTTAGTTTGTTAATACTATAATTAGGCTTCTCCTATAAGGATAGGAGATTCGGGGTCCCGTGACTAACCCAATAAGGGTGTACATTAGGCTATAAAATTATTTCCAAGAATAAGAATTTCCAGCCTTTATTAACTGTTGTTCAGTATTCTTTGACCTACAGCACCTGAAAGTCCAACGAGATACCCATTTTAGTTTGTTAATACTATAATTAGGCTTCTCCTATAAGGATAGGAGATTCGGGGCCCCGTGACTACCCCAATAAGGGTGTACATTAGGCTATAAAATTATTTCCAAGAATAAGAATTTCCAGCATTTATAAACTGTTGTTCAGTATTCTTTGACCTACAGCACCTGAAAGTCCAACGAGATACCCATTTTAGTTTGTTAATACTATACTTAGGCTTCTCCTATAAGTGTAACACCCCAAAACCATTCGTTCGCCTAACTACGCCTAATGGCATGATTAGAAATATAATAACACGAGACTTAGAGGATAATAATATGGGTTATATTCTAACATGGAAATAACCTAGTTAATAATATTATGTTTATAAATTAATAAAAGGTGTTTGAAACTAGCTTATGAGTTAGTTTTTATACGAAAATGACAGTGGGAAAACTTGAGGGACCATAGTTGCCAAAATGGTAAAGTGGGTATTATTAATAAGAATAAAACACACCAAAACACACACATGAAGTGTGTGTGTCGTGTATAATGATCAGGAGATCATTTCTCCTTCCTTAACCAAACCCTAAACATCAACTCTTGCTCAAATCAAAGCTAAATCAAAGGGGAAATCGATTCCCTAGCAAGAAACAAGTCATCTAAGGCCTAATGAACATCAAGGTACCTTCTATTTGATATAATTTGATGTTAATACCCGTTTTTGATTTGGTCAAAAACTAGGGTTTTGATAAAACGTGAAATTTATGGTTAAAAGAGGTTGCTCTAGTCTTGGGGAACCTCAAACATACCTAATTTAGTTACAAATCACACTTAATATGTGTATTTGGTTTTGATCATATGATTATGTTCATGTGTAGAATTTGGGGTTTAACCTCTAGGTTGAATCCACTCATATCTAGTAACCTTTTGTGACTCTTAGAAGTTGTTGTATGAGAAATTTAGGCAAAATAGTCAGACTAATGTATTATGATGATGATTAGACAAATGGTTATGTTATGGCTAATCTTGAGCTTTAAAACTAAACAAATTGGTGGGTGCACACCAAGTGTTTGATGAAATGTCTCAATAGTCTTGTTTGCAAATTGAGGTGATAACTTGATTTGGGTAATCATGGAATTACCCGCATATAAAACGTGAAACACATGTTTAAAAGATGAATCACACCATACATGAAAAGTATAGCCAAATGATAATTGGGAAAACGAAATAATGGTGTGAATAAACTCATGGGATGTGTTAGTTATTGGATATGATGACTAACTTAACTAATCTTGTGAGTATAGTGAAGGTTGATCTTGTCAAGCTAGGTGCAAGCTTGGATGGAATGGATCAACGAACAAAACGGGTCAAGCGGATATGAGCCTAAAGTGCAAGTAAATGGGAATGAATACAAGTAAGTTTTTCTTACACCAATATACTATAACATAGCTTAAATTGTTATAAACATTAGTTTCAAATCTTGAGTGTGAGGTAAAGATAAACCCCAAGGGGTAGAATCTATTAAGTGAGTTGCCTTATGTGCACTCAATACAAAATGTGGTTTATGACCTTAATCGAGATAATGAGTTATGACCAAATGGAGAAATCCATCAAACGGGTCAACTAATAAAGATATGTGAGAAATGATGTTTTAATCCAAATTAAACCAATTGAATGGAGTCGTTAAGCATGATGTTAAATGGGTCAAGTTTGTTTCACTTGAACCATACATAAAAACTTGGGTAACATAGCATTATGAACTAGGAGTCTAAACGGGTCAAATGGTGATGTCCTCACCATGTGAATCCAACACTTGATGCTTGTATTCCAAGCATTAAGATTCATAAAGTTAAACGGGTCAAATGGCAAGTTATTGCCATTTGAGTTCCGAGAAATTAACGTTGTCTATTTAGTAAGCATACAGGTAGATGCAATTGCGCGTGCATTCTTGATGTTAAGAATCATGGAGGATAAACACAAGGTATGGATATGGGTCAAGGCCACCCGGTAAGTCCGTAGTCAAATAAACGCCTTCGGGCGAAGCAACATAGGTGATAAAGTACCCACATGAAGTGTGGGTGCAAATCAAGTAAGTTATTTCCATAACTATGTCTAATGCGCGCTAAGGCGCTTAGAATCGACCACATTAGAACAATCTTGAGAAATGTTGAAAATCTAAGTCCGTATGGACTTAGAAGTTTTTAAACAAGTCATTGAGTCCAAAACAATGGGTTTGAATCAAGAAGAGTCGCCATGAATGGCTAAATCGAAAGATTTGGCTAGGAGGGGCATTTTGGGAATTTATAAAGATTTACTAAAGGATAAATCTAATAACAAAGTCATAATGAAACAAATCGGATAAACGCTTTTGTTGATCAAGTGTCTAATGACTTGACAACTCAAACGGTATGCAATTTAAGTGGTCAAAAGTGCCTTGTTTGAATTAAGGCCTTAATGGGTCAAATTGGCTAAAAGTCGCCATAAACATTCAAAACTAAGAACCGGATCATGGCGACATAAACCGGACCATAATTTCAGTCAAACAAAGGTTTATTTAGTCGGCAAGTCATTACTTAGGCTTCGGGAATCATCAAATGCGGTTGCGACATGATTCCCATGCTTAAAAATCACCAAATTCACCTCAGAAGCTTCGAGCGGCCGCTCACAGAGGCCGAGCGGCCGCGCGCTTTGACCTGCACGTCAGCACGAACTTTAAAATTGCGTATAAAATCGTAGAAAAATCGTTAGGAGGTGTTCTTTATATGCCTGGAAAGCTCTCGGAGCGTAGAACAGTTCTCATTTGAAAGTCGAAGTCAGATTTTGGGGTTTAGAAGGGGTAAAAGCGATCCGAACAGCTGCTGCGCATAAGTTGCAGCAGTTTGTTCTCCCGATAAAGGGCCGTTTGGCCTGGTTCGTTCCGTATCAACGTGTAACGAATACCGTACTAGTTTAAATGTATCATTGACAACCCACTAACCATTTTTGTGAAATGGTGCTAGGTAAACAAGTGAAGGAAGTCCCGGAGCAAGGATCAAGTCGCGAGAAGAGCCGAACACACCCGATCACCCATACAAGCTTCCGCACTAGAATCTAAGGAACTCCCGTTAAAAACACAAACTTTAATACATTCTTTTTGTAGCAATGATGTAAAATTTATTGGAACTAAACGTGTATGGGATTCATTAAGTTGGGTTTTCATAATTTACCAAAGTTTTAATCGGGAGTGGTTTAAGTAAGGTCCAAACCCGTATGATTAGGCGTTGATCGCGTGATTACGGGTTAGGGTCTTACAAGTGGTATCAGAGCCATAGGTTTGAGGGATCCGAGTGTCGTGAAGGATACTTGGACTCAAACCGTGCGCTCAAAGTGTTGAAGGGTGTTCGGTTCGAGACTTGATCGAGGAATCCGGTAAGTAATATCTGCAATAACAATCCGGTTTGATCAGAGATTGTTATATGTAACCAATAAGGATATTGTGTATACACACGACATCTCAAAAGCTTGGTAAGGAAATGGTTAGGTGACATAGGGCCTATCCAAAGTTTAACTCGGACAACGACATTCTTGTATAACAAGAATTCTAGCACTACTATTGCAACGATGCACACTAATACTAAAATGTGATATTACTAATTAATTGATTTTGTAAATGTGACAGGGATGAGAACAATTATTCGATCGATATAGGATCGAATAAATCACCAAATGAGGTGGTAGATGGTTCGGGAGCACGACTGATAACATGCTCACTAAGGACCAAGTCAAGTAACGACTCGGATTAACGGATATTTAACAAAAAGGGAATACAAGGGCAAGTATTAATCAGTCAGGTACATGCTCTAAATTATATTAAACGTATTAGTATGCAAGCATCACATGAAGGATGGTACTTGCATACGCAAGCAAGAAGCTAAATGGGAAATGTGCATTGTTCACACTAGTGAACAATCAATACACAAACGTAACTTGAACATCGAGACCGGGTTGGGGGTAATCATCCAAAACTAACGTTTAAAAATCAAAGGATGCTAGAAAGGCGTTGTGATCATACCAATGAGTGTGATCACACAAAGCTTTACAAAACGAGAACACAACGTTTATTCTTAATGGACGAAGGTAACACCTAATATTGAATAATTTATCAAGGAAGGGTTTTACCAAATAAAATAAGGGACACAAGCATGAGCTGAAGCCTTGCTTACATAGGATGTGATGTACTAATTATAACAAGTCCATGTGTACCATATACGGATTGCTTACCCTGGCCAGGTAAGTGTTAAACGTATGATACTATGGGTTTCTTACAATTGATACATATACAACCTATGTAACAAGGTCTAAGTAAGTGTGAGGTGTCGGGACAATCATGGATTAGTAAAATATGGCCCGAAGGGCCATGAAAAACAAAGAGGCAAGGAAAAACCAAGGTATAAGCGACCCGTGGGGATCGTAGAGGCCGAGGTATTGCTTCAGTAAATCAATCATAACTACGGTTTTGGTTGATAAATCATAAACAACGGACATGGGCCGTGATAAACCCATGGGTCAACTGGACTTTCGAGTCAGTGACAAAATTATAAACTAATAAGCCAAGGTATAAGCAATCCTGAGCGGGTTGTAGAGACCAAGGCAGTTGCACTCTTAATCAACGTCATGAACTTGGTTGAATAAAAGTGCAAAAACATGATCATAAACAACGGTCTTGGGCCGTGACAAATCAGTAACTCATTCAACCCTCGGGTTAAAGATGAAAAAGTGTAAACTGCAATAATATTAGATTGTGTCGTTGGTACAATTTAATGCAAATTATAATAACGGTTGGATTGTATAGTTATTACAATCGGATGCAAACCGTGATAACAGGAGATTAGTCGATACAATGAGTTGTAATGACCGATCTACACCGTGTTTATGAAAAGAAAACCGACCTCAATTTATAGTGAGATCGGTAATCATCAAAAGGACTTTTAGAAACTAAGCGTTCTATATATATAAACGATTTGAAGTCTAAAACTCAAAAGTCTTTAAACGGGTCGGTTGGGGCAGTGACCACCAATCGAGTTAGCAAAACGGGAACTTGGGTAAACCAAATAAATGGCAAATTCTTAAAGTAAGGATTAGCCAAAGAAAGGAAAATGTTAGTGTAAAGCAAGGTTTGTTATAATATTATAGCAAACCAAAAAGAAACAAGGATTGGATTCGGGGGTGAATCCAAGAAGCTAGAAAACGGCTATGTTAAAAAGTCGGGTTAGTCTTGGAAACCAAGACAAATTACTTGTTAGTAATAGAAGCATAGACATGTATGTGTATGCATGCTACAATCGAGTATTACAGTAGATGCTCTAAGGTGCATGATAGAATGGCCCCTTAAAACATTACATCATTCGGGATAATAGTAGACGGGATAGTCTACGGATCTAGGGAAGACCTATGAAGAACATAGGTAGCTAAAATGTCGGGTAGGGGGTAAGTATGTAGATATTGCCCCTAATTAACCGAAATAATAGGATGACTCAAGTCATATTATGAAAGCTAAGGCTTCCATATAATAAAAGTTAGAAAGCCGAGTAAAGGGATAAAAACAATAAGTATATAGTACTACTCGTTAGACTATAGAATGTCAAGGGATTGAGCGATGCACAAAATTGATTAGAGACACTAAGGTTCTTGGCTGCGACCAAAGCAACAACACAAGAAAGGTTTCGAGGACGAAACCTCTTTAAGGGGGGTAGACTTGTAACACCCCAAAACCATTCGTTCGCCTAACTACGCCTAATGGCATGATTAGAAATATAATAACACGAGACTTAGAGGATAATAATATGGGTTATATTCTAACATGGAAATAACCTAGTTAATAATATTATGTTTATAAATTAATAAAAGGTGTTTGAAACTAGCTTATGAGTTAGTTTTTATACGAAAATGACAGTGGGAAAACTTGAGGGACCATAGTTGCCAAAATGGTAAAGTGGGTATTATTAATAAGAATAAAACACACCAAAACACACACATGAAGTGTGTGTGTCGTGTATAATGATCAGGAGATCATTTCTCCTTCCTTAACCAAACCCTAAACATCAACTCTTGCTCAAATCAAAGCTAAATCAAAGGGGAAATCGATTCCCTAGCAAGAAACAAGTCATCTAAGGCCTAATGAACATCAAGGTACCTTCTATTTGATATAATTTGATGTTAATACCCGTTTTTGATTTGGTCAAAAACTAGGGTTTTGATAAAACGTGAAATTTATGGTTAAAAGAGGTTGCTCTAGTCTTGGGGAACCTCAAACATACCTAATTTAGTTACAAATCACACTTAATATGTGTATTTGGTTTTGATCATATGATTATGTTCATGTGTAGAATTTGGGGTTTAACCTCTAGGTTGAATCCACTCATATCTAGTAACCTTTTGTGACTCTTAGAAGTTGTTGTATGAGAAATTTAGGCAAAATAGTCAGACTAATGTATTATGATGATGATTAGACAAATGGTTATGTTATGGCTAATCTTGAGCTTTAAAACTAAACAAATTGGTGGGTGCACACCAAGTGTTTGATGAAATGTCTCAATAGTCTTGTTTGCAAATTGAGGTGATAACTTGATTTGGGTAATCATGGAATTACCCGCATATAAAACGTGAAACACATGTTTAAAAGATGAATCACACCATACATGAAAAGTATAGCCAAATGATAATTGGGAAAACGAAATAATGGTGTGAATAAACTCATGGGATGTGTTAGTTATTGGATATGATGACTAACTTAACTAATCTTGTGAGTATAGTGAAGGTTGATCTTGTCAAGCTAGGTGCAAGCTTGGATGGAATGGATCAACGAACAAAACGGGTCAAGCGGATATGAGCCTAAAGTGCAAGTAAATGGGAATGAATACAAGTAAGTTTTTCTTACACCAATATACTATAACATAGCTTAAATTGTTATAAACATTAGTTTCAAATCTTGAGTGTGAGGTAAAGATAAACCCCAAGGGGTAGAATCTATTAAGTGAGTTGCCTTATGTGCACTCAATACAAAATGTGGTTTATGACCTTAATCGAGATAATGAGTTATGACCAAATGGAGAAATCCATCAAACGGGTCAACTAATAAAGATATGTGAGAAATGATGTTTTAATCCAAATTAAACCAATTGAATGGAGTCGTTAAGCATGATGTTAAATGGGTCAAGTTTGTTTCACTTGAACCATACATAAAAACTTGGGTAACATAGCATTATGAACTAGGAGTCTAAACGGGTCAAATGGTGATGTCCTCACCATGTGAATCCAACACTTGATGCTTGTATTCCAAGCATTAAGATTCATAAAGTTAAACGGGTCAAATGGCAAGTTATTGCCATTTGAGTTCCGAGAAATTAACGTTGTCTATTTAGTAAGCATACAGGTAGATGCAATTGCGCGTGCATTCTTGATGTTAAGAATCATGGAGGATAAACACAAGGTATGGATATGGGTCAAGGCCACCCGGTAAGTCCGTAGTCAAATAAACGCCTTCGGGCGAAGCAACATAGGTGATAAAGTACCCACATGAAGTGTGGGTGCAAATCAAGTAAGTTATTTCCATAACTATGTCTAATGCGCGCTAAGGCGCTTAGAATCGACCACATTAGAACAATCTTGAGAAATGTTGAAAATCTAAGTCCGTATGGACTTAGAAGTTTTTAAACAAGTCATTGAGTCCAAAACAATGGGTTTGAATCAAGAAGAGTCGCCATGAATGGCTAAATCGAAAGATTTGGCTAGGAGGGGCATTTTGGGAATTTATAAAGATTTACTAAAGGATAAATCTAATAACAAAGTCATAATGAAACAAATCGGATAAACGCTTTTGTTGATCAAGTGTCTAATGACTTGACAACTCAAACGGTATGCAATTTAAGTGGTCAAAAGTGCCTTGTTTGAATTAAGGCCTTAATGGGTCAAATTGGCTAAAAGTCGCCATAAACATTCAAAACTAAGAACCGGATCATGGCGACATAAACCGGACCATAATTTCAGTCAAACAAAGGTTTATTTAGTCGGCAAGTCATTACTTAGGCTTCGGGAATCATCAAATGCGGTTGCGACATGATTCCCATGCTTAAAAATCACCAAATTCACCTCAGAAGCTTCGAGCGGCCGCTCACAGAGGCCGAGCGGCCGCGCGCTTTGACCTGCACGTCAGCACGAACTTTAAAATTGCGTATAAAATCGTAGAAAAATCGTTAGGAGGTGTTCTTTATATGCCTGGAAAGCTCTCGGAGCGTAGAACAGTTCTCATTTGAAAGTCGAAGTCAGATTTTGGGGTTTAGAAGGGGTAAAAGCGATCCGAACAGCTGCTGCGCATAAGTTGCAGCAGTTTGTTCTCCCGATAAAGGGCCGTTTGGCCTGGTTCGTTCCGTATCAACGTGTAACGAATACCGTACTAGTTTAAATGTATCATTGACAACCCACTAACCATTTTTGTGAAATGGTGCTAGGTAAACAAGTGAAGGAAGTCCCGGAGCAAGGATCAAGTCGCGAGAAGAGCCGAACACACCCGATCACCCATACAAGCTTCCGCACTAGAATCTAAGGAACTCCCGTTAAAAACACAAACTTTAATACATTCTTTTTGTAGCAATGATGTAAAATTTATTGGAACTAAACGTGTATGGGATTCATTAAGTTGGGTTTTCATAATTTACCAAAGTTTTAATCGGGAGTGGTTTAAGTAAGGTCCAAACCCGTATGATTAGGCGTTGATCGCGTGATTACGGGTTAGGGTCTTACAATAAGGATAGGAGATTCGGGGCCCCGTGACTAACCCAATAAGGGTGTATATTAGGCTATAAAATTATTTCCAAGAGTAAGAATTTCCAGCCTTTATAAACTGTTGTTCAGTATTCTTTGACCTACAGCACCTCAAAGTCCAACGAGATACCCATTTTAGTTGGTTAATACTATAATTAGGCTTCTCCTATAAGGATAGGAGATTCGGGGTCACGTGACTAACCCAATAAGGGTGTACATTAGGCTATAAAATTATTTCCAAGAATAAGAATTTCCAGCCTTTATAAACTGTTGTTCAGTATTCTTTGACCTACAACACCTGAAAGTCCAACGAGATACCCATTTTAGTTTGTTAATACTATAATTAGGCTTCTCCTATAAGGATAGGAGATTCGGGGTCCCGTGACTAACCCAATAAGGGTGTACATTAGGCTATAAAATTATTACCAAGAATAAGAATTTCCAGCCTTTATAAACTGTTGTTCAGTATTCTTTGACCTACAGCACCTGAAAGTCAAACGAGATACCCATTTTAGTTTGTTAATACTATAATTAGGCTTCTCTTAAAAGGATAGGAGATTTGGGGCCCCGTGACTAACCCAATAAGGGTGTATATTAGACTATAAAATTATTTCCAAGAGTAAGAATTTCCAGCCTTTATAAACTGTTGTTCAGTATTCTTTGACCTACAGCACCTGAAAGTCCAACGAGATACACATTTTAGTTTGTTAATACTATTATTAGGCTTCTCCTATAAGGATAGGAGATTCGGGGTCCCGTGACTAACCCAATAAGGGTGTACATTAGGCTATAAAATTATTTCCAAGAGTAAGAATTTCCAGCCTTTATAAACTGTTGTTCAGTATTCTTTGACCTACAACACCTGAAAGTCCAACGAGATACCCATTTTAGTTTGTTAATACTATAATTAGGCTTCTCCTATAAGGATAGGAGATTCGGGGTCCCGTGACTAACCCAATAAGGGTGTACATTAGGCAATAAAATTATTTCCAAGAATAAGAATTTCCAGCCTTTATTAACTGTTGTTCAGTATTCTTTGACCTACAGCACCTGAAAGTCCAACGAGATACCCATTTTAGTTTGTTAATACTATAATTAGGCTTCTCCTATAAGGATAGGAGATTCGGGGCCCCGTGACTACCCCAATAAGGGTGTACATTAGGCTATAAAATTATTTCCAAGAATAAGAATTTCCAGCATTTATAAACTGTTGTTCAGTATTCTTTGACCTACAGCACCTGAAAGTCCAACGAGATACCCATTTTAGTTTGTTAATACTATACTTAGGCTTCTCCTATAAGGATAGGAGATTCGGGGCCCCGTGACTAACCCAATAAGGGTGTATATTAGGCTATAAAATTATTTTCAAGAGTAAGAATTTCTAGCCTTTATAAACTGTTGTTCAGTATTCTTTGACCTACAGCACCTAAAAATCCAACGAGATACCCATTTTAATTTGTTAATACTATAATTAGGCTTCTCCTATAAGGATAGGAGATTCGGGGTCCCGTGACTAACCCAATAAGGGTGTACATTAGGCTATAAAAATATTTTCAAGAGTAAGAATTTCCATCCTTTATAAACTGTTGTTCAGTATTCTTTGACCTACAGCATCTGAAAGTCCAACGAGATACCCATTTTAGTTTGTTAATACTATAATTAGGCTTCTCCTATAAGGATAGGAGATTCGGGGCTCCGTGACTAACCCAATAAGGGTGTACATTAGGCTATAAAATTATTTCCAAGAATAAGAATTTCCAGCCTTTATAAACTGTTGTTCAGTATTCTTTGACCTACAGCACCTGAAAGTCCAACGAGATACCCATTTTAGTTTGTTAATACTATACTTAGGCTTCTCCTATAAGGATAGGAGATTCGGGGCCCCGTGACTGACCCAATAAGGGTGTATATTAGGCTATAAAATTATTTCCAAGAGTAAGAATTTCCAGCCTTTATAAACTGTTGTTCAGTATTCTTTGACCTACAGCACCTGAAAGTCCAACGAGATACCCATTTTAGTTTGTTAATACTATAATTAGGCTTCTCCTATAAGTATAGGAGATTCGGGGTCCCGTGACTAACCCAATAAGGGTGTACATTAGGCTATAAAATTATTTCCAAGAATAAGAATTTCCAGCCTTTATAAACTGTTGTTCAGTATTCTTTGACCTACAGCACCTGAAAGTCCAACGAGATACCCATTTTACTTTGTTAATACTATAATTAGGCTTCTCCTATAAGGATAGGGGATTCGGGGCCCCGTGACTAACCCAATAAGGGTGTACATTAGGCTATAAAATTATTTCCAAGAATAAGAATTTCCAGCCTTTATAAACTGTTGTTCAGTATTCTTTGACCTACAGCACTTGAAAGTCAAACGAGATACCCATTTTAGTTTGTTAATACTATAATTAGGCTTCTCCTATAAGGATAGGAGATTTGGGGCCCCGTGAGTAACCCAATAAGGGTGTATATTAGACTATAAAATTATTTCCAAGAGTAAGAATTTCCAGCCTTTATAAACTGTTGTTCAGTATTCTTTGACCTACAACACCTGAAAGTCCAATGAGATACACATTTTAGTTTGTTAATACTATTATTAGGCTTCTCCTATAAGGATAGGAGATTCGGGGTCCCGTGACTAACCCAATAAGGGTGTACATTAGGCTATAAAATTATTTCCAAGAGTAAGAATTTCCAGCCTTTATAAACTGTTGTTCAGTATTCTTTGACCTACAACACCTGAAAGTCCAACGATATACCCATTTTAGTTTGTTAATACTATAATTAGGCTTCTCCTATAAGGACAGGAGATTCGGGGCCCCGTGACTAACCCAATAAGGGTGTACATTAGGCTATAAAATTAATACCAAGAATAAGAATTTCCAGCCTTTATAAACTGTTGTTCAGTATTCTTTGACCTACAGCACCTGAAAGTCAAACGAGATACCCATTTTAGTTTGTTAATACTATAATTAGGCTTCTCCTATAAGGATAGGAGATTTGGGGCCCCGTGACTAACCCAATAAGGGTGTATATTAGACTATAAAATTATTTCCAAGAGTAAGAATTTCCAGCCTTTATAAACTGTTGTTCAGTATTCTTTGACCTACAGCACCTGAAAGTCCAACGAGATACACATTTTAGTTTGTTAATACTATTATTAGGCTTCTCCTATAAGGATAGGAGATTCGGGGTCCCGTGACTAACCCAATAAGGGTGTACATTAGGCTATAAAATTATTTCCAAGAGTAAGAATTTCCAGCCTTTATAAACTGTTGTTCAGTATTCTTTGACCTACAACACCTGAAAGTCCAACGAGATACCCATTTTAGTTTGTTAATACTATAATTAGGCTTCTCCTATAAGGATAGGAGATTCGGGGTCCCGTGACTAACCCAATAAGGGTGTACATTAGGCTATAAAATTATGTCAAAGAATAAGAATTTCCAGCCTTAATTAACTGTTGTTCAGTATTCTTTGACCTACAGCACCTGAAAGTCCAACGAGATACCCATTTTAGTTTGTTAATACTATAATTAGGCTTCTTCTATAAGGATAGGAGATTCGGGGCCCCGTGACTACCCCAATAAGGGTGTACATTAGGCTATAAAATTATTTCCAAGAATAAGAATTTCCAGCATTTATAAACTGTTGTTCAGTATTCTTTGACCTACAGCACCTGAAAGTCCAACGAGATACCCATTTTAGTTTGTTAATACTATACTTAGGCTTCTCCTATAAGGATAGGAGATTCGGGGCCCCGTGACTAACCCAATAAGGGTGTATATTAGGCTATAAAATTATTTCCAAGAGTAAGAATTTCCAGCCTTTATAAACTGTTGTTCAGTATTCTTTCACCTACAGCACCTGAAAGTCCAACGAGATACCCATTTTAGTTTGTTAATACTATAATTAGGCTTCTCCTATAAGGATAGGATATTCGGGGTCCCGTGACTAACCCAATAAGGGTGTACATTAGGCTATAAAATTATTTCCAAGAATAAGAATTTCCAGCCTTTATAAACTGTTGTTCAGTATTCTTTCACCTACAGCACCTGAAAGTCCAACGAGATACCCATTTTAGTTTGTTAATACTATAATTAGGCTTCTCCTATAAGGATAGGATATTCGGGGTCCCGTGACTAACCCAATAAGGGTGTACATTAGGCTATAAAATTATTTCCAAGAATAAGAATTTCCAGCCTTTATAAACTGTTGTTCAGTATTCTTTGACCTACAGCACCTGAAAGTCCAACGAGATACCCATTTTAGTTTGTTAATACTATAATTAGGCTTCTCCTATAAGGACAGGAGATTCGGGGCCCCGTGACTAACCCAATAAGGGTGTACATTAGGCTATAAAATTAATACCAAGAATAAGAATTTCCAGCCTTTATAAACTGTTGTTCAGTATTCTTTGACCTACAGCACCTGAAAGTCAAACGAGATACCCATTTTAGTTTGTTAATACTATAATTAGGCTTCTCCTATAAGGATAGGAGATTTGGGGCCCCGTGACTAACCCAATAAGGGTGTATATTAGACTATAAAATTATTTCCAAGAGTAAGAATTTCCAGCCTTTATAAACTGTTGTTCAGTATTCTTTGACCTACAGCACCTGAAAGTCCAACGAGATACACATTTTAGTTTGTTAATACTATTATTAGGCTTCTCCTATAAGGATAGGAGATTCGGGGTCCCGTGACTAACCCAATAAGGGTGTACATTAGGCTATAAAATTATTTCCAAGAGTAAGAATTTCCAGCCTTTATAAACTGTTGTTCAGTATTCTTTGACCTACAACACCTGAAAGTCCAACGAGATACCCATTTTAGTTTGTTAATACTATAATTAGGCTTTTCCTATAAGGATAGGAGATTCGGGGTCCCGTGACTAACCCAATAAGGGTGTACATTAGGCTATAAAATTATTTCCAAGAGTAAGAATTTCTAGCCTTTATAAACTGTTGTTCAGTATTCTTTGACCTACAGCACCTAAAAATCCAACGAGATACCCATTTTAATTTGTTAATACTATAATTAGGCTTCTCCTATAAGGATAGGAGATTCGGGGTCCCGTGACTAACCCAATAAGGGTGTACATTAGGCTATAAAAATATTTTCAAGAGTAAGAATTTCCATCCTTTATAAACTGTTGTTCAGTATTCTTTGACCTACAGCATCTGAAAGTCCAACGAGATACCCATTTTAGTTTGTTAATACTATAATTCGGCTTCTCCTATAAGGATAGGAGATTCGGGGCCCCGTGACTAACCCAATAAGGGTGTACATTAGGCTATAAAATTATTTCCAAGAATAAGAATTTCCAGCCTTTATAAACTGTTGTTCAGTATTCTTTGACCTACAGCACCTGAAAGTCCAACGAGATACCCATTTTAGTTTGTTAATACTATACTTAGGCTTCTCCTATAAGGATAGGAGTTTCGGGGCCCCGTGACTAACCCAATAAGGGTGTATATTAGGCTATAAAATTATTTCCAAGAGTAAGAATTTCCAGCCTTTATAAACTGTTGTTCAGTATTCTTTGACCTACAGCACCTGAAAGTCCAACGAGATACCCATTTTAGTTTGTAAATACTATAATTAGGCTTCTCCTATAAGTATAGGAGATTCGGGGTCCCGTGACTAACCCAATAAGGGTGTACATTAGGCTATAAAATTATTTCCAAGAATAAGAATTTCCAGCCTTTATAAACTGTTGTTCAGTATTCTTTGACCTACAGCACCTGAAAGTCCAACGAGATACCCATTTTAGTTTGTTAATACTATAATTAGGCTTCTCCTATAAGGATAGGGGATTCGGGGCCCCGTGACTAACCCAATAAGGGTGTACATTAGGCTATAAAATTATTTCCAAGAATAAGAATTTCCAGCCTTTATAAACTGTTGTTCAGTATTCTTTGACCTACAACACCTGAAAGTCCAACGAGATACCCATTTTAGTTTGTTAATACTATAATTAGGCTTTTCCTATAAGGATAGGAGATTCGGGGTCCCGTGACTAACCCAATAAGGGTGTACATTAGGCTATAAAATTATTTCCAAGAGTAAGAATTTCTAGCCTTTATAAACTGTTGTTCAGTATTCTTTGACCTACAGCACCTAAAAATCCAACGAGATACCCATTTTAATTTGTTAATACTATAATTAGGCTTCTCCTATAAGGATAGGAGATTCGGGGTCCCGTGACTAACCCAATAAGGGTGTACATTAGGCTATAAAAATATTTTCAAGAGTAAGAATTTCCATCCTTTATAAACTGTTGTTCAGTATTCTTTGACCTACAGCATCTGAAAGTCCAACGAGATACCCATTTTAGTTTGTTAATACTATAATTCGGCTTCTCCTATAAGGATAGGAGATTCGGGGCCCCGTGACTAACCCAATAAGGGTGTACATTAGGCTATAAAATTATTTCCAAGAATAAGAATTTCCAGCCTTTATAAACTGTTGTTCAGTATTCTTTGACCTACAGCACCTGAAAGTCCAACGAGATACCCATTTTAGTTTGTTAATACTATACTTAGGCTTCTCCTATAAGGATAGGAGTTTCGGGGCCCCGTGACTAACCCAATAAGGGTGTATATTAGGCTATAAAATTATTTCCAAGAGTAAGAATTTCCAGCCTTTATAAACTGTTGTTCAGTATTCTTTGACCTACAGCACCTGAAAGTCCAACGAGATACCCATTTTAGTTTGTAAATACTATAATTAGGCTTCTCCTATAAGTATAGGAGATTCGGGGTCCCGTGACTAACCCAATAAGGGTGTACATTAGGCTATAAAATTATTTCCAAGAATAAGAATTTCCAGCCTTTATAAACTGTTGTTCAGTATTCTTTGACCTACAGCACCTGAAAGTCCAACGAGATACCCATTTTAGTTTGTTAATACTATAATTAGGCTTCTCCTATAAGGATAGGGGATTCGGGGCCCCGTGACTAACCCAATAAGGGTGTACATTAGGCTATAAAATTATTTCCAAGAATAAGAATTTCCAGCCTTTATAAACTGTTGTTCAGTATTCTTTGACCTACAGCACCTGAAAGTCAAACGAGATACCCATTTTAGTTTGTTAATAATATAATTAGGCTTCTCCTATAAGGATAGGAGATTTGGGGCCCCGTGACTAACCCAATAAGGGTGTATATTAGACTATAAAATTATTTCCAAGAGTAAGAATTTCCAGCCTTTATAAACTGTTGTTCAGTATTCTTTGACCTACAACACCTGAAAGTCCAATGAGATACACATTTTAGTTTGTTAATACTATTATTAGGCTTCTCCTATAAGGATAGGAGATTCGGGGTCCCGTGACTAACCCAATAAGGGTGTACATTAGGCTATAAAATTATTTCCAAGAGTAAGAATTTCCAGCCTTTATAAACTGTTGTTCAGTATTCTTTGACCTACAGCACCTGAAAGTCCAACGAGATACCCATTTTAGTTTGTTAATACTATAATTAGGCTTTTCCTATAAGGATAGGAGATTCGGGGTCCCGTGACTAACCCAATAAGGGTGTACATTAGGCTATAAAATTATTTCTAAGAGTAAGAATTTCCAGCCTTTATAAACTGTTGTTAAGTATTCTTTGACCTACAGCACCTGAAAATCCAACGAGATACCCATTTTAATTTGTTAATACTATAATTAGGCTTCTCCTATAAGGATAGGAGATTCGGGGTCCCGTGACTAACCCAATAAGGGTGTACATTAGGCTATAAAAATATTTTCAAGAGTAAGAATTTCCATCCTTTATAAACTGTTGTTCAGTATTCTTAGACCTACAGCATCTGAAAGTCCAACGAGATACCCATTTTAGTTTGTTGATACTATAATTAGGCTTCTCCTATAAGGATAGGAGATTCGGGGCCCCGTGACTAACCCAATAAGGGTGTACATTAGGCTATAAAATTATTTCCAAGAATAAGAATTTCCAGCCTTTATAAACTGTTGTTCAGTATTCTTTGACCTACAGCACCTGAAAGTCCAACGAGATACCCATTTTAGTTTGTTAATACTATAATTAGGCTTTTCCTATAAGGATAGGAGATTCGGGGTCCCGTGACTAACCCAATAAGGGTGTACATTAGGCTATAAAATTATTTCCAAGAGTAAGAATTTCCAGCCTTTATAAACTGTTGTTCAGTATTCTTTGACCTACAGCACCTGAAAATCCAACGAGATACCCATTTTAATTTGTTAATACTATAATTAGGCTTCTCCTATAAGGATAGGAGATTCGGGGTCCCGTGACTAACCCAATAAGGGTGTACATTAGGCTATAAAAATATTTTCAAGAGTAAGAATTTCCAGCCTTTATAAACTGTTGTTCAGTATTCTTTGACCTACAGCACCTCAAAGTCCAACGAGATACCCATTTTAGTTGGTTAATACTATAATTAGGCTTCTCCTATAAGGAGAGGAGATTCGGGGTCCCGTGACTAACCTAATAAGGGTGTACATTAGGCTATAAAATTATTTCCAAGAGTAAGAATTTCCAGCCTTTATAAACTGTTGTTCAGTATTCTTTGGCCTACAGCACCTGAAAGTCCAACGAGATACCCATTTTAGTTTGTTAATACTATAATTAGGCTTCTCCTATAAGGATAGGAGATTCGGGGCCCCGTGACTAACCAAATAAGGGTGTACATTAGGCTATAAAATTATTTCCAAGAGTAAGAATTTCCAGCCTTTATAAACTGTTGTTTAGTATTCTTTGACCTACAACACCTGAAAGTCCAACGAGATACCCATTTTAGTATGTTAATACTATAATTAGGCTTCTCCTATAAGGATAGGAGATTCGGGGTCCCGTGACTAACCCAATAAGGGTGTACATTAGGCTATAAAATTATTTCCAAGAGTAAGAATTTCCAGTCTTTATAAACTGTTGTTCAGTATTCTTTGACCTACAGCACCTAAAAGTCCAACGAGATACCCATTTTAGTTTGTTAATACTATAATTAGGCTTTTCCTATAAGGATAGGAGATTCGGGGTCCCGTGACTAACCTAATAAAGGTGTACATTAGGCTATAAAATTATTTCCAAGAATAAGAATTTCCAGCTTTTATAAACTGTTGTTCAGTATTCTTTGACCTACAGCACCTGAAAGTCCAACGAGATACCCATTTTAGTTTGCTAATACTTTAATTAGGCTTCTCCTATAAGGATAGGAGATCCGGGGCCCCGTGACTAACCCAATAAGGGTGTACATTAGGCTATAAAATTATTTCCAAGAATAAGAATTTCCTGCCTTTATAAACTGTTGTTCAGTATTCTTTGACATACAGCACCTGAAAGTCCAACGAGATACCCATTTTAGTTTGTTAATACTATAATTAGGCTTCTCCTATAAGGATAGGAGATTCGGGGCCCCGTGACTAACCCAATAAGGGTGTATATTAGACTATAAAATTATTTCCAAGAGTAAGAATTTCCAGCCGTTATAAACTGTTGTTCAGTATTCTTTGACCTACAGCACCTGAAAGTCCAACGAGATACACATTTTAGTTTGTTAATACTATTATTAGGCTTCTCCTATAAGGATAGGAGATTCGGGGTCCCGTGACTAACCCAATAAGGGTGTACATTAGGCTATAAAATTATTTCCAAGATTAAAAATTTCCAGCCTTTATAAACTGTTGTTCAGTATTCTTTGACCTATAGCACATGAAAGTCCAACGAGATACCCATTTTAGTTTGTTAATACTATAATTAGGCTTTTCCTATAAGGATAGGAGATTCGGTGTCCCGTGACTAACCCAATAAGGGTGTACATTAGGCTATAAAATTATTTCCAAGAGTAAGAATTTCCAGCCTTTATAAACTGTTGTTCAGTATTCTTTGACCTACAGCACCTGAAAATCCAACGAGATACCCATTTTAATTTGTTAATACTATAATTAGGCTTCTCCTATAAGGATAGGAGATTCGGGGTCCCGTGACTAACCCAATAAGGGTGTACATTAGGCTATAAATCTATTTCCAAGAATAAGAATTTCCAGCCTTTATAAACCGTTGTTCAGTATTCTTTGACCTACAGCACCTGAAAGTCCAACGAGATACCCATTTTAGTTTGTTAATACTATAATTAGGCTTCTCCTATAAGGATAGGAGATTCGGGGCCCCGTGACTAACCCAATAAGGGTGTACATTAGGCTATAAAATTATTTCCAAGAATAAGAATTTCCAGACTTTATAAACTGTTGTTCAGTATTCTTTGACCTACAGCACCTGAAAGTCCAACGAGATACCCATTTTAGTTTGTTAATACTATAATTAGGCTTTTCCTATAAGGATAGGAGATTCGGGGTCCCGTGACTAACCCAATAAGGGTGTACATTAGGCTATAAAATTATTTCCAAGAATAAGAATTTCCAGCTTTTATAAACTGTTGTTCAGTATTCTTTGACCTACAGCACCTGAAAGTCCAACGAGATACCCATTTTAGTTTGCTAATACTTTAATTAGGCTTCTCCTATAAGGATAGGAGATCCGGGGCCCCGTGACTAACCCAATAAGGGTGTACATTAGGCTATAAAATTATTTCCAAGAATAAGAATTTCCAGCCTTTATAAACTGTTGTTCAGTATTCTTTGACATACAGCACCTGAAAGTCCAACGAGATACCCATTTTAGTTTGTTAATACTATAATTAGGCTTCTCCTATAAGGATAGGAGATTCGGGGCCCCGTGACTAACCCAATAAGGGTGTATATTAGACTATAAAATTATTTCCAAGAATAAGAATTTCCAGCCTTTATAAACTGTTGTTCAGTATTCTTTGACATACAGCACCTGAAAGTCCAACGAGATACCCATTTTAGTTTGTTAATACTATAATTAGGCTTCTCCTATAAGGATAGGAGATTCGGGGCCCCGTGACTAACCCAATAAGGGTGTATATTAGACTATAAAATTATTTCCAAGAGTAAGAATTTCCAGCCTTTATAAACTGTTGTTCAGTATTCTTTGACCTACAGCACCTGAAAGTCCAACGAGATACACATTTTAGTTTGTTAATACTATTATTAGGCTTCTCCTATAAGGATAGGAGATTCGGGGTCCCGTGACTAACCCAATAAGGGTGTACATTAGGCTATAAAATTATTTCCAAGATTAAAAATTTCCAGCCTTTATAAACTGTTGTTCAGTATTCTTTGACCTATAGCACATGAAAGTCCAACGAGATACCCATTTTAGTTTGTTAATACTATAATTAGGCTTTTCTTATAAGGATAGGAGATTCGGTGTCCCGTGACTAACCCAATAAGGGTGTACATTAGGCTATAAAATTATTTCCAAGATTAAAAATTTCCAGCCTTTATAAACTGTTGTTCAGTATTCTTTGACCTATAGCACATGAAAGTCCAACGAGATACCCATTTTAGTTTGTTAATACTATAATTAGGCTTTTCCTATAAGGATAGGAGATTCGGTGTCCCGTGACTAACCCAATAAGGGTGTACATTAGGCTATAAAATTATTTCCAAGAGTAAGAATTTCCAGCCTTTATAAACTGTTGTTCAGTATTCTTTGACCTACAGCACCTGAAAATCCAACGAGATACCCATTTTAATTTGTTAATACTATAATTAGGCTTCTCCTATAAGGATAGGAGATTCGGGGTCCCGTGACTAACCCAATAAGGGTGTACATTAGGCTATAAATCTATTTCCAAGAATAAGAATTTCCAGCCTTTATAAACCGTTGTTCAGTATTCTTTGACCTACAGCACCTGAAAGTCCAACGAGATACCCATTTTAGTTTGTTAATACTATAATTAGGCTTCTCCTATAAGGATAGGAGATTCGGGGCCCCGTGACTAACCCAATAAGGGTGTACATTAGGCTATAAAATTATTTCCAAGAATAAGAATTTCCAGCCTTTATAAACTGTTGTTCAGTATTCTTTGACCTACAGCACCTGAAAGTCCAACGAGATACCCATTTTAGTTTGTTAATACTATAATTAGGCTTTTCCTATAAGGATAGGAGATTCGGGGTCCCGTGACTAACCCAATAAGGGTGTACATTAGGCTATAAAATTATTTCCAAGAATAAGAATTTCCAGCTTTTATAAACTGTTGTTCAGTATTCTTTGACCTACAGCACCTGAAAGTCCAACGAGATACCCATTTTAGTTTGCTAATACTTTAATTAGGCTTCTCCTATAAGGATAGGAGATCCGGGGCCCCGTGACTAACCCAATAAGGGTGTACATTAGGCTATAAAATTATTTCCAAGAATAAGAATTTCCAGCCTTTATAAACTGTTGTTCAGTATTCTTTGACATACAGCACCTGAAAGTCCAACGAGATACCCATTTTAGTTTGTTAATACTATAATTAGGCTTCTCCTATAAGGATAGGAGATTCGGGGCCCCGTGACTAACCCAATAAGGGTGTATATTAGACTATAAAATTATTTCCAAGAGTAAGAATTTCCAGCCTTTATAAACTGTTGTTCAGTATTCTTTGACCTACAGCACCTGAAAGTCCAACGAGATACACATTTTAGTTTGTTAATACTATTATTAGGCTTCTCCTATAAGGATAGGAGATTCGGGGTCCCGTGACTAACCCAATAAGGGTGTACATTAGGCTATAAAATTATTTCCAAGATTAAAAATTTCCAGCCTTTATAAACTGTTGTTCAGTATTCTTTGACCTATAGCACATGAAAGTCTAACGAGATACCCATTTTAGTTTGTTAATACTATAATTAGGCTTTTCCTATAAGGATAGGAGATTCGGTGTCCCGTGACTAACCCAATAAGGGTGTACATTAGGCTATAAAATTATTTCCAAGAGTAAGAATTTCCAGCCTTTATAAACTGTTGTTCAGTATTCTTTGACCTACAGCACCTGAAAATCCAACGAGATACCCATTTTAATTTGTTAATACTATAATTAGGCTTCTCCTATAAGGATAGGAGATTCGGGGTCCCGTGACTAACCCAATAAGGGTGTACATTAGGCTATAAATCTATTTCCAAGAATAAGAATTTCCAGCCTTTATAAACCGTTGTTCAGTATTCTTTGACCTACAGCACCTGAAAGTCCAACGAGATACCCATTTTAGTTTGTTAATACTATAATTAGGCTTCTCCTATAAGGATAGGAGATTCGGGGCCCCGTGACTAACCCAATAAGGGTGTACATTAGGCTATAAAATTATTTCCAAGAATAAGAATTTCCAGCCTTTATAAACTGTTGTTCAGTATTCTTTGACCTACAGCACCTGAAAGTCCAACGAGATACCCATTTTAGTTTGTTAATACTATAATTAGGCTTCTCCTATAAGGATAGGAGATTCGGGGCCCCGTGACTAACCCAATAAGGGTGTACATTAGGCTATAAAATTATTTCCAAGAATAAGAATTTCCAGCCTTTATAAACTGTTGTTCAGTATTCTTTGACCTACAGCACCTGAAAGTCCAACGAGATACCCATTTTAGTTTGTTAATACTATAATTAGGCTTTTCCTATAAGGATAGGAGATTCGGGGTCCCGTGACTAACCCAATAAGGGTGTACATTAGGCTATAAAATTATTTCCAAGAGTAAGAATTTCCAGCCTTTATAAACTGTTGTTCAGTATTCTTTGACCTACAGCACCTGAAAATCCAACGAGATACCCATTTTAATTTGTTAATACTATAATTAGGCTTCTCCTATAAGGATAGGAGATTCGGGGTCCCGTGACTAACCCAATAAGGGTGTACATTAGGCTATAAAAATATTTTCAAGAGTAAGAATTTCCAGCCTTTATAAACTGTTGTTCAGTATTCTTTGACCTACAGCACCTCAAAGTCCAACGAGATACCCATTTTAGTTGGTTAATACTATAATTAGGCTTCTCCTATAAGGATAGGAGATTCGGGGTCCCGTGACTAACCTAATAAGGGTGTACATTAGGCTATAAAATTATTTCCAAGAGTAAGAATTTCCAGCCTTTATAAACTGTTGTTCAGTATTCTTTGGCCTACAGCACCTGAAAGTCCAACGAGATACCCATTTTAGTTTGTTAATACTATAATTAGGCTTCTCCTATAAGGATAGGAGATTCGGGGCCCCGTGACTAACCAAATAAGGGTGTACATTAGGCTATAAAATTATTTCCAAGAGTAAGAATTTCCAGCCTTTATAAACTGTTGTTTAGTATTCTTTGACCTACAACACCTGAAAGTCCAACGAGATACCCATTTTAGTATGTTAATACTATAATTAGGCTTCTCCTATAAGGATAGGAGATTCGGGGTCCCGTGACTAACCCAATAAGGGTGTACATTAGGCTATAAAATTATTTCCAAGAGTAAGAATTTCCAGTCTTTATAAACTGTTGTTCAGTATTCTTTGACCTACAGCACCTAAAAGTCCAACGAGATACCCATTTTAGTTTGTTAATACTATAATTAGGCTTTTCCTATAAGGATAGGAGATTCGGGGTCCCGTGACTAACCCAATAAGGGTGTACATTAGGCTATAAAATTATTTCCAAGAATAAGAATTTCCAGCTTTTATAAACTGTTGTTCAGTATTCTTTGACCTACAGCACCTGAAAGTCCAACGAGATACCCATTTTAGTTTGCTAATACTTTAATTAGGCTTCTCCTATAAGGATAGGAGATCCGGGGCCCCGTGACTAACCCAATAAGGGTGTACATTAGGCTATAAAATTATTTCCAAGAATAAGAATTTCCAGCCTTTATAAACTGTTGTTCAGTATTCTTTGACATACAGCACCTGAAAGTCCAACGAGATACCCATTTTAGTTTGTTAATACTATAATTAGGCTTCTCCTATAAGGATAGGAGATTCGGGGCCCCGTGACTAACCCAATAAGGGTGTACATTAGGCTATAAAATTATTTCCAAGAATAAGAATTTCCAGCCTTTATAAACTGTTGTTCAGTATTCTTTGACCTACAGCACCTGAAAGTCCAACGAGATACCCATTTTAGTTTGTTAATACTATAATTAGGCTTCTCCTATAAGGATAGGAGATTCGGGGCCCCGTGACTAACCCAATAAGGGTGTACATTAGGCTATAAAATTATTTCCAAGAATAAGAATTTCCAGCCTTTATAAACTGTTGTTCAGTATTCTTTGACCTACAGCACCTGAAAGTCCAACGAGATACCCATTTTAGTTTGTTAATACTATAATTAGGCTTTTCCTATAAGGATAGGAGATTCGGGGTCCCGTGACTAACCCAATAAGGGTGTACATTAGGCTATAAAATTATTTTCAAGAGTAAGAATTTCCAGCCTTTATAAACTGTTGTTCAGTATTCTTTGACCTACAGCACCTGAAAATCCAACGAGATACCCATTTTAATTTGTTAATACTATAATTAGGCTTCTCCTATAAGGATAGGAGATTCGGGATCCCGTGACTAACCCAATAAGGGTGTACATTAGGCTATAAAAATATTTTCAAGAGTAAGAATTTCCAGCCTTTATAAACTGTTGTTCAGTATTCTTTGACCTACAGCACCTCAAAGTCCAACGAGATACCCATTTTAGTTGGTTAATACTATAATTAGGCTTCTCCTATAAGGATAGGAGATTCGGGGTCCCGTGACTAACCTAATAAGGGTGTACATTAGGCTATAAAATTATTTCCAAGAGTAAGAATTTCCAGCCTTTATAAACTGTTGTTCAGTATTCTTTGGCCTACAGCACCTGAAAGTCCAACGAGATACCCATTTTAGTTTGTTAATACTATAATTAGGCTTCTCCTATAAGGATAGGAGATTCGGGGCCCCGTGACTAACCAAATAAGGGTGTACATTAGGCTATAAAATTATTTCCAAGAGTAAGAATTTCCAGCCTTTATAAACTGTTGTTCAGTATTCTTTGACCTACAGCACCTGAAAATCCAACGAGATACCCATTTTAATTTGTTAATACTATAATTAGGCTTCTCCTATAAGGATAGGAGATTCGGGGTCCCGTGACTAACCCAATAAGGGTGTACATTAGGCTATAAAAATATTTTCAAGAGTAAGAATTTCCAGCCTTTATAAACTGTTGTTCAGTATTCTTTGACCTACAGCACCTCAAAGTCCAACGAGATACCCATTTTAGTTGGTTAATACTATAATTAGGCTTCTCCTATAAGGATAGGAGATTCGGGGTCCCGTGACTAACCTAATAAGGGTGTACATTAGGCTATAAAATTATTTCCAAGAGTAAGAATTTCCAGCCTTTATAAACTGTTGTTCAGTATTCTTTGGCCTACAGCACCTGAAAGTCCAACGAGATACCCATTTTAGTTTGTTAATACTATAATTAGGCTTCTCCTATAAGGATAGGAGATTCGGGGCCCCGTGACTAACCAAATAAGGGTGTACATTAGGCTATAAAATTATTTCCAAGAGTAAGAATTTCCAGCCTTTATAAACTGTTGTTTAGTATTCTTTGACCTACAACACCTGAAAGTCCAACGAGATACCCATTTTAGTATGTTAATACTATAATTAGGCTTCTCCTATAAGGATAGGAGATTCGGGGTCCCGTGACTAACCCAATAAGGGTGTACATTAGGCTATAAAATTATTTCCAAGAGTAAGAATTTCCAGTCTTTATAAACTGTTGTTCAGTATTCTTTGACCTACAGCACCTAAAAGTCCAACGAGATACCCATTTTAGTTTGTTAATACTATAATTAGGCTTTTCCTATAAGGATAGGAGATTCGGGGTCCCGTGACTAACCCAATAAGGGTGTACATTAGGCTATAAAATTATTTCCAAGAATAAGAATTTCCAGCTTTTATAAACTGTTGTTCAGTATTCTTTGACCTACAGCACCTGAAAGTCCAACGAGATACCCATTTTAGTTTGCTAATACTTTAATTAGGCTTCTCCTATAAGGATAGGAGATCCGGGGCCCCGTGACTAACCCAATAAGGGTGTACATTAGGCTATAAAATTATTTCCAAGAATAAGAATTTCCAGCCTTTATAAACTGTTGTTCAGTATTCTTTGACATACAGCACCTGAAAGTCCAACGAGATACCCATTTTAGTTTGTTAATACTATAATTAGGCTTCTCCTATAAGGATAGGAGATTCGGGGCCCCGTGACTAACCCAATAAGGGTGTACATTAGGCTATAAAATTATTTCCAAGAATAAGAATTTCCAGCCTTTATAAACTGTTGTTCAGTATTCTTTGACCTACAGCACCTGAAAGTCCAACGAGATACCCATTTTAGTTTGTTAATACTATAATTAGGCTTCTCCTATAAGGATAGGAGATTCGGGGCCCCGTGACTAACCCAATAAGGGTGTACATTAGGCTATAAAATTATTTCCAAGAATAAGAATTTCCAGCCTTTATAAACTGTTGTTCAGTATTCTTTGACCTACAGCACCTGAAAGTCCAACGAGATACCCATTTTAGTTTGTTAATACTATAATTAGGCTTTTCCTATAAGGATAGGAGATTCGGGGTCCCGTGACTAACCCAATAAGGGTGTACATTAGGCTATAAAATTATTTCCAAGAGTAAGAATTTCCAGCCTTTATAAACTGTTGTTCAGTATTCTTTGACCTACAGCACCTGAAAATCCAACGAGATACCCATTTTAATTTGTTAATACTATAATTAGGCTTCTCCTATAAGGATAGGAGATTCGGGGTCCCGTGACTAACCCAATAAGGGTGTACATTAGGCTATAAAAATATTTTCAAGAGTAAGAATTTCCAGCCTTTATAAACTGTTGTTCAGTATTCTTTGACCTACAGCACCTCAAAGTCCAACGAGATACCCATTTTAGTTGGTTAATACTATAATTAGGCTTCTCCTATAAGGATAGGAGATTCGGGGTCCCGTGACTAACCTAATAAGGGTGTACATTAGGCTATAAAATTATTTCCAAGAGTAAGAATTTCCAGCCTTTATAAACTGTTGTTCAGTATTCTTTGGCCTACAGCACCTGAAAGTCCAACGAGATACCCATTTTAGTTTGTTAATACTATAATTAGGCTTCTCCTATAAGGATAGGAGATTCGGGGCCCCGTGACTAACCAAATAAGGGTGTACATTAGGCTATAAAATTATTTCCAAGAGTAAGAATTTCCAGCCTTTATAAACTGTTGTTTAGTATTCTTTGACCTACAACACCTGAAAGTCCAACGAGATACCCATTTTAGTATGTTAATACTATAATTAGGCTTCTCCTATAAGGATAGGAGATTCGGGGTCCCGTGACTAACCCAATAAGGGTGTACATTAGGCTATAAAATTATTTCCAAGAGTAAGAATTTCCAGTCTTTATAAACTGTTGTTCAGTATTCTTTGACCTACAGCACCTAAAAGTCCAACGAGATACCCATTTTAGTTTGTTAATACTATAATTAGGCTTTTCCTATAAGGATAGGAGATTCGGGGTCCCGTGACTAACCCAATAAGGGTGTACATTAGGCTATAAAATTATTTCCAAGAATAAGAATTTCCAGCTTTTATAAACTGTTGTTCAGTATTCTTTGACCTACAGCACCTGAAAGTCCAACGAGATACCCATTTTAGTTTGCTAATACTTTAATTAGGCTTCTCCTATAAGGATAGGAGATCCGGGGCCCCGTGACTAACCCAATAAGGGTGTACATTAGGCTATAAAATTATTTCCAAGAATAAGAATTTCCAGCCTTTATAAACTGTTGTTCAGTATTCTTTGACATACAGCACCTGAAAGTCCAACGAGATACCCATTTTAGTTTGTTAATACTATAATTAGGCTTCTCCTATAAGGATAGGAGATTCGGGGCCCCGTGACTAACCCAATAAGGGTGTATATTAGACTATAAAATTATTTCCAAGAGTAAGAATTTCCAGCCTTTATAAACTGTTGTTCAGTATTCTTTGACCTACAGCACCTGAAAGTCCAACGAGATACACATTTTAGTTTGTTAATACTATTATTAGGCTTCTCCTATAAGGATAGGAGATTCGGGGTCCCGTGACTAACCCAATAAGGGTGTACATTAGGCTATAAAATTATTTCCAAGATTAAAAATTTCCAGCCTTTATAAACTGTTGTTCAGTATTCTTTGACCTATAGCACATGAAAGTCCAACGAGATACCCATTTTAGTTTGTTAATACTATAATTAGGCTTTTCCTATAAGGATAGGAGATTCGGTGTCCCGTGACTAACCCAATAAGGGTGTACATTAGGCTATAAAATTATTTCCAAGAGTAAGAATTTCCAGCCTTTATAAACTGTTGTTCAGTATTCTTTGACCTACAGCACCTGAAAATCCAACGAGATACCCATTTTAATTTGTTAATACTATAATTAGGCTTCTCCTATAAGGATAGGAGATTCGGGGTCCCGTGACTAACCCAATAAGGGTGTACATTAGGCTATAAATCTATTTCCAAGAATAAGAATTTCCAGCCTTTATAAACCGTTGTTCAGTATTCTTTGACCTACAGCACCTGAAAGTCCAACGAGATACCCATTTTAGTTTGTTAATACTATAATTAGGCTTCTCCTATAAGGATAGGAGATTCGGGGCCCCGTGACTAACCCAATAAGGGTGTACATTAGGCTATAAAATTATTTCCAAGAATAAGAATTTCCAGCCTTTATAAACTGTTGTTCAGTATTCTTTGACCTACAGCACCTGAAAGTCCAACGAGATACCCATTTTAGTTTGTTAATACTATAATTAGGCTTTTCCTATAAGGATAGGAGATTCGGGGTCCCGTGACTAACCCAATAAGGGTGTACATTAGGCTATAAAATTATTTCCAAGAATAAGAATTTCCAGCTTTTATAAACTGTTGTTCAGTATTCTTTGACCTACAGCACCTGAAAGTCCAACGAGATACCCATTTTAGTTTGCTAATACTTTAATTAGGCTTCTCCTATAAGGATAGGAGATCCGGGGCCCCGTGACTAACCCAATAAGGGTGTACATTAGGCTATAAAATTATTTCCAAGAATAAGAATTTCCAGCCTTTATAAACTGTTGTTCAGTATTCTTTGACATACAGCACCTGAAAGTCCAAC
Organism: Ambrosia trifida; assembly: GCA_028751855.1. Lineage (NCBI taxonomy): Eukaryota > Viridiplantae > Streptophyta > Magnoliopsida > Asterales > Asteraceae > Ambrosia > Ambrosia trifida. The sequence goes on from CM054125.1 coordinate 143,814,214, forward strand.
GAGATACCCATTTTAGTTTGTTAATACTATAATTAGGCTTCTCCTATAAGGATAGGAGATTCGGGGCCCCGTGACTAACCCAATAAGGGTGTATATTAGACTATAAAATTATTTCCAAGAGTAAGAATTTCCAGCCTTTATAAACTGTGTTCAGTATTCTTTGACCTACAGCACCTGAAAGTCCAACGAGATACACATTTTAGTTTGTTAATACTATTATTAGGCTTCTCCTATAAGGATAGGAGATTCGGGGTCCCGTGACTAACCCAATAAGGGTGTACATTAGGCTATAAAATTATTTCCAAGATTAAAAATTTCCAGCCTTTATAAACTGTTGTTCAGTATTCTTTGACCTATAGCACATGAAAGTCCAACGAGATACCCATTTTAGTTTGTTAATACTATAATTAGGCTTTTCCTATAAGGATAGGAGATTCGGTGTCCCGTGACTAACCCAATAAGGGTGTACATTAGGCTATAAAATTATTTCCAAGAGTAAGAATTTCCAGCCTTTATAAACTGTTGTTCAGTATTCTTTGACCTACAGCACCTGAAAATCCAACGAGATACCCATTTTAATTTGTTAATACTATAATTAGGCTTCTCCTATAAGGATAGGAGATTCGGGGTCCCGTGACTAACCCAATAAGGGTGTACATTAGGCTATAAATCTATTTCCAAGAATAAGAATTTCCAGCCTTTATAAACCGTTGTTCAGTATTCTTTGACCTACAGCACCTGAAAGTCCAACGAGATACCCATTTTAGTTTGTTAATACTATAATTAGGCTTCTCCTATAAGGATAGGAGATTCGGGGCCCCGTGACTAACCCAATAAGGGTGTACATTAGGCTATAAAATTATTTCCAAGAATAAGAATTTCCAGCCTTTATAAACTGTTGTTCAGTATTCTTTGACCTACAGCACCTGAAAGTCCAACGAGATACCCATTTTAGTTTGTTAATACTATAATTAGGCTTCTCCTATAAGGATAGGAGATTCGGGGCCCCGTGACTAACCCAATAAGGGGGTACATTAGGCTATAAAATTATTTCCAAGAATAAGAATTTCCAGCCTTTATAAACTGTTGTTCAGTATTCTTTGACCTACAGCACCTGAAAGTCCAACGAGATACCCATTTTAGTTTGTTAATACTATAATTAGGCTTTTCCTATAAGGATAGGAGATTCGGGGTCCCGTGACTAACCCAATAAGGGTGTACATTAGGCTATAAAATTATTTCCAAGAGTAAGAATTTCCAGCCTTTATAAACTGTTGTTCAGTATTCTTTGACCTACAGCACCTGAAAATCCAACGAGATACCCATTTTAATTTGTTAATACTATAATTAGGCTTCTCCTATAAGGATAGGAGATTCGGGGTCCCGTGACTAACCCAATAAGGGTGTACATTAGGCTATAAAAATATTTTCAAGAGTAAGAATTTCCAGCCTTTATAAACTGTTGTTCAGTATTCTTTGACCTACAGCACCTCAAAGTCCAACGAGATACCCATTTTAGTTGGTTAATACTATAATTAGGCTTCTCCTATAAGGATAGGAGATTCGGGGTCCCGTGACTAACCTAATAAGGGTGTACATTAGGCTATAAAATTATTTCCAAGAGTAAGAATTTCCAGCCTTTATAAACTGTTGTTCAGTATTCTTTGGCCTACAGCACCTGAAAGTCCAACGAGATACCCATTTTAGTTTGTTAATACTATAATTAGGCTTCTCCTATAAGGATAGGAGATTCGGGGCCCCGTGACTAACCAAATAAGGGTGTACATTAGGCTATAAAATTATTTCCAAGAGTAAGAATTTCCAGCCTTTATAAACTGTTGTTTAGTATTCTTTGACCTACAACACCTGAAAGTCCAACGAGATACCCATTTTAGTATGTTAATACTATAATTAGGCTTCTCCTATAAGGATAGGAGATTCGGGGTCCCGTGACTAACCCAATAAGGGTGTACATTAGGCTATAAAATTATTTCCAAGAATAAGAATTTCCAGCCTTTATAAACTGTTGTTCAGTATTCTTTGACCTACAGCACCTGAAAATCCAACGAGATACCCATTTTAATTTGTTAATACTATAATTAGGCTTCTCCTATAAGGATAGGAGATTCGGGGTCCCGTGACTAACCCAATAAGGGTGTACATTAGGCTATAAATCTATTTCCAAGAATAAGAATTTCCAGCCTTTATAAACCGTTGTTCAGTATTCTTTGACCTACAGCACCTGAAAGTCCAACGAGATACCCATTTTAGTTTGTTAATACTATAATTAGGCTTCTCCTATAAGGATAGGAGATTCGGGGCCCCGTGACTAACCCAATAAGGGTGTACATTAGGATATAAAATTATTTCCAAGAATAAGAATTTCCAGCCTTTATAAACTGTTGTTCAGTATTCTTTGACCTACAGCACCTGAAAGTCCAACGAGATACCCATTTTAGTTTGTTAATACTATAATTAGGCTTCTCCTATAAGGATAGGAGATTCGGGGCCCCGTGACTAACCCAATAAGGGTGTACATTAGGCTATAAAATTATTTCCAAGAATAAGAATTTCCAGCCTTTATAAACTGTTGTTCAGTATTCTTTGACCTACAGCACCTGAAAGTCCAACGAGATACCCATTTTAGTTTGTTAATACTATAATTAGGCTTTTCCTATAAGGATAGGAGATTCGGGGTCCCGTGACTAACCCAATAAGGGTGTACATTAGGCTATAAAATTATTTCCAAGAGTAAGAATTTCCAGCCTTTATAAACTGTTGTTCAGTATTCTTTGACCTACAGCACCTGAAAATCCAACGAGATACCCATTTTAATTTGTTAATACTATAATTAGGCTTCTCCTATAAGGATAGGAGATTCGGGGTCCCGTGACTAACCCAATAAGGGTGTACATTAGGCTATAAAAATATTTTCAAGAGTAAGAATTTCCAGCCTTTATAAACTGTTGTTCAGTATTCTTTGACCTACAGCACCTCAAAGTCCAACGAGATACCCATTTTAGTTGGTTAATACTATAATTAGGCTTCTCCTATAAGGATAGGAGATTCGGGGTCCCGTGACTAACCTAATAAGGGTGTACATTAGGCTATAAAATTATTTCCAAGAGTAAGAATTTCCAGCCTTTATAAACTGTTGTTCAGTATTCTTTGGCCTACAGCACCTGAAAGTCCAACGAGATACCCATTTTAGTTTGTTAATACTATAATTAGGCTTCTCCTATAAGGATAGGAGTTTCGGGGCCCCGTGACTAACCAAATAAGGGTGTACATTAGGCTATAAAATTATTTCCAAGAGTAAGAATTTCCAGCCTTTATAAACTGTTGTTTAGTATTCTTTGACCTACAACACCTGAAAGTCCAACGAGATACCCATTTTAGTATGTTAATACTATAATTAGGCTTCTCCTATAAGGATAGGAGATTCGGGGTCCCGTGACTAACCCAATAAGGGTGTACATTAGGCTATAAAATTATTTCCAAGAGTAAGAATTTCCAGTCTTTATAAACTGTTGTTCAGTATTCTTTGACCTACAGCACCTAAATGTCCAACGAGATACCCATTTTAGTTTGTTAATACTATAATTAGGCTTTTCCTATAAGGATAGGAGATTCGGGGTCCCGTGACTAACCCAATAAGGGTGTACATTAGGCTATAAAATTATTTCCAAGAATAAGAATTTCCAGCTTTTATAAACTGTTGTTCAGTATTCTTTGACCTACAGCACCTGAAAGTCCAACGAGATACCCATTTTAGTTTGCTAATACTTTAATTAGGCTTCTCCTATAAGGATAGGAGATCCGGGGCCTCGTGACTAACCCAATAAGGGTGTACATTAGGCTATAAAATTATTTCCAAGAATAAGAATTTCCAGCCTTTATAAACTGTTGTTCAGTATTCTTTGACATACAGCACCTGAAAGTCCAACGAGATACCCATTTTAGTTTGTTAATACTATAATTAGGCTTCTCCTATAAGGATAGGAGATTCGGGGCCCCGTGACTAACCCAATAAGGGTGTATATTAGACTATAAAATTATTTCCAAGAGTAAGAATTTCCAGCCTTTATAAACTGTTGTTCAGTATTCTTTGACCTACAGCACCTGAAAGTCCAACGAGATACACATTTTAGTTTGTTAATACTATTATTAGGCTTCTCCTATAAGGATAGGAGATTCGGGGTCCCGTGACTAACCCAATAAGGGTGTACATTAGGCTATAAAATTATTTCCAAGATTAGAAATTTCTAGCCTTTATAAACTGTTGTTCAGTATTCTTTGACCTATAGCACATGAAAGTCCAACGAGATACCCATTTTAGTTTGTTAATACTATAATTAGGCTTTTCCTATAAGGATAGGAGATTCGGTGTCCCGTGACTAACCCAATAAGGGTGTACATTAGGCTATAAAATTATTTCCAAGAGTAAGAATTTCCAGCCTTTATAAACTGTTGTTCAGTATTCTTTGACCTACAGCACCTGAAAATCCAACGAGATACCCATTTTAATTTGTTAATACTATAATTAGGCTTCTCCTATAAGGATAGGAGATTCGGGGTCCCGTGACTAACCCAATAAGGGTGTACATTAGGCTATAAATCTATTTCCAAGAATAAGAATTTCCAGCCTTTATAAACCGTTGTTCAGTATTCTTTGACCTACAGCACCTGAAAGTCCAACGAGATACCCATTTTAGTTTGTTAATACTATAATTAGGCTTCTCCTATAAGGATAGGAGATTCGGGGCCCCGTGTCTAACCCAATAAGGGTGTACATTAGGCTATAAAATTATTTCCAAGAATAAGAATTTCCAGCCTTTATAAACTGTTGTTCAGTATTCTTTGACCTACAGCACCTGAAAGTCCAACGAGATACCCATTTTAGTTTGTTAATACTACAATTAGGCTTCTCCTATAAGGATAGGAGATTCGGGGCCCCGTGACTAACCCAATAAGGGTGTATATTAGGCTATAAAATTATTTCCAAGAGTAAGAATTTCCAGCCTTTATAAACTGTTGTTCAGTATTCTTTGACCTACATCACCTGAAAGTCCAACGAGATACCCATTTTAGTTTGTTAATACTATTATTAGGCTTCTTCTATAAGGATAGGAGATTCGGGGTCCCGTGACTAACCCAATAAGGGTGTACATTAGGCTATAAAATTATTTCCAAGAGTAAGAATTTCCAGCCTTTATAAACTGTTGTTCAGTATTCTTTGACCTACAGCACCTGAAAGTCCAACGAGATACCCATTTTAGTTTGTTAATACTATAATTAGGCTTTTCCTATAAGGATAGGAGATTCGGGGTCCCGTGACTTACCCAATAAGGGTGTACATTAGGCTATAAAATTATTTCCAAGAGTAAGAATTTCCAGCCTTTATAAACTGTTGTTCAGTATTCTTTGACCTACAGCACCTGAAAATCCAACGAGATACCCATTTTAATTTGTTAATACTATAATTAGGCTTCTCCTATAAGGATAGGAGATTCGGGGTCCCGTGACTAACCCAACAAGGGTGTACATTAGGCTATAAAAATATTTTCAAGAGTAAGAATTTCCAGCCTTTATAAACTGTTGTTCAGTATTCTTTGACCTACAGCACCTGAAAATCCAACGAGATACCCATTTTAGTTTGTTAATACTATAATTAGGCTTTTCCTATAAGGATAGGAGATTCGGGGTCCCGTGACTAACCCAATAAGGGTGTACATTAGGCTATAAAAATATTTTCAAGAGAAAGAATTTCCAGCATTTATAAACTGTTGTTCAGTATTCTTTGACCTACAGCACCTGAAAGTCCAACGAGATACCCGTTTTAGTTTGTTAATACTATAAATAGGCTTCTCCTATAAGGATAGTAGATTCGGGGTCCCGTGACTAACCCAATAAGGGTGTACATTAGGCTATAAAATTATTTCCAAGAATAAGAATTTCCAGCCTTTATAAACCGTTGTTCAATATTCTTTGACCTACAACACCTGAAAGTCTAACGAGATACCCATTTTAGTTTGTTAATACTATAATTAGGCTTCTCCTATAAGGATAGGAGATTCGGGGCCCCGTGACTAACCCAATAAGGGTGTACATTAGGATATAAAATTATTTCCAAGAATAAGAATTTCCAGCCTTTATAAACTGTTGTTCAGTATTCTTTGACCTACAGCACCTGAAAGTCCAACGAGATACCCATTTTACTTTGTTAATACTATAATTAGGCTTTTCCTATAAGGATAGGAGATTCGGGGTCCCGTGACTAACCCAATAAGGGTGTACATTAGGCTATAAAATTATTTCCAAGAATAAGAATTTCCAGCCTTTATAAACTGTTGTTCAGTATTCTTTGACCTACAGCACCTGAAAGTCCAACGAGATACCCATTTTAGTTTGCTAATACTTTAATTAGGCTTCTCCTATAAGGATAGGAGATCCGGGGCCCCGTGACTAACCCAATAAGGGTGTACATTAGGCTATAAAATTATTTCCAAGAATAAGAATTTCCAGCCTTTATAAACTGTTGTTCAGTATTCTTTGACATACAGCACCTGAAAGTCAAACGAGATACCCATTTTAGTTTGTTAATACTATAATTAGGCTTCTCCTATAAGGATAGGAGATTCGGGGCCCCGTGACTAACCCAATAAGGGTGTATATTAGACTATAAAATTATTTCCAAGAGTAAGAATTTCCAGCCTTTATAAACTGTTGTTCAGTATTCTTTGACCTACAGCAATTGAAAGTCCAACGAGATACACATTTTAGTTTGTTAATACTATTATTAGGCTTCTCCTATAAGGATAGGAGATTCGGGGTCCCGTGACTAACCCAATAAGGGTGTACATTAGGCTATAAAATTATTTCCAAGAGTAAAAATTTCCAGCCTTTATAAACTGTTGTTCAGTATTCTTTGACCTATAGCACATGAAAGTCCAACGAGATACCCATTTTAGTTTGTTAATACTATAATTAGGCTTTTCCTATAAGGATAGGAGATTCGGTGTCCTGTGACTAACCCAATAAGGGTGTACATTAGGCTATAAAATTATTTCCAAGAGTAAGAATTTCCAGCCTTTATAAACTGTTGTTCAGTATTCTTTGACCTACAGCACCTGAAAATCCAACGAGATACCCATTTTAATTTGTTAATACTATAATTAGGCTTCTCCTATAAGGATAGGAGATTCGGGGTCCCGTGACTAACCCAATAAGGGTGTACATTAGGCTATAAAATTATTTCCAAGAATAAGAATTTCCAGCCTTTATAAACCGTTGTTCAGTATTCTTTGACCTACAGCACCTGAAAGTCCAACGAGATACCCATTTTAGTTTGCTAATACTTTAATTAGGCTTCTCCTATAAGGATAGGAGATCCGGGGCCCCGTGACTAACCCAATAAGGGTGTACATTAGGCTATAAAATTATTTCCAAGAATAAGAATTTCCAGCCTTTATAAACTGTTGTTCAGTATTCTTTGACCTACAGCACCTGAAAGTCCAACGAGATACCCATTTTAGTTTGTTAATACTATAATTAGGCTTCTCCTATAAGGATAGGAGATTCGGGGCCCCGTGACTAACCCAATAAGGGTGTATATTAGGCTATAAAATTATTTCCAAGAGTAAGAATTCCCAGCCTTTATAAACTGTTGTTCAGTATTCTTTGACCTACAGCACCTGAAAGTCCAACGAGATACCCATTTTAGTTTGTTAATACTATAATTAGGCTTTTCCTATAAGGATAGGAGATTCGGGGCCCCGTGACTAACCCAATAAGGGTGTATATTAGGCTATAAAATTATTTTCAAGAGTAAGAATTTCCAGCTTTTATAAACTGTTGTTCAGTATTCTTTGACCTACAGCACCTGAAAGTCCAACGAGATACCCATTTTAGTTTGTTAATACTATAATTAGGCTTCTCCTATAAGGATAGGAGATTCGGGGCCCCGTGACTAACCCAATAAGGGTGTATATTAGGCTATAAAATTATTTTCAAGAGTAAGAATTTCCAGCCTTTATAAACTGTTGTTCAGTATTCTTTGACCTACAGCACCTGAAAATCCAACGAGATACCCATTTTAGTTTGTTAATACTATAATTAGGCTTTTCCTATAAGGATAGGAGATTCGGGGTCCCGTGACTAACCCAATAAGGGTGTACATTAGGCTATAAAAATATTTTCAAGAGAAAGAATTTCCAGCATTTATAAACTGTTGTTCAGTATTCTTTGACCTACAGCACCTGAAAGTCCAACGAGATACCCATTTTAGTTTGTTAATACTATAAATAGGCTTCTCCTATAAGGATAGTAGATTCGGGGTCCCGTGACTAACCCAATAAGGGTGTACATTAGGCTATAAAATTATTTCCAAGAATAAGAATTTCCAGCCTTTATAAACCGTTGTTCAGTATTCTTTGACCTACAGCACCTGAAAGTCCAACGAGATACCCATTTTAGTTTGCTAATACTTTAATTAGGCTTCTCCTATAAGGATAGGAGATCCGGGGCCCCGTGACTAACCCAATAAGGGTGTACATTAGGCTATAAAATTATTTCCAAGAATAAGAATTTCCAGCCTTTATAAACTGTTGTTCAGTATTCTTTGACCTACAGCACCTGAAAGTCCCACGAGATACCCATTTTAGTTTGTTAATACTATAATTAGGCTTCTCCTATAAGGATAGGAGATTCGGGGCCCCGTGACTAACCCAATAAGGGTGTATATTAGGCTATAAAATTATTTCCAAGAGTAAGAATTCCCAGCCTTTATAAACTGTTGTTCAGTATTCTTTGACCTACAGCACCTGAAAGTCCAACGAGATACCCATTTTAGTTTGCTAATACTTTAATTAGGCTTCTCCTATAAGGATAGGAGATCCGGGGCCCCGTGACTAACCCAATAAGGGTGTACATTAGGCTATAAAATTATTTCCAAGAATAAGAATTTCCAGCCTTTATAAACTGTTGTTCAGTATTCTTTGACATACAGCACCTGAAAGTCAAACGAGATACCCATTTTAGTTTGTTAATACTATAATTAGGCTTCTCCTATAAGGATAGGAGATTCGGGGCCCCGTGACTAACCCAATAAGGGTGTATATTAGACTATAAAATTATTTCCAAGAGTAAGAATTTCCAGCCTTTATAAACTGTTGTTCAGTATTCTTTGACCTACAGCAATTGAAAGTCCAACGAGATACACATTTTAGTTTGTTAATACTATTATTAGGCTTCTCCTATAAGGATAGGAGATTCGGGGTCCCGTGACTAACCCAATAAGGGTGTACATTAGGCTATAAAATTATTTCCAAGAGTAAAAATTTCCAGCCTTTATAAACTGTTGTTCAGTATTCTTTGACCTATAGCACATGAAAGTCCAACGAGATACCCATTTTAGTTTGTTAATACTATAATTAGGCTTTTCCTATAAGGATAGGAGATTCGGTGTCCTGTGACTAACCCAATAAGGGTGTACATTAGGCTATAAAATTATTTCCAAGAGTAAGAATTTCCAGCCTTTATAAACTGTTGTTCAGTATTCTTTGACCTACAGCACCTGAAAATCCAACGAGATACCCATTTTAATTTGTTAATACTATAATTAGGCTTCTCCTATAAGGATAGGAGATTCGGGGTCCCGTGACTAACCCAATAAGGGTGTACATTAGGCTATAAAATTATTTCCAAGAATAAGAATTTCCAGCCTTTATAAACCGTTGTTCAGTATTCTTTGACCTACAGCACCTGAAAGTCCAACGAGATACCCATTTTAGTTTGCTAATACTTTAATTAGGCTTCTCCTATAAGGATAGGAGATCCGGGGCCCCGTGACTAACCCAATAAGGGTGTACATTAGGCTATAAAATTATTTCCAAGAATAAGAATTTCCAGCCTTTATAAACTGTTGTTCAGTATTCTTTGACCTACAGCACCTGAAAGTCCAACGAGATACCCATTTTAGTTTGTTAATACTATAATTAGGCTTCTCCTATAAGGATAGGAGATTCGGGGCCCCGTGACTAACCCAATAAGGGTGTATATTAGGCTATAAAATTATTTCCAAGAGTAAGAATTCCCAGCCTTTATAAACTGTTGTTCAGTATTCTTTGACCTACAGCACCTGAAAGTCCAACGAGATACCCATTTTAGTTTGTTAATACTATTATTAGGCTTCTTCTATAAGGATAGGAGATTCGGGGTCCCGTGACTAACCCAATAAGGGTGTACATTAGGCTATAAAATTATTTCCAAGAGTAAGAATTTCCAGCCTTTATAAACGGTTGTTCAGTATTCTTTGACCTACAGCACCTGAAAGTCCAACGAGATACCCATTTTAGTTTGTTAATACTATAATTAGGCTTTTCCTATAAGGATAGGAGATTCGGGGTCCCGTGACTTACCCAATAAGGGTGTACATTAGGCTATAAAATTATTTCCAAGAGTAAGAATTTCCAGCCTTTATAAACTTTTGTTCAGTATTCTTTGACCTACAGCACCTGAAAATCCAACGAGATACCCATTTTAATTTGTTAATACTATAATTAGGCTTCTCCTATAAGGATAGGAGATTCGGGGTCCCGTGACTAACCCAATAAGGGTGTACATTAGGCTATAAAAATATTTTCAAGAGTAAGAATTTCCAGCCTTTATAAACTGTTGTTCAGTATTCTTTGACCTACAGCACCTGAAAGTCCAACGAGATACCCATTTTAGTTTGTTAATACTATAATTAGGCTTCTCCTATAAGGATAGGAGATTCGGGGCCCCGTGACTAACCCAATATGGGTGTACATTAGGCTATAAAATTATTTCCAAGAATAAAAATTTCCAGCCTTTATAAACTGTTGTTCAGTATTCTTTGACCTACAGCACCTGAAAGTCCAACGAGATACCCATTTTAGTTTGTTAATACTATAATTAGGCTTCTCCTATAAGGATAGGAGATTCGGGGCCCCGTGACTAACCCAATAAGGGTGTATATTAGGCTATAAAATTATTTCCAAGAGTAAGAATTTCCAGCCTTTATAAACTGTTGTTCAGTATTCTTTGACCTACAGCACCTGAAAGTCCAACGAGATACCCATTTTAGTTTGTTAATATTATTATTAGGCTTCTCCTATAAGGATAGGAGATTTGGGGTCCCGTGACTAACCCAATAAGGGTGTACATTAGGCTATAAAAATATTTTCAAGAGTGAGAATTTCCAGCCTTTATAAACTGTTGTTCAGTATTCTTTGACCTACAGCACCTGAAAGTCCAACGAGATACCCATTTTAGTTTGTTAATACTATAATTAGGCTTCTCCTATAAGGATAGGAGATTCGGGGTCCCGTGACTAACCCAATAAGGGTGTACATTAGGCTATAAAATTATTTCCAAGAGTAAGAATTTCCAGCCTTTATAAACTGTTGTTCAGTATTCATTCACCTACAGCACCTGAAAATCCAACGAGATACCCATTTTAATTTGTTAATACTATAATTAGGCTTCTCCTATAAGGATAGGAGATTCGGGGTCCCGTGATTAACCCAATAAGGGTGTACATTAGGCTATAAAAATATTTTCAAGAGTAAGAATTTCCAGCCTTTATAAACTGTTGTTCAGTATTCTTTGACCTACAGCACCTGAAAGTCCAACGAGATACCCATTTTAGTTTGTTAATGCTATAATTAGGCTTCTCCTATAAGGATAGGAGATTCGGGGTCCCGTGACTAACCCAATAAGGGTGTACATTAGGCTATAAAATTATTTCCAAGAGAAAGAATTTCCAGCCTTTATAAACTGTTGTTCAGTATTCTTTGGCCTACAACACCTGAAAGTCCAACGAAATACCCATTTTAGTTTGTTAATACTATAATTAGGCTTCTCCTATAAGGATAGGAAATTCGGGGTCCCGTGACTAACCCAATAAGGGTGTACATTAGGCTATAAAAATATTTTCAAGAGTAAGAATTTCCAGCCTTTATAAACTGTTGTTCAGTATTCTTTGACCTACAGCACCTGAAAGTCCAACGAGATACCCATTTTAGTTTGTTAATGCTATAATTAGGCTTCTCCTATAAGGATAGGAGATTCGGGGTCCCGTGACTAACCCAATAAGGGTGTACATTAGGCTATAAAATTATTTCCAAGAGAAAGAATTTCCAGCCTTTATAAACTGTTGTTCAGTATTCTTTGGCCTACAACACCTGAAAGTCCAACGAGATACCCATTTTAGTTTGTTAATACTATAATTAGGCTTCTCCTATAAGGATAGGAGATTCGGGGCCCCGTGACTAACCAAATAAGGGTGTACATTAGGCTATAAAATTATTTCCAAGAGTAAGAATTTCCAGCCTTTATAAACTGTTGTTCAGTATTCTTTGACCTACAGCACCTGAAAGTCCAACGAGATACCCATTTTAGTTTGTTAATACTATAATTAGGCTTCTCCTATAAGGATAGGAGATTCGGGGCCCCGTGACTAACCCAATATGGGTGTACATTAGGCTATAAAATTATTTCCAAGAATAAGAATTTCCAGCCTTTATAAACTGTTGTTCAGTATTCTTTGACCTACAGCACCTGAAAGTCCAACGAGATACCCATTTTAGTTTGTTAATACTATAATTAGGCTTCTCCTATAAGGATAGGAGATTCGGGGCCCCGTGACTAACCCAATAAGGGTGTATATTAGGCTATAAAATTATTTCCAAGAGTAAGAATTTCCAGCCTTTATAAACTGTTGTTCAGTATTCTTTGACCTACAGCACCTGAAAGTCCAACGAGATACCCATTTTAGTTTGTTAATACTATTATTAGGTTTCTCATATAAGGATAGGAGATTTGGGGTCCCGTGACTAACCCAATAAGGGTGTACATTAGGCTATAAAAATATTTTCAAGAGTGAGAATTTCCAGCCTTTATAAACTGTTGTTCAGTATTCTTTGACCTACAGCACCTGAAAGTCCAACGAGATACCCATTTTAGTTTGTTAATACTATAATTAGGCTTCTCCTATAAGGATAGGAGATTCGGGGTCCCGTGACTAACCCAATAAGGGTGTACATTAGGCTATAAAATTATTTCCAAGAGTAAGAATTTCCAGCCTTTATAAACTGTTGTTCAGTATTCATTCACCTACAGCACCTGAAAATCCAACGAGATACCCATTTTAATTTGTTAATACTATAATTAGGCTTCTCCTATAAGGATAGGAGATTCGGGGTCCCGTGACTAACCCAATAAGGGTGTACATTAGGCTATAAAAATATTTTCAAGAGTAAGAATTTCCAGCCTTTATAAACTGTTGTTCAGTATTCTTTGACCTACAGCACCTGAAAGTCCAACGAGATACACATTTTAGTTTGTTAATGCTATAATTAGGCTTCTCCTATAAGGATAGGAGATTCGGGGTCCCGTGACTAACCCAATAAGGGTGTACATTAGGCTATAAAATTATTTCCAAGAGAAAGAATTTCCAGCCTTTATAAACTGTTGTTCAGTATTCTTTGGCCTACAACACCTGAAAGTCCAACGAGATACCCATTTTAGTTTGTTAATACTATAATTAGGCTTCTCCTATAAGGATAGGAGATTCGGGGCCCCGTGACTAACCAAATAAGGGTGTACATTAGGCTATAAAATTATTTCCAAGAGTAAGAATTTCCAGCCTTTATAAACTGTTGTTTAGTATTCTTTGACCTAAAGCACCTGAAAGTCCAACGAGATACCCATTTTAGTTTGTTAATACTATAATTAGGCTTCTCCTATAAGGATAAGAGATTCGGGGTCCCGTGACTAACCCAATAAGGGTGTACATTAGGCTAAAAAATTATTTTCAAGAGTAAGAATTTCCAGCCTTTATAAACTGTTGTTCAGTATTCTTTGACCTACAGCACCTGAAAGTCCAACGAGATACCCATTTTAGTTTGTTAATACTATAATTAGGCTTCTCCTATAAGGATAGGAGATTCGGGGTCCCGTGACTAACCCAATAAGGGTGTACATTAGGCTATAAAAATATTTTCAAGAGTAAGAATTTCCAGCCTTTATAAACTGTTGTTCAGTATTCTTTGACCTACAGCACCTGAAAGTCCAACGAGATACCCATTTTAGTTTGTTAATGCTATAATTAGGCTTCTCCTATAAGGATAGGAGATTCGGGGTCCCGTGACTAACCCAATAAGGGTGTACATTAGGCTATAAAATTATTTCCAAGAGAAAGAATTTCCAGCCTTTATAAACTGTTGTTCAGTATTCTTTGGCCTACAACACCTGAAAGTCCAACGAGATACCCATTTTAGTTTGTTAATACTATAATTAGGCTTCTCCTATAAGGATAGGAGATTCGGGGCCCCGTGACTAACCAAATAAGGGTGTACATTAGGCTATAAAATTATTTCCAAGAGTAAGAATTTCCAGCCTTTATAAACTGTTGTTCAGTATTCTTTGACCTACAGCACCTGAAAGTCCAACGAGATACCCATTTTAGTTTGTTAATACTATAATTAGGCTTCTCCTATAAGGATAGGAGATTCGGGGCCCCGCGACTAACCCAATATGGGTGTACATTAGGCTATAAAATTATTTCCAAGAATTAGAATTTCCAGCCTTTATAAACTGTTGTTCAGTATTCTTTGACCTACAGCTCCTGAAAGTCCAACGAGATACCCATTTTAGTTTGTTAATACTATAATTAGGCTTCTCCTATAAGGATAGGAGATTCGGGGCCCCGTGACTAACCCAATAAGGGTGTATATTAGGCTATAAAATTATTTCCAAGAGTAAGAATTTCCAGCCTTTATAAACTGTTGTTCAGTATTCTTTGACCTACAGCACCTGAAAGTCCAACGAGATACCCATTTTAGTTTGTTAATACTATTATTAGGCATCTCCTATAAGGATAGGAGATTTGGGGTCCCGTGACTAACCCAATAAGGGTGTACATTAGGCTATAAAAATATTTTCAAGAGTGAGAATTTCCAGCCTTTATAAACTGTTGTTCAGTATTCTTTGACCTACAGCACCTGAAAGTCCAACGAGATACCCATTTTAGTTTGTTAATACTATAATTAGGCTTCTCCTATAAGGATAGGAGATTCGGGGTCCCGTGACTAACCCAATAAGGGTGTACATTAGGCTATAAAATTATTTCCAAGAGTAAGAATTTCCAGCCTTTATAAACTGTTGTTCAGTATTCATTCACCTACAGCACCTGAAAATCCAACGAGATACCCATTTTAATTTGTTAATACTATAATTAGGCTTCTCCTATAAGGATAGGAGATTCGGGGTCCCGTGACTAACCCAATAAGGGTGTACATTAGGCTATAAAAATATTTTCAAGAGTAAGAATTTCCAGCCTTTATAAACTGTTGTTCAGTATTCTTTGACCTACAGCACCTGAAAGTCCAACGAGATACCCATTTTAGTTTGTTAATGCTATAATTAGGCTTCTCCTATAAGGATAGGAGATTCGGGGTCCCGTGACTAACCCAATAAGGGTGTACATTAGGCTATAAAATTATTTCCAAGAGAAAGAATTTCCAGCCTTTATAAACTGTTGTTCAGTATTCTTTGGCCTACAACACCTGAAAGTCCAACGAGATACCCATTTTAGTTTGTTAATACTATAATTAGGCTTCTCCTATAAGGATAGGAGATTCGGGGCCCCGTGACTAACCAAATTAGGGTGTACATTAGGCTATAAAATTATTTCCAAGAGTAAGAATTTCCAGCCTTTATAAACTGTTGTTTAGTATTCTTTGACCTAAAGCACCTGAAAGTCCAACGAGATACCCATTTTAGTTTGTTAATACTATAATTAGGCTTCTTCTATAAGGATAAGAGATTCGGGGTCCCGCGACTAACCCAATAAGGGTGTACATTAGGCTAAAAAATTATTTCCAAGAGTAAGAATTTCCAGCCTTTATAAACTGTTGTTCAGTATTCTTTGACCTACAGCACCTGAAAGTCCAACGAGATACCCATTTTAGTTTGTTAATACTATAATTAGGCTTTTCCTATAAGGATAGGAGATTCGGGGTCCCGGGACTAACCCAATAAGGGTGTACATTAGGCTATAAAAATATTTTCAAGAGTAAGAATTTCCAGCCTTTATAAACTGTTGTTCAGTATTCTTTGACCTACAGCACCTGAAAGTGCAACGAGATACCCATTTTAGTTTGTTAATACTATAATTAGGCTTTTCCTATAAGGATAGGAGATTCGGGGTCCCGTGACTAACCCAATAAGGGTGTACATTAGGCTATAAAAATATTTTCAAGAGTAAGAATTTCCAGCCTTTATAAACTGTTGTTCAGTATTCTTTGACCTACAGCACCTGAAAGTCCAACGAGATACCCATTTTAGTTTGTTAATACTATAATTAGGCTTCTCCTATAAGGATAGGAGATTCGGGGTCCCGTGACTAACCCAATAAGGGTGTACATTAGGCTATAAAATTATTTCCAAGAGTAAGAATTTCCAGCCTTTATAAACTGTTGTTCAGTATTCTTTGACCTACAGCACCTGAAAGTCCAACGAGATACCCATTTTAGTTTGTTAATACTATAATTAGGCTTTTCCTATAAGGATAGGAGATTCGGGGTCCCGTGACTAACCCAATAAGGGTGAACATTAGGCTATAAAATTATTTCCAAGAGTAAGAATTTCCAGCCTTTATAAACTGTTGTTCAGTATTCTTTGACCTACAGCACGTTAAAGTCCAAGGAGATACCCATTTTAGTTTGTTAATACTATTATTAGGCTTCTCCTATAAGGATAGGAGATTCGGGGTCCCGTGACTAACCCAATAAGGGTGTACATTAGGCTATAAAATTATTTCCATGAGTAAGAATTTCAAGCCTTTATAAACTGTTGTTCAGTATTCTTTGACCTACAACACCTGAAAGTCCAACGAGATACCCATTTTAGTTTGTTAATACTATAATTAGGCTATTCCTATAAGGATAGGAGATTCGGGGTCCCGTGACTAACCCAATAAGGGTGTACATTAGGCTATAAAATTATTTCCAAGAGTAAGAATTTCCAGCCTTTATAAACTGTTGTTCAGTATTCTTTGACCTACAGCACCTGAAAGTCCAACGAGATACCCATTTTAGTTTGTTAATACTATAATTAGGCTTTTCCTATAAGGATAGGAGATTCGGGGTCCCGGGACTAACCCAATAAGGGTGTACATTAGGCTATAAAAATATTTTCAAGAGTAAGAATTTCCAGCCTTTATAAACTGTTGTTCAGTATTCTTTGACCTACAGCACCTGAAAGTGCAACGAGATACCCATTTTAGTTTGTTAATACTATAATTAGGCTTTTCCTATACGGATAGGAGATTCGGGGTCCCGTGACTAACCCAATAAGGGTGTACATTAGGCTATAAAAATATTTTCAAGAGTAAGAATTTCCAGCCTTTATAAACTGTTGTTCAGTATTCTTTGACCTACAGCACCTGAAAGTCCAACGAGATACCCATTTTAGTTTGTTAATACTATAATTAGGCTTCTCCTATAAGGATAGGAGATTCGGGGTCCCGTGACTAACCCAATAAGGGTGTACATTAGGCTATAAAATTATTTCCAAGAGTAAGAATTTCCAGCCTTTATAAACTGTTGTTCAGTATTCTTTGACCTACAGCACCTGAAAGTCCAACGAGATACCCATTTTAGTTTGTTAATACTATAATTAGGCTTTTCCTATAAGGATAGGAGATTCGGGGTCCCGTGACTAACCCAATAAGGGTGAACATTAGGCTATAAAATTATTTCCAAGAGTAAGAATTTCCAGCCTTTATAAACTGTTGTTCAGTATTCTTTGACCTACAGCACGTTAAAGTCCAACGAGATACCCATTTTAGTTTGTTAATACTATTATTAGGCTTCTCCTATAAGGATAGGAGATTCGGGGTCCCGTGACTAACCCAATAAGGGTGTACATTAGGCTATAAAATTATTTCCATGAGTAAGAATTTCAAGCCTTTATAAACTGTTGTTCAGTATTCTTTGACCTACAACACCTGAAAGTCCAACGAGATACCCATTTTAGTTTGTTAATACTATAATTAGGCTATTCCTATAAGGGTAGGAGATTCGGGGTCTCGTGACTAACCCAATAAGGGTGTACATTAGGCTATAAAATTATTTCCAAGAGTAAGAATTTCCAGACTTTATAAACTGTTGTTCAGTATTCTTTGACCTACAGCACCTGAAAGTCCAACGAGATACCCATTTTAGTTTGTTAATACTATAATTAGGCTTCTCCTATAAGGATAGGAGATTCGGGGTCCCGTGACTAACCCAATAAGGGTGTACATTAGGCTATAAAAATATTTTCAAGAGTGAGAATTTCCAGCCTTTATAAACTGTTGTTCAGTATTCTTTGACCTACAGCACCTGAAAGTCCAACGAGATACCCATTTTAGTTTGTTAATACTATAATTAGGCTTCTCCTATAAGGATAGGAGATTCGGGGTCCTGTGACTAACCCAATAAGGGTGTACATTAGGCTATAAAATTATTTCCAAGAGTAAGAATTTCCAGCCTTTATAAACTGTTGTTCAGTATTCATTGACCTACAGCACCTGAAAGTCCAACGAGATACCCATTTTAGTTTGTTAATACTATAATTAGGCTTTTCCTATAAGGATAGGAGATTCGGGGTCCCGTGACTAACCCAATAAGGGTGTACATTAGGCTATAAAAATATTTTCAAGAGTAAGAATTTCCAGTCTTTATAGACTGTTGTTCAGTATTCTTTGACCTACAGCACCTGAAAGTCCAACGAGATACCCATTTTAGTTTGTTAATACTATAATTAGGTTTCTACTATAAGGATAGGAGATTCGGGGTCCTTTGACTAACCCAATAAGGGTGTACATTAGGATATAAAATTATTTCCAAGAATAAGAATTTCCAGCCTTTATAAACCGTTGTTCAGTATTCTTTGACCTACAGCACCTGAAAATCCAACGAGATACCCATTTTAGTTTGTTAATACTATAATTAGGCTTCTCCTATAAGGATAGGAGATTCGGGGCCCCGTGACTAACCCAATAAGGGTGTATATTAGGCTATAAAATTATTTTCAAGAGTAAGAATTTCCAGCCTTTATAAACTGTTGTTCAGTATTCTTTGACCTACAGCACCTGAAAGTCCAACAAGATACCCATTTTAGTTTGTTAATACTATAATTAGACATCTACTATAAGGATAGGAGATTCGGGGTCAAGTGACTAACCCAATAAGGGTGTACATTAGGCTATAAAATTATTTCCAAGAGTAAGAATTTCCAGCCTTTATAAACTGTTGTTCAGTATTCTTTGACCTACAGCACCTGAAAGTCCAACGAGATACCCATTTTAGTTTGTTAATACTATAATTAGGCTTTTCCTATAAGGATAGGAGATTCGGGGTCCCGTGACTAACCCAATAAGGGTGTACATTAGGCTATAAAATTATTTCCAATAGTAAGAATTTCCAGCCTTTATAAACTGTTGTTCAGTATTCTTTGACCTACAGCACCTGAAAGTCCAACGAGATACCCATTTTAGTTTGTTAATACTATAATTAGGCTTTTCCTATAAGGATAGGAGATTCGGGGTCCCGTGACTAACCCAATAAGGGTGTACATTAGGCTATAAAAATATTTTCAAGAGTAAGAATTTCCAGCCTTTATAAACTGTTGTTCAATATTCTTTGACCTACAGCACCTGAAAGTCCAACGAGATACCCATTTTAGTTTGTTAATACTATAATTAGGTTTCTCCTATAAGGATAGGTGATTCGGGGTCCTGTGACTAACCCAATAAGGGTGTACATTAGGCTATAAAATTATTTCCAAGAATAAGAATTTCTAGCCTTTATAAACCGTTGTTCAGTATTCTTTGACCTACAGCACCTGAAAGTCCAACGAGATACCCATTTTAGTTTGTTAATACTATAATTAGGCTTCTCCTATATGGATAGGAGATTCGGGGTCCCGTGACTAACCCAATAAGGGTGTACATTAGGCTATAAAATTATTTCCAAGAGTAAGAATTTCCAGCCTTTATAAACTGTTGTTCAGTATTCTTTGACCTACAGCACCTGAAAGTCCAACGAGATACCCATTTTAGTTTGTTAATACTATAATTAGGCTTTTCCTATAAGGATAGGAGATTCGGGGTCCCGTGACTAACCCAATAAGGGTGAACATTAGGCTATAAAATTATTTCCAAGAGTAAGAATTTCCAGCCTTTATAAACTGTTGTTCAGTATTCTTTGACCTACAGCACGTTAAAGTCCAACGAGATACCCATTTTAGTTTGTTAATACTATTATTAGGCTTCTCCTATAAGGATAGGAGATTCGGGGTCCCGTGACTAACCCAATAAGGGTGTACATTAGGCTATAAAATTATTTCCATGAGTAAGAATTTCAAGCCTTTATAAACTGTTGTTCAGTATTCTTTGACCTACAACACCTGAAAGTCCAACGAGATACCCATTTTAGTTTGTTAATACTATAATTAGGCTATTCCTATAAGGGTAGGAGATTCGGGGTCTCGTGACTAACCCAATAAGGGTGTACATTAGGCTATAAAATTATTTCCAAGAGTAAGAATTTCCAGACTTTATAAACTGTTGTTCAGTATTCTTTGACCTACAGCACCTGAAAGTCCAACGAGATACCCATTTTAGTTTGTTAATACTATAATTAGGCTTCTCCTATAAGGATAGGAGATTCGGGGTCCCGTGACTAACCCAATAAGGGTGTACATTAGGCTATAAAAATATTTTCAAGAGTGAGAATTTCCAGCCTTTATAAACTGTTGTTCAGTATTCTTTGACCTACAGCACCTGAAAGTCCAACGAGATACCCATTTTAGTTTGTTAATACTATAATTAGGCTTCTCCTATAAGGATAGGAGATTCGGGGTCCTGTGACTAACCCAATAAGGGTGTACATTAGGCTATAAAATTATTTCCAAGAGTAAGAATTTCCAGCCTTTATAAACTGTTGTTCAGTATTCATTGACCTACAGCACCTGAAAGTCCAACGAGATACCCATTTTAGTTTGTTAATACTATAATTAGGCTTTTCCTATAAGGATAGGAGATTCGGGGTCCCGTGACTAACCCAATAAGGGTGTACATTAGGCTATAAAAATATTTTCAAGAGTAAGAATTTCCAGTCTTTATAGACTGTTGTTCAGTATTCTTTGACCTACAGCACCTGAAAGTCCAACGAGATACCCATTTTAGTTTGTTAATACTATAATTAGGTTTCTACTATAAGGATAGGAGATTCGGGGTCCTTTGACTAACCCAATAAGGGTGTACATTAGGATATAAAATTATTTCCAAGAATAAGAATTTCCAGCCTTTATAAACCGTTGTTCAGTATTCTTTGACCTACAGCACCTGAAAGTCCAACGAGATACCCATTTTAGTTTGTTAATACTATAATTAGGCTTCTCCTATAAGGATAGGAGATTCGGGGCCCCGTGACTAACCCAATAAGGGTGTATATTAGGCTATAAAATTATTTTCAAGAGTAAGAATTTCCAGCCTTTATAAACTGTTGTTCAGTATTCTTTGACCTACAGCACCTGAAAGTCCAACAAGATACCCATTTTAGTTTGTTAATACTATAATTAGACATCTACTATAAGGATAGGAGATTCGGGGTCAAGTGACTAACCCAATAAGGGTGTACATTAGGCTATAAAATTATTTCCAAGAGTAAGAATTTCCAGCCTTTATAAACTGTTGTTCAGTATTCTTTGACCTACAGCACCTGAAAGTCCAACGAGATACCCATTTTAGTTTGTTAATACTATAATTAGGCTTTTCCTATAAGGATAGGAGATTCGGGGTCCCGTGACTAACCCAATAAGGGTGTACATTAGGCTATAAAAATATTTTCAAGAGTAAGAATTTCCAGTCTTTATAGACTGTTGTTCAGTATTCTTTGACCTACAGCACCTGAAAGTCCAACGAGATACCCATTTTAGTTTGTTAATACTATAATTAGGTTTCTACTATAAGGATAGGAGATTCGGGGTCCTTTGACTAACCCAATAAGGGTGTACATTAGGATATAAAATTATTTCCAAGAATAAGAATTTCCAGCCTTTATAAACCGTTGTTCAGTATTCTTTGACCTACAGCACCTGAAAGTCCAACGAGATACCCATTTTAGTTTGTTAATACTATAATTAGGCTTCTCCTATAAGGATAGGAGATTCGGGGCCCCGTGACTAACCCAATAAGGGTGTATATTAGGCTATAAAATTATTTTCAAGAGTAAGAATTTCCAGCCTTTATAAACTGTTGTTCAGTATTCTTTGACCTACAGCACCTGAAAGTCCAACAAGATACCCATTTTAGTTTGTTAATACTATAATTAGACATCTACTATAAGGATAGGAGATTCGGGGTCAAGTGACTAACCCAATAAGGGTGTACATTAGGCTATAAAATTATTTCCAAGAGTAAGAATTTCCAGCCTTTATAAACTGTTGTTCAGTATTCTTTGACCTACAGCACCTGAAAGTCCAACGAGATACCCATTTTAGTTTGTTAATACTATAATTAGGCTTTTCCTATAAGGATAGGAGATTCGGGGTCCCGTGACTAACCCAATAAGGGTGTACATTAGGCTATAAAATTATTTCCAATAGTAAGAATTTCCAGCCTTTATAAACTGTTGTTCAGTATTCTTTGACCTACAGCACCTGAAAGTCCAACGAGATACCCATTTTAGTTTGTTAATACTATAATTAGGCTTTTCCTATAAGGATAGGAGATTCGGGGTCCCGTGACTAACCCAATAAGGGTGTACATTAGGCTATAAAAATATTTTCAAGAGTAAGAATTTCCAGCCTTTATAAACTGTTGTTCAGTATTCTTTGACCTACAGCACCTGAAAGTCCAACGAGATACCCATTTTAGTTTGTTAATACTATAATTAGGTTTCTCCTATAAGGATAGGTGATTCGGGGTCCTGTGACTAACCCAATAAGGGTGTACATTAGGCTATAAAATTATTTCCAAGAATAAGAATTTCTAGCCTTTATAAACCGTTGTTCAGTATTCTTTGACCTACAGCACCTGAAAGTCCAACGAGATACCTATTTTAGTTTGTTAATACTATAATTAGGCTTCTCCTATAAGGATAGGTGATTCGGGGCACCGTGACTAACCCAATTAGGGTGTACATTAGGCCATAAAATTATTTCCAAGAATAAGAATTTCCAGCCTTTATAAACTGTTGTTTAGTATTCTTTGACCTACAGCACCTGAAAGTCCAACGAGATACCATTTTAGTTTGTTAATACTATAATTAGGCTTCTCCTATAAGGATAGGAGATTCGGGGCCCCGTGACTAACCCAATAAGGGTGTATATTAGGCTATAAAATTATTTTCAAGAGTAAGAATTTCCAGCCTTTATAAACTGTTGTTCAGTATTCTTTGATCTACAGCACCTGAAAGTCCAACAAGATACCCATTTTAGTTTGATAATACTATTATTAGGCTTCTCCTATAAGGATAGGAGATTCGGGGCCCCGTGACTAACCCAATAAGGGTGTACATTAGGCTATAAAATTATTTCCAAGAGAAAGAATTTCCAGCCTTTATAAACTGTTGTTCAGTATTCTTTGGCCTACAACACCTGAAAGTCCAACGAGATACCCATTTTAGTTTGTTAATACTATAATTAGGCTTCTCCTATAAGGATAGGAGATTCGGGGCCCCGTGACTAACCAAATAAGGGTGTACATTAGGATATAAAATTATTTCCAAGGGTAAGAATTTCCAGCCTTTATAAACTGTTGTTTAGTATTCTTTGACCTACAGCACCTGAAAGTCCAACGAGATACCCATTTTAGTTTGTTAATACTATAATTAGGCTTCTCCTATAAGGATAGGAGATTCGGGGTCCCGTGACTAACCCAATAAGGGTGTACATTAGGCTATAAAATTATTTCCAAGAGTAAGAATTTCCAGCCTTTATAAACTGTTGTTCAGTATTCTTTGACCTACAGCACCTGAAAGTCCAACGAGATACCCATTTTAGTTTGTTAATACTATAATTAGGCTTCTCCTATAAGGATAGGAGATTCGGGGCACCGTGACTAACCCAATTAGGGTGTACATTAGGCTATAAAATTATTTCCAAGAATAAGAATTTCCAGCCTTTATAAACTGTTGTTTAGTATTCTTTGACCTACAGCACCTGAAAGTCCAACGAGATACCATTTTAGTTTGTTAATACTATAATTAGGCTTCTCCTATAAGGATAGGAGATTCGGGGCCCCGTGACTAACCCAATAAGGGTGTATATTAGGCTATTAAATTATTTTCAAGAGTAAGAATTTCCAGCCTTTATAAACTGTTGTTCAGTATTCTTTGACCTACAGCACCTGAAAGTCCAACGAGATACCCATTTTAGTTTGTTAATACTATTATTAGGCTTCTCCTATAAGGATAGGAGATTCGGGGTCCCGTGACTAACCCAATAAGGGTGTACATTAGGCTATAAAATTATTTCCAAGAGAAAGAATTTCCAGCCTTTATAAACTGTTGTTCAGTATTCTTTGGCCTACAACACCTGAAAGTCCAACGAGATACCCATTTTAGTTTGTTAATACTATAATTAGGCTTCTCCTATAAGGATAGGAGATTCGGGGCCCCGTGACTAACCAAATAAGGGTGTACATTAGGATATAAAATTATTTCCAAGAGTAAGAATTTCCAGCCTTTATAAACTGTTGTTTAGTATTCTTTGACCTACAGCACCTGAAAGTCCAACGAGATACCCATTTTAGTTTGTTAATACTATAATTAGGCTTCTCCTATAAGGATAGGAGATTCGGGGTCCCGTGACTAACCCAATAAGGGTGTACATTAGGCTATAAAATTATTTCCAAGAGTAAGAATTTCCAGCCTTTATAAACTGTTGTTCAGTATTCTTTGACCTACAGCACCTGAAAGTCCAACGAGATACCCATTTTAGTTTGTTAATACTATAATTAGGCTTCTCCTATAAGGATAGGAGATTCGGGGCACCGTGACTAACCCAATTAGGGTGTACATTAGGCTATAAAATTATTTCCAAGAATAAGAATTTCCAGCCTTTATAAACTGTTGTTTAGTATTCTTTGACCTACAGCACCTGAAAGTCCAACGAGATACCATTTTAGTTTGTTAATACTATAATTAGGCTTCTCCTATAAGGATAGGAGATTCGGGGCCCCGTGACTAACCCAATAAGGGTGTATATTAGGCTATTAAATTATTTTCAAGAGTAAGAATTTCCAGCCTTTATAAACTGTTGTTCAGTATTCTTTGACCTACAGCACCTGAAAGTCCAACGAGATACCCATTTTAGTTTGTTAATACTATTATTAGGCTTCTCCTATAAGGATAGGAGATTCGGGGTCCCGTGACTAACCCAATAAGGGTGTACATTAGGCTATAAAATTATTTCCAAGAGAAAGAATTTCCAGCCTTTATAAACTGTTGTTCAGTATTCTTTGGCCTACAACACCTGAAAGTCCAACGAGATACCCATTTTAGTTTGTTAATACTATAATTAGGCTTCTCCTATAAGGATAGGAGATTCGGGGCCCCGTGACTAACCAAATAAGGGTGTACATTAGGATATAAAATTATTTCCAAGAGTAAGAATTTCCAGCCTTTATATACTGTTGTTTAGTATTCTTTGACCTACAGCACCTGAAAGTCCAACGAGATACCCATTTTAGTTTGTTAATACTATAATTAGGCTTCTCCTATAAGGATAGGAGATTCGGGGTCCCGTGACTAACCCAATAAGGGTGTACATTAGGCTATAAAATTATTTCCAAGAGTAAGAATTTCCAGCCTTTATAAACTGTTGTTCAGTATTCTTTGACCTACAGCACCTGAAAGTCCAACGAGATACCCATTTTAGTTTGTTAATACTATAATTAGGCTTCTCCTATAAGGATAGGAGATTCGGGGCACCGTGACTAACCCAATTAGGGTGTACATTAGGCTATAAAATTATTTCCAAGAATAAGAATTTCCAGCCTTTATAAACTGTTGTTTAGTATTCTTTGACCTACAGCACCTGAAAGTCCAACGAGATACCATTTTAGTTTGTTAATACTATAATTAGGCTTCTCCTATAAGGATAGGAGATTCGGTGCCCCGTGACTAACCCAATAAGGGTGTATATTAGGCTATTAAATTATTTTCAAGAGTAAGAATTTCCAGCCTTTATAAACTGTTGTTCAGTATTCTTTAAGCTACAGCACCTGAAAGTCCAACGAGATACCCATTTTAGTTTGTTAATACTATTATTAGGCTTCTCCTATAAGGATAGGAGATTCGGGGTCCCGTGACTAACCCAATAAGGGTGTACATTAGGCTATAAAATTATTTCCAAGAGTAAGAATTTCCAGCCTTTATAAACTGTTGTTCAGTATTCTTTGACCTACAGCACCTGAAAGTCCAACGAGATACCCATTTTAGTTTGTTAATACTATAATTAGGCTTTTCCTATAAGGATAGGAGATTCGGGGTCCCGTGACTAACCCTATAAGGGTGTATATTAGGCTATAAAAGTATTTTCAAGAGTAAGAATTTCCAGCCTTTATAAACTGTTGTTCAGTATTCTTTGGCCTACAACACCTGAAAGTCCAACGAGATACCCATTTTAGTATGTTAATACTATAATTAGGCTTCTCCTATAAGGATAGGAGATTCGGGGCCCCGTGACTAACCAAATAAGGGTGTACATTAGGCTATAAAATTATTTCCAAGAGTAAGAATTTCCAGCCTTTATAAACTGTTGTTTAGTATTCTTTGACCTACAGCACCTGATAGTCCAACTAGATACCCATTTTAGTTTGTTAATACTATAATTAGGCTTCTCCTATAAGGATAGGAGATTCGGGGTCCCGTGACTAACCCAATAAGGGTGTACATTAGGCTATAAATTTATTTCCAAGAGTAAGAATTTCCAGCCTTTATAAACTGTTGTTCAGTATTCTTTGACCTACAGCACCTGAAAGTCCAACAAGATACCCATTTTAGTTTGTTAATACTATAATTAGGCTTCTACTATAAGGATAGGAGATTCGGGGTCAAGTGACTAACCCAATAAGGGTGTACATTAGGCTATAAAATTATTTCCAAGAGTAAGAATTTCCAGACTTTATAAACTGTTGTTCAGTATTCTTTGACCTACAGCACCTGAAAGTCCAACGAGATACCCATTTTAGTTTGTTAATACTATTATTAGGCTTCTCCTATAAGGATAGGAGATTCGGGGTCCCGTGACTAACCCAATAAGGGTGTACATTAGGCTATAAAATTAGTTCCAAGAGTAAGAATTTCCAGCCTTTATAAACTGTTGTTCAGTATTCTTTGACCTACAGCACCTGAAAGTCCAACGAGATACCCATTTTAGTTTGTTAATACTATAATTAGGCTTTTCCTATAAGGATAGGAGATTCGGGGTCCCGTGACTAACCCTATAAGGGTGTATATTAGGCTATAAAATTATTTTCAAGAGTAAGAATTTCCAGCCTTTATAAACTGTTGTTCAGTATTCTTTGGCCTACAACACGTGAAAGTCCAACGAGATACCCATTTTAGTATGTTAATACTATAATTAGGCTTCTCCTATAAGGATAGGAGATTCGGGGCCCCGTGACTAACCAAATAAGGGTGTACATTAGGCTATAAAATTATTTCCAAGAGTAAGAATTTCCAGCCTTTATAAACTGTTGTTTAGTATTCTTTGACCTACAGCACCTGAAAGTCCAACTAGATACCCATTTTTGTTTGTTAATACTATAATTAGGCGTCTCCTATAAGGATAGGAGATTCGGGGTCCCGTGACTAACCCAATAAGGGTGTACATTAGGCTATAAATTTATTTCCAAGAGTAAGAATTTCCAGTCTTTATAAACTGTTGTTCAGTATTCTTTGACCTACAGCACCTGAAAGTCCAACAAGATACCCATTTTAGTTTGTTAATACTATAATTAGACATCTACTATGAGGATAGGAGATTCGGGGTCAAGTGACTAACCCAATAAGGGTGTAGATTAGGCTATAAAATTATTTCCAAGAGTAAGAATTTACAGCCTTTATAAACTGTTTTTCAGTATTCTTTGACCTACAGCACCTGAAAGTCCAACGAGATACCCATTTTAGTTTGTTAATACTATAATTAGGCTTTTCCTATAAGGATAGGAGATTCTGGGTCCCGTGACTAACGCAATAAGGGTGTACATTAGGCTATAAAATTATTTCCAAGAGTAAGAATATCCAGCCTTTATAAACTGTTGTTCAGTATTCTTTGACCTACAGCACCTGAAAGTCCAACGAGATACCCATTTTAGTTTGTTAATACTATAATTAGGCTTTTCCTATAAGGATAGGAGATTCGGGGTCCCGTGACTAACCCAATAAGGGTGTACATTAGGCTATAAAAATATTTTCAAGAGTAAGAATTTCCAGCCTTTATAAACTGTTGTTCAGTATTCTTTGACCTACAACACCTGAAAGTCCAACGAGATACCCATTTTAGTTTGTTAATACTATAATTAGGTTTCTCCTATAAGGATAGGAGATTCGGGGTCCTGTGACTAACCCAATAAGGGTGTACATTAGGCTATAAAATTATTTCCAAGAGTAAGAATTTCCAGCCTTTATAAACTGTTGTTCAGTATTCTTTGACCTACAGCACCTGAAAGTCCAACGAGATACCCATTTTAGTTTGTTAATACTATAATTAGGCTTCTCCTATAAGGATAGGAGATTCGGGGCACCGTGACTAACCCAATTAGGGTGTACATTAGGCTATAAAATTATTTCCAAGAATAAGAATTTCCAGCCTTTATAAACTGTTGTTTAGTATTCTTTGACCTACAGCACCTGAAAGTCCAACGAGATACCATTTTAGTTTGTTAATACTATAATTAGGCTTCTCCTATAAGGATAGGAGATTCGGGGCCCCGTGACTAACCCAATAAGGGTGTATATTAGGCTATAAAATTATTTTCAAGAGTAGGAATTTCCAGCCTTTATAAACTGTTGTTCAGTATTCTTTGACCTACAGCACCTGAAAGTCCAACGAGATACCCATTTTAGTTTGTTAATACTATAATTAGACATCTACTATAAGGATAGGAGATTCGGGGTCAAGTGAGTAACCCAATAAGGGTGTACATTAGGCTATAAAATTATTTCCAAGAGTAAGAATTTCCAGCCTTTATAAACTGTTTTTCAGTATTCTTTGACCTACAGCACCTGAAAGTCCAACGAGATACCCATTTTAGTTTGTTAATACTATAATTAGGCTTTTCCTATAAGGATAGGAGATTCGGGGTCCCGTGACTAACCCAATAAGGGTGTACATTAGGCTATAAAATTATTTCCAAGAGTAAGAATTTCCAGCCTTTATAAACTGTTGTTCAGTATTCTTTGACCTACAGCACCTGAAAGTCCAACGAGATACCCATTTTAGTTTGTTAATACTATTATTAGGCTTCTCCTATAAGGATAGGAGATTCGGGGTCCCGTGACTAACCCAATAATGGTGTACATTAGGCTATAAAATTATTTTCAAGAGTAAGAATTTCCAGCCTTTATAAACTGTTGTTCAGTATTCTTTGGCCTACAACACCTGAAAGTCCAACGAGATACCCATTTTAGTATGTTAATACTATAATTAGGCTTCTCCTATAAGGATAGGAGATTCGGGGCCCCGTGACTAACCAAATAAGGTTGTACATTAGGTTATAAAATTATTTCCAAGAGTAAGAATTTCCAGCCTTTATAAAATGTTGTTTAGTATTCTTTGACCTACAGCACCTGAAAGTCCAACGAGATACCCATTTTAGTTTGTTAATACTATAATTAGGCTTCTCCTATAAGGATAGGAGATTCGGGGTCCCGTGACTAACCTAATAAGGGTGTACATTAGGCTATAAAATTATTTCCAAGAGTAAGAATTTCCAGCCTTTAAAAACTGTTGTTCAGTATTCTTTGACCTACAGCACCTGAAAGTCCAACAAGATACCCATTTTAGTTTGTTAATACTATAATTAGGCTTTTCCTATAAGGATAGGAGATTCGGGGTCCCGTGACTAACCCAATAAGGGTGTACATTAGGCTATAAAATTATTTCCAAGAGTAAGAATTTCCAGCCTTTATATACTGTTGTTCAGTATTCTTTGACCTACAGCACCTGAAAGTCCAACGAGATACCCATTTTAGTTTGTTAATACTATTATTAGGCTTCTCCTATAAGGATAGGAGATTCGGGGTCCCGTGACTAACCCAATAAGGGTGTACATTAGGCTATAAAATTATTTTCAAGAGTAAGAATTTCCAGCCTTTATAAACTGTTGTTCAGTATTCTTTGGCCTACAACACCTGAAAGTCCAACGAGATACCCATTTTAGTATGTTAATACTATAATTAGGCTTCTCCTATAAGGATAGGAGATTCGGGGCCCCGTGACTAACCAAATAAGGTTGTACATTAGGTTATAAAATTATTTCCAAGAGTAAGAATTTCCAGCCTTTATAAAATGTTGTTTAGTATTCTTTGACCTACAGCACCTGAAAGTCCAACGAGATACCCATTTTAGTTTGTTAATACTATAATTAGGCTTCTCCTATAAGGATAGGAGATTCGGGGTCCCGTGACTAACCTAATAAGGGTGTACATTAGGCTATAAAATTATTTCCAAGAGTAAGAATTTCCAGCCTTTATAAACTGTTGTTCAGTATTCTTTGACCTACAGCACCTGAAAGTCCAACAAGATACCCATTTTAGTTTGTTAATACTATAATTAGACATCTACTATAAGGATAGGAGATTCGGGGTCAAGTGACTAACCCAATAAGGGTGTACATTAGGCTATAAAATTATTTCCAAGAGTAAGAATTTCCAGCCTTTATAAACTGTTTTTTAGTATTCTTTGACCTACAGCACCTGAAAGTCCAACGAGATACCCATTTTAGTTTGTTAATAATATAATTAGGCTTCTCCTATAAGGATAGGAGATTCGGGGTCCCGTGACTAACCCAATAAGGGTGTACATTAGGCTATAAAAATATTTTCAAGAGTGAGAATTTCCAGCCTTTATAAACTGTTGTTCAGTATTCTTTGACCTACAGCACCTGAAAGTCCAACAAGATACCCATTTTAGTTTGTTAATACTATAATTAGACATCTACTATAAGGATAGGAGATTCGGGGTCAAGTGACTAACCCAATAAGGGTGTACATTAGGCTATAAAATTATTTCCAAGAGTAAGAATTTCCAGCCTTTATAAACTGTTGTTCAGTATTCTTTGACCTACAGCACCTGAATGTCCAACGAGACACCCATTTTAGTTTGTTAATACTATAATTAGACATCTACTATAAGGATAGGAGATTCGGGGTCAAGTGACTAACCCAATAAGGGTTTACATTAGGCTATAAAATTATTTCCAAGAGTAAGAATTTCCAGCCTTTATAAACTGTTTTTTAGTATTCTTTGACCTACAGCACCTGAAAGTCCAACGAGATACCCATTTTAGTTTGTTAAAACTATAATTAGGCTTCTCCTATAAGGATAGGAGATTCGGGGTCCCGTGACTAACCCAATAAGGGTGTACATTAGGCTATAAAAATATTTTCAAGAGTGAGAATTTCCAGCCTTTATAAACTGTTGTTCAGTATTCTTTGACCTACAGCACCTGAAAGTCCAACAAGATACCCATTTTAGTTTGTTAATACTATAATTAGACATCTACTATAAGGATAGGAGATTCGGGGTCAAGTGACTAACCCAATAAGGGTGTACATTAGGCTATAAAATTATTTTCAAGAGTAAGAATTTCCAGCCTTTATAAACTGTTGTTCAGTATTCTTTGGCCTACAGCACCTGAATGTCCAACGAGATACCCATTTTAGTTTGTTAATACTATAATTAGGTTTCTCCTATAAGGATAGGAGATTCGGGGCCCCGTGACTAACCCAATAAGGGTGTATATTAGGCTATAAAATTATTTTCAAGAGTAGGAATTTCCAGCCTTTATAAACTGTTGTTCAGTATTCTTTGACCTACAGCACCTGAAAGTCCAACGAGATACCCATTTTAGTTTGTTAATACTATAATTAGACATCTACTATAAGGATAGGAGATTCGGGGTCAAGTGACTAACCCAATAAGGGTGTACATTAGGCTATAAAATTATTTCCAAGAGTAAGAATTTCCAGCCTTTATAAACTGTTTTTCAGTATTCTTTGACCTACAGCACCTGAAAGTCCAACGAGATACCCATTTTAGTTTGTTAATACTATAATTAGGCTTTTCCTATAAGGATAGGAGATTCGGGGTCCCGTGACTAACCCAATAAGGGTGTACATTAGGCTATAAAATTATTTCCAAGAGTAAGAATTTCCAGCCTTTATAAACTGTTGTTCAGTATTCTTTGACCTACAGCACCTGAAAGTCCAACGAGATACCCATTTTAGTTTGTTAATACTATTATTAGGCTTCTCCTATAAGGATAGGAGATTCGGGGTCCCGTGACTAACCCAATAAGGGTGTACATTAGGCTATAAAATTATTTCCAAGAGTAAGAATTTCCAGCCTTTATCAACTGTTGTTCAGTATTCTTTGACCTACAGCACCTGAAAGTCCAACAAGATACCCATTTTAGTTTGTTAATACTATAATTAGACATCTACTATAAGGATAGGAGATTCGGGGTCAAGTGGCTAACCCAATAAGGGTGTACATTAGGCTATAAAATTATTTCCAAGAGTAAGAATTTCCAGCCTTTATAAACTGTTGTTCAGTATTCTTTGGCCTACAACACCTGAAAGTCCAACGAGATACCCATTTTAGTATGTTAATACTATAATTAGGCTTCTCCTATAAGGATAGGAGATTCGGGGCCCCGTGACTAACCAAATAAGGGTGTACATTAGGCTATAAAATTATTTCCAAGAGTAAGAATTTCCAGCCTTTATAAACTGTTGTTTAGTATTCTTTGACCTACAGCACCTGAAAGTCCAACGAGATACCCATTTTAGTTTGTTAATACTATAATTAGGCTTCTCCTATAAGGATAGGAGATTCGGGGTCCCGTGACTAACCTAATAAGGGTGTACATTAGGCTATAAAATTATTTCCAAGAGTAAGAATTTCCAGCCTTTATCAACTGTTGTTCAGTATTCTTTGACCTACAGCACCTGAAAGTCCAACAAGATACCCATTTTAGTTTGTTAATACTATAATTAGACATCTACTATAAGGATAGGAGATTCGGGGTCAAGTGGCTAACCCAATAAGGGTGTACATTAGGCTATAAAATTATTTCCAAGAGTAAGAATTTCCAGCCTTTATAAACTGTTTTTTAGTATTCTTTGACCTACAGCACCTGAAAGTCCAACGAGATACCCATTTTAGTTTGTTAATACTATAATTAGGCTTCTCCTATAAGGATAGGAGATTCGGGGTCCCGTGACTAACCCAATAAGGGTGTACATTAGGCTATAAAAATATTTTCAAGAGTGAGAATTTCCAGCCTTTATAAACTGTTGTTCAGTATTCTTTGACCTACAGCACCTGAAAGTCCAACAAGATACCCATTTTAGTTTGTTAATACTATAATTAGACATCTACTATAAGGATAGGAGATTCGAGGTCAAGTGACTAACCCAATAAGGGTGTACATTAGGCTATAAAATTATTTCCAAGAGTAAGAATTTCCAGCCTTTATAAACTGTTGTTCAGTATTCTTTGACCTACAGCATCTGAATGTCCAACGAGACACCCATTTTAGTTTGTTAATACTATAATTAGGCTTCTCCTATAAGGATAGGAGATTCGGGGCTCCGTGACTAACCCAATTAGGGTGTACATTAGGCAATAAAATTATTTCCAAGAATAAGAATTTCCAGCCTTTATAAACTGTTGTTTAGTATTCTTTGACCTACAGCACCTGAAAGTCCAACGAGATACCATTTTAGTTTGTTAATACTATAATTAGGCTTCTCCTATAAGGATAGGAGATTCGGGGCCCCGTGACTAACCCAATAAGGGTGTATATTAGGCTATAAAATTATTTTCAAGAGTAGGAATTTCCAGCCTTTATAAACTGTTGTTCAGTATTCTTTGACCTACAGCACCTGAAAGTCCAACGAGATACCCATTTTAGTTTGTTAATACTATTATTAGGCTTCTCCTATAAGGATAGGAGATTCGGGGTCCCGTGACTAACCCAATAAGGGTGTACATTAGGCTATAAAATTATTTCCAAGAGTAAGAATTTCCAGCCTTTATAAACTGTTGTTCAGTATTCTTTGACCTACAGCATCTGAATGTCCAACGAGACACCCATTTTAGTTTGTTAATACTATAATTAGGCTTCTCCTATAAGGATAGGAGATTCGGGGCTCCGTGACTAACCCAATTAGGGTGTACATTAGGCTATAAAATTATTTCCAAGAATAAGAATTTCCAGCCTTTATAAACTGTTGTTTAGTATTCTTTGACCTACAGCACCTGAAAGTCCAACGAGATACCATTTTAGTTTGTTAATACTATAATTAGGCTTCTCCTATAAGGATAGGAGATTCGGGGCCCCGTGACTAACCCAATAAGGGTGTATATTAGGCTATAAAATTATTTTCAAGAGTAGGAATTTCCAGCCTTTATAAACTGTTGTTCAGTATTCTTTGACCTACAGCACCTGAAAGTCCAACGAGATACCCATTTTAGTTTGTTAATACTATTATTAGGCTTCTCCTATAAGGATAGGAGATTCGGGGTCCCGTGACTAACCCAATAAGGGTGTACATTAGGCTATAAAATTATTTCCAAGAGAAAGAATTTCCAGCCTTTATAAACTGCTGTTCAGTATTCTTTGGCCTACAACACCTGAAAGTCCAACGAGATACCCATTTTAGTATGTTAATACTATAATTAGGCTTCTCCTATAAGTATAGGAGATTCGGGGCCCCGTGACTAACCAAATAAGGGTGTACATTAGGCTATAAAATTATTTCCAAGAGTAAGAATTTCCAGCCTTTATAAACTGTTGTTTAGTATTCTTTGACCTACAGCACCTGAAAGTCCAACGAGATACCCATTTTAGTTTGTTAATACTATAATTAGGCTTCTCCTATAAGGATAGGAGATTCGGGGTCCCGTGACTAACCCAATAAGGGTGTACATTAGGCTATAAAATTATTTCCAAGAGTAAGAATTTCCAGCCTTTATAAACTGTTGTTCAGTATTCTTTGACCTACAGCACCTGAAAGTCCAACAAGATACCCATTTTAGTTTGTTAATACTATAATTAGACATCTACTATAAGGATAGGAGATTCGGGGTCAAGTGACTAACCCAATAAGGGTGTACATTAGGCTATAAAATTATTTCCAAGAGTAAGAATTTCCAGACTTTATAAACTGTTGTTCAGTATTCTTTGACCTACAGCACCTGAAAGTCCAACGAGATACCCATTTTAGTTTGTTAATACTATAATTAAGCTTCTCCTATAAGGATAGGAGATTCGGGGTCCCGTGACTAACCCAATAAGGGTGTACATTAGGCTATAAAAATATTTTCAAGAGTGAGAATTTCCAGCCTTTATAAACTGTTGTTCAGTATTCTTTGACCTACAGCACCTGAAAGTCCAACAAGATACCCATTTTAGTTTGTTAATACTATAATTAGACATCTACTATAAGGATAGGAGATTCGGGGTCAAGTGACTAACCCAATAAGGGTGTACATTAGGCTATAAAATTATTTTCAAGAGTAAGAATTTCCAGCCTTTATAAACTGTTGTTCAGTATTCTTTGGCCTACAGCACCTGAATGTCCAACGAGATACCCATTTTAGTTTGTTAATACTATAATTAGGTTTCTCCTATAAGGATAGGAGATTCGGGGCCCCGTGACTAACCCAATAAGGGTGTATATTAGGCTATAAAATTATTTTCAAGAGTAGGAATTTCCAGCCTTTATAAACTGTTGTTCAGTATTCTTTGACCTACAGCACCTGAAAGTCCAACGAGATACCCATTTTAGTTTGTTAATACTATAATTAGACATCTACTATAAGGATAGGAGATTCGGGGTCAAGTGACTAACCCAATAAGGGTGTACATTAGGCTATAAAATTATTTCCAAGAGTAAGAATTTCCAGCCTTTATAAACTGTTTTTCAGTATTCTTTGACCTACAGCACCTGAAAGTCCAACGAGAGACCCATTTTAGTTTGTTAATACTATAATTAGGCTTTTCCTATAAGGATAGGAGATTCGGGGTCCCGTGACTAACCCTATAAGGGTGTACATTAGGCTATAAAATTATTTCCAAGAGTAAGAATTTCCAGCCTTTATAAACTGTTGTTCAGTATTCTTTGACCTACAGCACCTGAAAGTCCAACGAGATACCCATTTTAGTTTGTTAATACTATTATTAGGCTTCTCCTATAAGGATAGGAGATTCGGGGTCCCGTGACTAACCCAATAAGGGTGTACATTAGGCTATAAAATTATTTTCAAGAGTAAGAATTTCCAGCCTTTATAAACTGTTGTTCAGTATTCTTTGGCCTACAACACCTGAAAGTCCAACGAGATACCCATTTTAGTATGTTAATACTATAATTAGGCTTCTCCTATAAGGATAGGAGATTCGGGGCCCCGTGACTAACCAAATAAGGGTGTACATTAGGCTATAAAATTATCTCCAAGAGTAAGAATTTCCAGCCTTTATAAACTGTTGTTTAGTATTCTTTGACCTACAGCACCTGAAAGTCCAACGAGATACCCATTTTAGTTTGTTAATACTATAATTAGGCTTTTCCTATAAGGATAGGAGATTCGGGGTCCCGTGACTAACCTAATAAGGGTGTACATTAGGCTATAAAATTATTTCCAAGAGTAAGAATTTCCAGCCTTTATAAACTGTTGTTCAGTATTCTTTGACCTACAGCACCTGAAAGTCCAACAAGATACCCATTTTAGTTTGTTAATACTATAATTAGACATCTACTATAAGGATAGGAGATTCGGGGTCAAGTGACTAACCCAATAAGGGTGTACATTAGGCTATAAAATTATTTCCAAGAGTAAGAATTTCCAGCCTTTATAAACTGTTTTTTAGTATTCTTTGACCTACAGCACCTGAAAGTCCAACGAGATACCCATTTTAGTTTGTTAATACTATAATTAGGCTTCTCCTATAAGGATAGGAGATTCGGGGTCCCGTGACTAACCCAATAAGGGTGTACATTAGGCTATAAAAATATTTTCAAGAGTGAGAATTTCCAGCCTTTATAAACTGTTGTTCAGTATTCTTTGACCTACAGCACCTGAAAGTCCAACAAGATACCCATTTTAGTTTGTTAATACTATAATTAGACATCTACTATAAGGATAGGAGATTCGAGGTCAAGTGACTAACCCAATAAGGGTGTACATTAGGCTATAAAATTATTTCCAAGAGTAAGAATTTCCAGCCTTTATAAACTGTTGTTCAGTATTCTTTGACCTACAGCATCTGAATGTCCAACGAGACACCCATTTTAGTTTGTTAATACTATAATTAGGCTTCTCCTATAAGGATAGGAGATTCGGGGCTCCGTGACTAACCCAATTAGGGTGTACATTAGGCTATAAAATTATTTCCAAGAATAAGAATTTCCAGCCTTTATAAACTGTTGTTTAGTATTCTTTGACCTACAGCACCTGAAAGTCCAACGAGATACCATTTTAGTTTGTTAATACTATAATTAGGCTTCTCCTATAAGGATAGGAGATTCGGGGCCCCGTGACTAACCCAATAAGGGTGTATATTAGGCTATAAAATTATTTTCAAGAGTAGGAATTTCCAGCCTTTATAAACTGTTGTTCAGTATTCTTTGACCTACAGCACCTGAAAGTCCAACGAGATACCCATTTTAGTTTGTTAATACTATTATTAGGCTTCTCCTATAAGGATAGGAGATTCGGGGTCCCGTGACTAACCCAATAAGGGTGTACATTAGGCTATAAAATTATTTCCAAGAGAAAGAATTTCCAGCCTTTATAAACTGCTGTTCAGTATTCTTTGGCCTACAACACCTGAAAGTCCAACGAGATACCCATTTTAGTATGTTAATACTATAATTAGGCTTCTCCTATAAGGATAGGAGATTCGGGGCCCCGTGACTAACCAAATAAGGGTGTACATTAGGCTATAAAATTATTTCCAAGAGTAAGAATTTCCAGCCTTTATAAACTGTTGTTTAGTATTCTTTGACCTACAGCACCTGAAAGTCCAACGAGATACCCATTTTAGTTTGTTAATACTATAATTAGGCTTTTCCTATAAGGATAGGAGATTCGGGGTCCCGTGACTAACCCTATAAGGGTGTACATTAGGCTATAAAATTATTTCCAAGAGTAAGAATTTCCAGCCTTTATAAACTGTTGTTCAGTATTCTTTGACCTACAGCACCTGAAAGTCCAACGAGATACCCATTTTAGTTTGTTAATACTATTATTAGGCTTCTCCTATAAGGATAGGAGATTCGGGGTCCCGTGACTAACCCAATAAGGGTGTACATTAGGCTATAAAATTATTTTCAAGAGTAAGAATTTCCAGCCTTTATAAACTGTTGTTCAGTATTCTTTGGCCTACAACACCTGAAAGTCCAACGAGATACCCATTTTAGTATGTTAATACTATAATTAGGCTTCTCCTATAAGGATAGGAGATTCGGGGCCCCGTGACTAACCAAATAAGGGTGTACATTAGGCTATAAAATTATCTCCAAGAGTAAGAATTTCCAGCCTTTATAAACTGTTGTTTAGTATTCTTTGACCTACAGCACCTGAAAGTCCAACGAGATACCCATTTTAGTTTGTTAATACTATAATTAGGCTTCTCCTATAAGGATAGGAGATTCGGGGTCCCGTGACTAACCTAATAAGGGTGTACATTAGGCTATAAAATTATTTCCAAGAGTAAGAATTTCCAGCCTTTATAAACTGTTGTTCAGTATTCTTTGACCTACAGCACCTGAAAGTCCAACAAGATACCCATTTTAGTTTGTTAATACTATAATTAGACATCTACTATAAGGATAGGAGATTCGGGGTCAAGTGACTAACCCAATAAGGGTGTACATTAGGCTATAAAATTATTTCCAAGAGTAAGAATTTCCAGCCTTTATAAACTGTTTTTTAGTATTCTTTGACCTACAACACCTGAAAGTCCAACGAGATACCCATTTTAGTTTGTTAATACTATAATTAGGCTTCTCCTATAAGGATAGGAGATTCGGGGTCCCCTGACTAACCCAATAAGGGTGTACATTAGGCTATAAAAATATTTTCAAGAGTGAGAATTTCCAGCCTTTATAAACTGTTGTTCAGTATTCTTTGACCTACAGCACCTGAAAGTCCAACAAGATACCCATTTTAGTTTGTTAATACTATAATTAGACATCTACTATAAGGATAGGAGATTCGAGGTCAAGTGACTAACCCAATAAGGGTGTACATTAGGCTATAAAATTATTTCCAAGAGTAAGAATTTCCAGCCTTTATAAACTGTTGTTCAGTATTCTTTGACCTACAGCATCTGAATGTCCAACGAGACACCCATTTTAGTTTGTTAATACTATAATTAGGCTTCTCCTATAAGGATAGGAGATTCGGGGCTCCGTGACTAACCCAATTAGGGTGTACATTAGGCTATAAAATTATTTCCAAGAATAAGAATTTCCAGCCTTTATAAACTGTTGTTTAGTATTCTTTGACCTACAGCACCTGAAAGTCCAACGAGATACCATTTTAGTTTGTTAATACTATAATTAGGCTTCTCCTATAAGGATAGGAGATTCGGGGCCCCGTGACTAACCCAATAAGGGTGTATATTAGGCTATAAAATTATTTTCAAGAGTAGGAATTTCCAGCCTTTATAAACTGTTGTTCAGTATTCTTTGACCTACAGCACCTGAAAGTCCAACGAGATACCCATTTTAGTTTGTTAATACTATTATTAGGCTTCTCCTATAAGGATAGGAGATTCGGGGTCCCGTGACTAACCCAATAAGGGTGTACATTAGGCTATAAAATTATTTCCAAGAGAAAGAATTTCCAGCCTTTATAAACTGCTGTTCAGTATTCTTTGGCCTACAACACCTGAAAGTCCAACGAGATACCCATTTTAGTATGTTAATACTATAATTAGGCTTCTCCTATAAGGATAGGAGATTCGGGGCCCCGTGACTAACCAAATAAGGGTGTACATTAGGCTATAAAATTATTTCCAAGAGTAAGAATTTCCAGCCTTTATAAACTGTTGTTTAGTATTCTTTGACCTACAGCACCTGAAAGTCCAACGAGATACCCATTTTAGTTTGTTAATACTATAATTAGGCTTCTCCTATAAGGATAGGAGATTCGGGGTCCCGAGACTAACCCAATAAGGGTGTACATTAGGCTATAAAATTATTTCCAAGAGTAAGAATTTCCAGCCTTTATAAACTGTTGTTCAGTATTCTTTGACCTACAGCACCTGAAAGTCCAACAAGATACCCATTTTAGTTTGTTAATACTATAATTATACATCTACTATAAGGATAGGAGATTCGGGGTCAAGTGACTAACCCAATAAGGGTGTACATTAGGCTATAAAATTATTTCCAAGAGAAAGAATTTCCAGCCTTTATAAACTGCTGTTCAGTATTCTTTGGCCTACAACACCTGAAAGTCCAACGAGATACCCATTTTAGTATGTTAATACTATAATTAGGCTTCTCCTATAAGGATAGGAGATTCGGGGCCCCGTGACTAACCAAATAAGGGTGTACATTAGGCTATAAAATTATTTCCAAGAGTAAGAATTTCCAGCCTTTATAAACTGTTGTTTAGTATTCTTTGACCTACAGCACCTGAAAGTCCAACGAGATACCCATTTTAGTTTGTTAATACTATAATTAGGCTTCTCCTATAAGGATAGGAGATTCGGGGTCCCGTGACTAACCCAATAAGGGTGTACATTAGGCTATAAAATTATTTCCAAGAGTAAGAATTTCCAGCCTTTATAAACTGTTGTTCAGTATTCTTTGACCTACAGCACCTGAAAGTCCAACAAGATACCCATTTTAGTTTGTTAATACTATAATTAGACATCTACTATAAGGATAGGAGATTCGGGGTCAAGTGACTAACCCAATAAGGGTGTACATTAGGCTATAAAATTATTTCCAAGATTAAGAATTTCCAGACTTTATAAACTGTTGTTCAGTATTCTTTGACCTACAGCACCTGAAAGTCCAACGAGATACCCATTTTAGTTTGTTAATACTATAATTAGGCTTCTCCTATAACGATAGGAGATTCGGGGTCCCGTGACTAACCCAATAAGGGTGTACATTAGGCTATAAAAATATTTTCAAGAGTGAGAATTTCCAGCCTTTATAAACTGTTGTTCAGTATTCTTTGACCTACAGCACCTGAAAGTCCAACAAGATACCCATTTTAGTTTGTTAATACTATAATTAGACATCTACTATAAGGATAGGAGATTCGGGGTCAAGTGACTAACCCAATAAGGGTGTACATTAGGCTATAAAATTATTTCCAAGAGTAAGAATTTCCAGCCTTTATAAACTGTTGTTCAGTATTCTTTGACCTACAGCACCTGAAAGTCCAACGAGATACCCATTTTAGTTTGTTAATACTATAATTAGGCTTCTCCTATAAGGATAGGAGATTCGGGGTCCCGTGACTAACCTAATAAGGGTGTACATTAGGCTATAAAATTATTTCCAAGAGTAAGAATTTCCAGCCTTTATAAACTGTTGTTCAGTATTCTTTGACCTACAGCACCTGAAAGTCCAACAAGATACCCATTTTAGTTTGTTAATACTATAATTAGACATCTACTATAAGGATAGGAGATTCGGGGTCAAGTGACTAACCCAATAAGGGTGTACATTAGGCTATAAAATTATTTCCAAGAGTAAGAATTTCCAGCCTTTATAAACTGTTTTTTAGTATTCTTTGACCTACAGCACCTGAAAGTCCAACGAGATACCCATTTTAGTTTGTTAATACTATAATTAGGCTTCTCCTATAAGGATAGGAGATTCGGGGTCCCGTGACTAACCCAATAAGGGTGTACATTAGGCTATAAAAATATTTTCAAGAGTGAGAATTTCCAGCCTTTATAAACTGTTGTTCAGTATTCTTTGACCTACAGCACCTGAAAGTCCAACAAGATACCCATTTTAGTTTGTTAATACTATAATTAGACATCCACTATAAGGATAGGAGATTCGAGGTCAAGTGACTAACCCAATAAGGGTGTACATTAGGCTATAAAATTATTTCCAAGAGTAAGAATTTCCAGCCTTTATAAACTGTTGTTCAGTATTCTTTGACCTACAGCATCTGAATGTCCAACGAGACACCCATTTTAGTTTGTTAATACTATAATTAGGCTTCTCCTATAAGGATAGGAGATTCGGGGCTCCGTGACTAACCCAATTAGGGTGTACATTAGGCTATAAAATTATTTCCAAGAATAAGAATTTCCAGCCTTTATAAACTGTTGTTTAGTATTCTTTGACCTACAGCACCTGAAAGTCCAACGAGATACCATTTTAGTTTGTTAATACTATAATTAGGCTTCTCCTATAAGGATAGGAGATTCGGGGCCCCGTGACTAACCCAATAAGGGTGTATATTAGGCTATAAAATTATTTTCAAGAGTAGAAATTTCCAGCCTTTATAAACTGTTGTTCAGTATTCTTTGACCTACAGCACCTGAAAGTCCAACGAGATACCCATTTTAGTTTGTTAATACTATTATTAGGCTTCTCCTATAAGGATAGGAGATTCGGGGTCCCGTGACTAACCCAATAAGGGTGTACATTAGGCTATAAAATTATTTCCAAGAGAAAGAATTTCCAGCCTTTATAAACTGCTGTTCAGTATTCTTTGGCCTACAACACCTGAAAGTCCAACGAGATACCCATTTTAGTATGTTAATACTATAATTAGGCTTCTCCTATAAGGATAGGAGATTCGGGGCCCCGTGACTAACCAAATAAGGGTGTACATTAGGCTATAAAATTATTTCCAAGAGTAAGAATTTCCAGCCTTTATAAACTGTTGTTTAGTATTCTTTGACCTACAGCACCTGAAAGTCCAACGAGATACCCATTTTAGTTTGTTAATACTATAATTAGGCTTCTCCTATAAGGATAGGAGATTCGGGGTCCCGTGACTAACCCAATAAGGGTGTACATTAGGCTATAAAATTATTTCCAAGAGTAAGAATTTCCAGCCTTTATAAACTGTTGTTCAGTATTCTTTGACCTACAGCACCTGAAAGTCCAACAAGATACCCATTTTAGTTTGTTAATACTATAATTAGACATCTACTATAAGGATAGGAGATTCGGGGTCAAGTGACTAACCCAATAAGGGTGTACATTAGGCTATAAAATTATTTCCAAGAGTAAGAATTTCCAGACTTTATAAACTGTTGTTCAGTATTCTTTGACCTACACCACCTGAAAGTCCAACGAGATACCCATTTTAGTTTGTTAATACTATAATTAGGCTTCTCCTATAAGGATAGGAGATTCGGGGTCCCGTGACTAACCCAATAAGGGTGTACATTAGGCTATAAAAATATTTTCAAGAGTGAGAATTTCCAGCCTTTATAAACTGTTGTTCAGTATTCTTTGACCTACAGCACCTAAAAGTCCAACAAGATACCCATTTTAGTTTGTTAATACTATAATTAGACATCTACTATAAGGATAGGAGATTCGGGGTCAAGTGACTAACCCAATAAGGGTGTACATTAGGCTATAAAATTATTTCCAAGAGTAAGAATTTCCAGCCTTTATAAACTGTTGTTCAGTATTCTTTGACCTACAGCACCTGAAAGTCCAACGAGATACCCATTTTAGTTTGTTAATACTATAATTAGGCTTCTCCTATAAGGATAGGAGATTCGGGGTCCCGTGACTAACCTAATAAGGGTGTACATTAGGCTATAAAATTATTTCCAAGAGTAAGAATTTCCAGCCTTTATAAACTGTTGTTCAGTATTCTTTGACCTACAGCACCTGAAAGTCCAACAAGATACCCATTTTAGTTTGTTAATACTATAATTAGACATCTACTATAAGGATAGGAGATTCGGGGTCAAGTGACTAACCCAATAAGGGTGTACATTAGGCTATAAAATTATTTCCAAGAGTAAGAATTTCCAGCCTTTATAAACTGTTTTTTAGTATTCTTTGACCTACAGCACCTGAAAGTCCAACGAGATACCCATTTTAGTTTGTTAATACTATAATTAGGCTTCTCCTATAAGGATAGGAGATTCGGGGTCCCGTGACAAACCCAATAATGGTGTACATTAGGCTATAAAAATATTTTCAAGAGTGAGAATTTCCAGCCTTTATAAACTGTTGTTCAGTATTCTTTGACCTACAGCACCTGAAAGTCCAACAAGATACCCATTTTAGTTTGTTAATACTATAATTAGACATCTACTATAAGGATAGGAGATTCGAGGTCAAGTGACTAACCCAATAAGGGTGTACATTAGGCTATAAAATTATTTCCAAGAGTAAGAATTTCCAGCCTTTATAAACTGTTGTTCAGTATTCTTTGACCTACAGCATCTGAATGTCCAACGAGACACCCATTTTAGTTTGTTAATACTATAATTAGGCTTCTCCTATAAGGATAGGAGATTCGGGGCTCCGTGACTAACCCAATTAGGGTGTACATTAGGCTATAAAATTATTTCCAAGA
The DNA here is from genome assembly GCA_028751855.1 of Ambrosia trifida. Taxonomy (NCBI): domain Eukaryota; kingdom Viridiplantae; phylum Streptophyta; class Magnoliopsida; order Asterales; family Asteraceae; genus Ambrosia; species Ambrosia trifida. The sequence goes on from CM054125.1 coordinate 143,859,067, forward strand.
ATAAGAATTTCCAGCCTTTATAAACTGTTGTTTAGTATTCTTTGACCTACAGCACCTGAAAGTCTAACGAGATACCATTTTAGTTTGTTAATACTATAATTAGGCTTCTCCTATAAGGATAGGAGATTCGGGGCCCCGTGACTAACCCAATAAGGGTGTATATTAGGCTATAAAATTATTTTCAAGAGTAGGAATTTCCAGCCTTTATAAACTGTTGTTCAGTATTCTTTGACCTACAGCACCTGAAAGTCCAACGAGATACCCATTTTAGTTTGTTAATACTATTATTAGGCTTCTCCTATAAGGATAGGAGATTCGGGGTCCCGTGACTAACCCAATAAGGGTGTACATTAGGCTATAAAATTATTTCCAAGAGTAAGAATTTCCAGCCTTTATAAACTGTTGTTCAGTATTCTTTGACCTACAGCACCTGAAAATCCAACGAGATACCCATTTTAGTTTGTTAATACTATAATTAGGCTTCTCTTATAAGGATAGGAGATTCGGGGCCCCGTGACTAACCCAATAAGGCTGTATATTAGGCTATAAAATTATTTCCAAGAGTAAGAATTTCCAGCCTTTATAAACTGTTGTACAGTATTCTTTGACCTACAGCACCTGAAAGTCCAACTAGATACCCATTTTAGTTTGTTAATACTATTATTAGGCTTATCCTATAAGGATAGGAGATTCGGGGTCCCGTGACTAACCCAATAAGGGTGTACATTAGGCTATAAAATTATTTCCAAGAGGAAGAATTTCCAGCCTTTATAAACTGTTGTTCAATATTCTTTGACCTACAGCACCTGAAAGTCCAACGAGATACCCATTTTAGTTTGTTAATACTATAATTAGGGTTTTCCTATAAGGATAGGAGATTCGGGGTCCCGTGACTAACCCAATAAGGGTGTACATTAGGCTATAAAATTATTTCCAAGAGTAAGAATTTCCAGATTTTATAAACTGTTGTTCAGTATTCTTTGACCTACAGCACCTGAAAGTCCAACGAGATCCCCATTTTAGTTTGTTAATACTATAATTAGGCTTCTCCTATAAGGATAGGAGATTCGGGGTCCCGTGACTAACCCAATAAGGGTGTACATTAGGCTATAAAAATATTTTCAAGAGTGAGAATTTCCAGCCTTTATAAACTGTTGTTCAGTATTCTTTGACCTACAGCACCTGAAAGTCCAACAAGATACCCATTTTAGTTTGTTAATACTATAATTAGACATCTACTATAAGGATAGGAGATTCGGTGTCAAGTGACTAACCCAATAAGGGTGTACATTAGGCTATAAAATTATTTCCAAGAGTAAGAATTTCCAGCCTTTATAAACTGTTGTTCAGTATTCTTTGACCTACAGCACCTGAAAGTCCAACGAGATACCCATTTTAGTTTGTTAATACTATAATTAGGCTTTTCCTATAAGGATAGGAGATTCGGGGTCCCGTGACTAACCCAATAAGGGTGTACATTAGGCTATAAAATTATTTCCAAGAGAAAGAATTTCCAGCCTTTATAAACTGTTGTTCAGTATTCTTTGGCCTACAACACCTGAAAGTCCAACGAGATACCCATTTTAGTTTGTTAATACTATAATTAGACATCTACTATAAGGATAGGAGATTCGGGGTCAAGTGACTAACCCAATAAGGGTGTACATTAGGCTATAAAATTATTTCCAAGAATAAGAATTTCCAGCCGTTATAAACTGTTGTTTAGTATTCTTTGACCTACAGCACCTGAAAGTCCAACGAGATACCATTTTAGTTTGTTAATACTATAATTAGGCTTCTCCAATAAGGATAGGAGATTCGGGGCCCCGTGACTAACCCAATTAGGGTGTACATTAGGCTATAAAATTATTTCCAAGAATAAGAATTTCCAGCCTTTATAAACTGTTGTTTAGTATTATTTGACCTACAGCACCTGAAAGTCCAACGAGATACCATTTTAGTTTGTTAATACTATAATTAGGCTTCTCCTATAAGGATAGGAGATTCGGGGCCCCGTGACTAACCCAATAAGGGTGTATATTAGGCTATAAAATTATTTTCAAGAGTAAGAATTTCCAGCCTTTATAAACTGTTGTTCAGTATTCTTTGACCTACAGCACCTGAAAGTCCAACAAGATACCCATTTTAGTTTGTTAATACTATAATTAGACATCTACTATAAGGATAGGAGATTCGGGGTCAAGTGACTAACCCAATAAGGGTGTACATTAGGCTATAAAATTATTTCCAAGAGTAAGAATTTCCAGCCTTTATAAACTGTTGTTCAGTATTCTTTGACCTACAGCACCTGAAAGTCCAACGAGATACCCATTTTAGTTTGTTAATACTATAATTAGGCTTTTCCTATAAGGATAGGAGATTCGGGGTCCCGTGACTAACCCAATAAGGGTGTACATTAGGCTATAAAATTATTTCCAAGAGTAAGAATTTCCAGCCTTTATAAACTGTTGTTCAGTATTCTTTGACCTACAGCACCTGAAAGTCCAACGAGATACCCATTTTATTTTGTTAATACTATAATTAGGCTTTTCCTATAAAGGATAGGAGATTCGGGGTCCCGTGACTAACCCAATAAGGGTGTACATTAGGCTATAAAAATATTTTCAAGAGTAAGAATTTCCAGCCTTTATAAACTGTTGTTCAGTATTCTTTGACCTACAGCACCTGAAAGTCCAACGAGATACCCATTTTAGTTTGTTAATACTATAATTAGGTTTCTCCTATAAGGATAGGAGATTCGGGGTCCTGTGACTAACCCAATAAGGGTGTACATTAGGCTATAAAATTATATCCAAGAATAAGAATTTCCAGCCTTTATAAACTGTTGTTTAGTATTCTTTGACCTACAGCACCTGAAAGTCCAACGAGATACCATTTTAGTTTGTTAATACTATAATTAGGCTTCTCCTATAAGGATAGGTGATTCGGGGCCCCGTGACTAACCCAATAAGGGTGTATATTAGGCTATAAAATTATTTTCAAGAGTAAGAATTTCCAGCCTTTATAAACTGTTGTTCAGTATTCTTTGAATTACAGCACCTGAAAGTCCAACGAGATACCCATTTTAGTTTGTTAATACTATTATTAGGCTTCTCCTATAAGGATAGGAGATTCGGGGTCCCGTGACTAACCCAATAAGGGTGTACATTAGGCTATAAAATTATTTCCAAGAGTAAGAATTTCCAGACTTTATAAACTGTTGTTTAGTATTCTTTGACCTACAGCACCTGAAAGTCCAACGAGATACCCATTTTAGTTTGTTAATACTATAATTAGGCTTCTCCTATAAGGATAGGAGATTCGGGGTCCCGTGACTAACCCAATAAGGGTGTACATTAGGCTATAAAAATATTTTCAAGAGTGAGAATTTCCAGCCTTTATAAACTGTTGTTCAGTATTCTTTGACCTACAGCACCTGAAAGTCCAACAAGATACCCATTTTAGTTTGTTAATACTATAATTAGACATCTACTATAAGGATAGGAGATTCGGGGTCAAGTGACTAACCCAATAAGGGTGTACATTAGGCTATAAAATTATTTCCAAGAGTAAGAATTTCCAGCCTTTATAAACTGTTGTTCAGTATTCTTTGACCTACAGCACCTGAAAGTCCAACGAGATACCCATTTTAGTTTGTTAATACTATAATTAGGCTTTTCTTATAAGGATAGGAGATTCGGGGTCCCGTGACTAACCCAATAAGGGTGTACATTAGGCTATAAAATTATTTCCAAGAGTAAGAATTTCCAGCCTTTATAAACTGTTGTTCAGTATTCTTTGACCTACAGCACCTGAAAGTCCAACGAGATACCCATTTTAGTTTGTTAATACTATAATTAGGCTTTTCCTATAAGGATAGGAGATTCCGGGTCCCGTGACTAACCCAATAAGGGTGTACATTAGTCTATAAAAATATTTTCAAGAGTAAGAATTTCCAGCCTTTATAAACTGTTGTTTAGTATTCTTTGACCTACAGCACCTGAAAGTCCAACGAGATACCCATTTTAGTTTGTTAATACTATAATTAGGTTTCTCCTATAAGGATAGGAGATTCGGGGTCCTGTGACTAACCCAATAAGGGTGTACATTAGGCTATAAAATTATTTCCAAGAATAAGAATTTCCAGCCTTTATAAACCGTTGTTCAGTATTCTTTGACCTACAGCACCTGAAAGTCCAACGAGATACCCATTTTAGTTTGTTAATACTATAATTAGGCTTCTCCTATAAGGATAGGAGATTCGGGGCACCGTGACTAACCCAATTAGGGTGTACATTAGGCTATAAAATTATTTCCAAGAATAAGAATTTCCAGCCATTATAAAATGTTGTTCAGTATTCTTTGACCTACAGCACCTGAAAGTCCAACGAGATACCCATTTTAGTTTGTTAATACTATTATTAGGCTTCTCCTATAAGGATAGGAGATTCGGGGTCCCGTGACTAACCCAATAAGGGTGTACATTAGGCTATAAAATTATTTCCAAGAGTAAGAATTTCCAGACTTTATAAACTGTTGTTTAGTATTCTTTGACCTACAGCACCTGAAAGTCCAACGAGATACCCATTTTAGTTTGTTAATACTATAATTAGGCTTCTCCTATAAGGATAGGAGATTCGGGGTCCCGTGACTAACCCAATAAGGGTGTACATTAGGCTATAAAAATATTTTCAAGAGTGAGAATTTCCAGCCTTTATAAACTGTTGTTCAGTATTCTTTGACCTACAGCACCTGAAAGTCCAACAAGATACCCATTTTAGTTTGTTAATACTATAATTAGACATCTACTATAAGGATAGGAGATTCGGTGTCAAGTGACTAACCCAATAAGGGTGTACATTAGGCTATAAAATTATTTCCAAGAGTAAGAATTTCCAGCCTTTATAAACTGTTGTTCAGTATTCTTTGACCTACAGCACCTGAAAGTCCAACGAGATACCCATTTTAGTTTGTTAATACTATAATTAGGCTTTTCCTATAAGGATAGGAGATTCGGGGTCCCGTGACTAACCCAATAAGGGTGTACATTAGGCTATAAAATTATTTCCAAGAGTAAGAATTTCCAGCCTTTATAAACTGTTGTTCAGTATTCTTTGACCTACAGCACCTGAAAGTCCAACGAGATACCCATTTTAGTTTGTTAATACTATAATTAGGCTTTTCCTATAAGGATAGGAGATTCGGGGTCCCGTGACTAACCCAATAAGGGTGTACATTAGTCTATAAAAATATTTTCAAGAGTAAGAATTTCCAGCCTTTATAAACTGTTGTTCAGTATTCTTTGACCTACAGCACCTGAAAGTCCAACGAGATACCCATTTTAGTTTGTTAATACTATAATTAGGTTTCTCCTATAAGGATAGGAGATTCGGGGTCCTGTGACTAACCCAATAAGGGTGTACATTAGGCTATAAAATTATTTCCAAGAATAAGAATTTCCAGCCTTTATAAACCGTTGTTCAGTATTCTTTGACCTACAGCACCTGAAAGTCCAACGAGATACCCATTTTAGTTTGTTAATACTATAATTAGGCTTCTCCTATAAGGATAGGAGATTCGGGGCACCGTGACTAACCCAATTAGGGTGTACATTAGGCTATAAAATTATTTCCAAGAATAAGAATTTCCAGCCATTATAAACTGTTGTTCAGTATTCTTTGACCTACAGCACCTGAAAGTCCAACGAGATACCCATTTTAGTTTGTTAATACTATTATTAGGCTTCTCCTATAAGGATAGGAGATTCGGGGTCCCGTGACTAACCCAATAAGGGTGTACATTAGGCTATAAAATTATTTCCAAGAGTAAGAATTTCCAGACTTTATAAACTGTTGTTTAGTATTCTTTGACCTACAGCACCTGAAAGTCCAACGAGAAACCCATTTTAGTTTGTTCATACTATAATTAGGCTTCTCCTATAAGGATAGGAGATTCGGGGTCCCGTGACTAACCCAATAAGGGTGTACATTAGGCTATAAAAATATTTTCAAGAGTGAGAATTTCCAGCCTTTATAAACTGTTGTTCAGTATTCTTTGACCTACAGCACCTGAAAGTCCAACAAGATACCCATTTTAGTTTGTTAATACTATAATTTGACATCTACTATAAGGATAGGAGATTCGGGGTCAATAGAACTAACCCAATAAGGGTGTACATTAGGCTATAAAATTATTTCCAAGAGTAAGAATTTCCAGCCTTTATAAACTGTTGTTCAGTATTCTTTGACCTACAGCACCTGAAAGTCCAACGAGATACCCATTTTAGTTTGTTAATACTATAATTAGGCTTTTCCTATAAGGATAGGAGATTCGGGGTCCCGTGACTTACCCAATAAGGGTGTACATTAGGCTGTAAAATTATTTCCAAGAGTAAGAATTTCCAGCCTTTATAAACTGTTGTTCAGTATTCTTTGACCTACAGCACCTGAAAGTCCAACGAGATACCCATTTTAGTTTGTTAATACTATAATTAGGCTTTTCCTATAAGGATAGGAGATTCGGGGTCCCGTGACTAACCCAATAAGGGTGTACATTAGGCTATAAAATTATTTCCAAGAGTAAGAATTTCCAGCCTTTATAAACTGTTGTTCAGTATTCTTTGACCTACAGCACCTGAAAGTCCAACGAGATACCCATTTTAGTTTGTTAATACTATAATTAGGCTTTTCCTATAAGGATAGGAGATTCGGGGTCCCGTGACTAACCCAATAAGGGTGTACATTAGTCTATAAAAATATTTTCAAGAGTAAGAATTTCCAGCCTTTATAAACTGTTGTTCAGTATTCTTTGACCTACAGCACCTGAAAGTCCAACGAGATACCCATTTTAGTTTGTTAATACTATTATTAGGCTTATCCTATAAGGATAGGAGATTCGGGGTCCCGTGACTAACCCAATAAGGGTGTACATTAGGCTATAAAATTATTTCCAAGAGTAAGAATTTCCAGACTTTATAAACTGTTGTTTAGTATTCTTTGACCTACAGCACCTGAAAGTCCAACGAGATACCCATTTTAGTTTGTTAATACTATAATTAGGCTTCTCCTATAAGGATAGGAGATTCGGGGTCCCGTGACTAACCCAATAAGGGTGTACATTAGGCTATAAAAATATTTTCAAGAGTGAGAATTTCCAGCCTTTATAAACTGTTGTTCAGTATTCTTTGACCTACAGCACCTGAAAGTCCAACAAGATACCCATTTTAGTTTGTTAATACTATAATTAGACATCTACTATAAGGATAGGAGATTCGGGGTCAAGTGACTAACCCAATAAGGGTGTACATTAGGCTATAAAATTATTTCCAAGAGTAAGAATTTCCAGCCTTTATAAACTGTTGTTCAGTATTCTTTGACCTACAGCACCTGAAAGTCCAACGAGATACCCATTTTAGTTTGTTAATACTATAATTAGGCTTTTCCTATAAGGATAGGAGATTCGGGGTCCCGTGACTAACCCAATAAGGGTGTACATTAGGCTATAAAATTATTTCCAAGAGTAAGAATTTCCAGCCTTTATAAACTGTTGTTCAGTATTCTTTGACCTACAGCACCTGAAAGTCCAACGAGATACCCATTTTAGTTTGTTAATACTATAATTAGGCTTTTCCTATAAGGATAGGAGATTCGGGGTCCCGTGACTAACCCAATAAGGGTGTACATTAGGCTATAAAATTATTTCCAAGAGTAAGAATTTCCAGCCTTTATAAACTGTTGTTCAGTATTCTTTGACCTACAGCACCTGAAAGTCCAACGAGATACCCATTTTAGTTTGTTAATACTATAATTAGGCTTCTCCTATAAGGATAGGAGATTCGGGGCACCGTGACTTACCCAATTAGGGTGTACATTAGGCTATAAAAATATTTTCAAGAGTGAGAATTTCCAGCCTTTATAAACTGTTGTTCAGTATTCTTTGACCTACAGCACCTGAAAGTCCAACAAGATACCCATTTTAGTTTGTTAATACTATAATTAGACATCTACTATAAGGATAGGAGATTCGGGGTCAAGTGACTAACCCAATAAGGGTGTACATTAGGCTATAAAATTATTTCCAAGAGTAAGAATTTCCAGCCTTTATAAACTGTTGTTCAGTATTCTTTGACCTACAGCACCTGAAAGTCCAACGAGATACCCATTTTAGTTTGTTAATACTATAATTAGGCTTTTCCTATAAGGATAGGAGATTCGGGGTCAAGTGACTAACCCAATAAGGGTGTACATTAGGCTATAAAATTATTTCCAAGAGTAAGAATTTCCAGCCTTTATAAACTGTTGTTCAGTATTCTTTGACCTACAGCACCTGAAAGTCCAACGAGATACCCATTTTAGTTTGTTAATACTATAATTAGGCTTTTCCTATAAGGATAGGAGATTCGGGGTCCCGTGACTAACCCAATAAGGGTGTACATTAGGCTATAAAATTATTTCCAAGAGTAAGAATTTCCAGCCTTTATAAACTGTTGTTCAGTATTCTTTGACCTACAGCACCTGAAAGTCCAACGAGATACCCATTTTAGTTTGTTAATACTATAATTAGGCTTTTCCTATAAGGATAGGAGATTCCGGGTCCCGTGACTAACCCAATAAGGGTGTACATTAGTCTATAAAAATATTTTCAAGAGTAAGAATTTCCAGCCTTTATAAACTGTTGTTCAGTATTCTTTGACCTACAGCACCTGAAAGTCCAACGAGATACCCATTTTAGTTTGTTAATACTATAATTAGGTTTCTCCTATAAGGATAGGAGATTCGGGGTCCTGTGACTAACCCAATAAGGGTGTACATTAGGCTATAAAATTATTTCCAAGAATAAGAATTTCCAGCCTTTATAAACCGTTGTTCAGTATTCTTTGACCTACAGCACCTGAAAGTCCAACGAGATACCCATTTTAGTTTGTTAATACTATAATTAGGCTTCTCCTATAAGGATAGGAGATTCAGGGCACCGTGACTAACCCAATTAGGGTGTACATTAGGCTATAAAATTATTTCCAAGAATAAGAATTTCCAGCCATTATAAACTGTTGTTCAGTATTCTTTGACCTACAGCACCTGAAAGTCCAACGAGATACCCATTTTAGTTTGTTAATACTATTATTAGGCTTCTCCTATAAGGATAGGAGATTCGGGGTCCCGTGACTAACCCAATAAGGGTGTACATTAGGCTATAAAATTATTTCCAAGAGTAAGAATTTCCAGACTTTATAAACTGTTGTTTAGTATTCTTTGACCTACAGCACCTGAAAGTCCAACGAGATACCCATTTTAGTTTGTTAATACTATAATTAGGCTTCTCCTATAAGGATAGGAGATTCGGGGTCCCGTGACTAACCCAATAAGGGTGTACATTAGGCTATAAAAATATTTTCAAGAGTGAGAATTTCCAGCCTTTATAAACTGTTGTTCAGTATTCTTTGACCTACAGCACCTGAAAGTCCAACAAGATACCCATTTTAGTTTGTTAATACTATAATTAGACATCTACTATAAGGATAGGAGATTCGGTGTCAAGTGACTAACCCAATAAGGGTGTACATTAGGCTATAAAATTATTTCCAAGAGTAAGAATTTCCAGCCTTTATAAACTGTTGTTCAGTATTCTTTGACCTACAGCACCTGAAAGTCCAACGAGATACCCATTTTAGTTTGTTAATACTATAATTAGGCTTTTCCTATAAGGATAGGAGATTCGGGGTCCCGTGACTAACCCAATAAGGGTGTACATTAGGCTATAAAATTATTTCCAAGAGTAAGAATTTCCAGCCTTTATAAACTGTTGTTCAGTATTCTTTGACCTACAGCACCTGAAAGTCCAACGAGATACCCATTTTAGTTTGTTAATACTATAATTAGGCTTTTCCTATAAGGATAGGAGATTCGGGGTCCCGTGACTAACCCAATAAGGGTGTACATTAGTCTATAAAAATATTTTCAAGAGTAAGAATTTCCAGCCTTTATAAACTGTTGTTCAGTATTCTTTGACCTACAGCACCTGAAAGTCCAACGAGATACCCATTTTAGTTTGTTAATACTATAATTAGGTTTCTCCTATAAGGATAGGAGATTCGGGGTCCTGTGACTAACCCAATAAGGGTGTACATTAGGCTATAAAATTATTTCCAAGAATAAGAATTTCCAGCCTTTATAAACCGTTGTTCAGTATTCTTTGACCTACAGCACCTGAAAGTCCAACGAGATACCCATTTTAGTTTGTTAATACTATAATTAGGCTTCTCCTATAAGGATAGGAGATTCGGGGCACCGTGACTAACCCAATTAGGGTGTACATTAGGCTATAAAATTATTTCCAAGAATAAGAATTTCCAGCCATTATAAACTGTTGTTCAGTATTCTTTGACCTACAGCACCTGAAAGTCCAACGAGATACCCATTTTAGTTTGTTAATACTATTATTAGGCTTCTCCTATAAGGATAGGAGATTCGGGGTCCCGTGACTAACCCAATAAGGGTGTACATTAGGCTATAAAATTATTTCCAAGAGTAAGAATTTCCAGACTTTATAAACTGTTGTTTAGTATTCTTTGACCTACAGCACCTGAAAGTCCAACGAGATACCCATTTTAGTTTGTTAATACTATAATTAGGCTTCTCCTATAAGGATAGGAGATTCGGGGTCCCGTGACTAACCCAATAAGGGTGTACATTAGGCTATAAAAATATTTTCAAGAGTGAGAATTTCCAGCCTTTATAAACTGTTGTTCAGTATTCTTTGACCTACAGCACCTGAAAGTCCAACGAGATACCCATTTTAGTTTGTTAATACTATAATTAGGCTTTTCCTATAAGGATAGGAGATTCCGGGTCCCGTGACTAACCCAATAAGGGTGTACATTAGGCTATAAAATTATTTCCAAGAGTAAGAATTTCCAGCCTTTATAAACTGTTGTTCAGTATTCTTTGACCTACAGCACCTGAAAGTCCAACGAGATACCCATTTTAGTTTGTTAATACTATAATTAGGCTTTTCCTATAAGGATAGGAGATTTGGGGTCCCGTGACTAACCCAATAAGGGTGTACATTAGGCTATAAAAATATTTTCAAGAGTAAGAATTTCCAGCCTTTATAAACTGTTGTTCAGTATTCTTTGACCTACAGCACCTGAAAGTCCAACGAGATACCCATTTTAGTTTGTTAATACTATAATTAGGCTTCTCCTATAAGGATAGGAGATTCGGGGTCCCGTGACTAACCCAATAAGGGTGTACATTAGGCTATAAAATTATTTCCAAGAGTAAGAATTTCCAGCCTTTATAAACTGTTGTTCAGTATTCTTTGACCTACAGCACCTGAAAGTCCAACGAGAAACCCATTTTAGTTTGTTCATACTATAATTAGGCTTCTCCTATAAGGATAGGAGATTCGGGGTCCCGTGACTAACCCAATAAGGGTGTACATTAGGCTATAAAAATATTTTCAAGACTGAGAATTTCCAGCCTTTATAAACTGTTGTTCAGTATTCTTTGACCTACAGCACCTGAAAGTCCAACAAGATACCCATTTTAGTTTGTTAATACTATAATTAGACATCTACTATAAGGATAGGAGATTCGGGGTCAATAGAACTAACCCAATAAGGGTGTACATTAGGCTATAAAATTATTTCCAAGAGTAAGAATTTCCAGCCTTTATAAACTGTTGTTCAGTATTCTTTGACCTACAGCACCTGAAAGTCCAACGAGATACCCATTTTAGTTTGTTAATACTATAATTAGGCTTTTCCTATAAGGATAGGAGATTCGGGGTCCCGTGACTTACCCAATAAGGGTGTACATTAGGCTATAAAATTATTTCCAAGAGTAAGAATTTCCAGCCTTTATAAACTGTTGTTCAGTATTCTTTGACCTACAGCACCTGAAAGTCCAACGAGATACCCATTTTAGTTTGTTAATACTATTATTAGGCTTCTCCTATAAGGATAGGAGATTCGGGGTCCCGTGACTAACCCAATAAGGGTGTACATTAGGCTATAAAATTATTTCCAAGAGTAAGAATTTCCAGACTTTATAAACTGTTGTTCAGTATTCTTTGACCTACACCACCTGAAAGTCCAACGAGATACCCATTTTAGTTTGTTAATACTATAATTAGGCTTCTCCTATAAGGATAGGAGATTCGGGGTCCCGTGACTAACCCAATAAGGGTGTACATTAGGCTATAAAAATATTTTCAAGAGTGAGAATTTCGAGCCTTTATAAACTGTTGTTCAGTATTCTTTGACCTACAGCACCTGAAAGTCCAACAAGATACCCATTTTAGTTTGTTAATACTATAATTAGACATCTACTATAAGGATAGGAGATTCGGTGTCAAGTGACTAACCCAATAAGGGTGTACATTAGGCTATAAAATTATTTCCAAGAGTAAGAATTTCCAGCCTTTATAAACTGTTGTTCAGTATTCTTTGACCTACAGCACCTGAAAGTCCAACGAGATACCCATTTTAGTTTGTTAATACTATAATTAGGCTTTTCCTATAAGGATAGGAGATTCGGGGTCCCGTGACTAACCCAATAAGGGTGTACATTAGGCTATAAAATTATTTCCAAGAGTAAGAATTTCCAGCCTTTATAAACTGTTGTTCAGTATTCTTTGACCTACAGCACCTGAAAGTCCAACGAGATACCCATTTTAGTTTGTTAATACTATAATTAGGCTTCTCCTATAAGGATAGGAGATTCAGGGCACCGTGACTAACCCAATTAGGGTGTACATTAGGCTATAAAATTATTTCCAAGAATAAGAATTTCCAGCCATTATAAACTGTTGTTCAGTATTCTTTGACCTACAGCACCTGAAAGTCCAACGAGATACCCATTTTAGTTTGTTAATACTATTATTAGGCTTCTCCTATAAGGATAGGAGATTCGGGGTCCCGTGACTAACCCAATAAGGGTGTACATTAGGCTATAAAATTATTTCCAAGAGTAAGAATTTCCAGACTTTATAAACTGTTGTTTAGTATTCTTTGACCTACAGCACCTGAAAGTCCAACGAGATACCCATTTTAGTTTGTTAATACTATAATTAGGCTTCTCCTATAAGGATAGGAGATTCGGGGTCCCGTGACTAACCCAATAAGGGTGTACATTAGGCTATAAAAATATTTTCAAGAGTGAGAATTTCCAGCCTTTATAAACTGTTGTTCAGTATTCTTTGACCTACAGCACCTGAAAGTCCAACAAGATACCCATTTTAGTTTGTTAATACTATAATTAGACATCTACTATAAGGATAGGAGATTCGGTGTCAAGTGACTAACCCAATAAGGGTGTACATTAGGCTATAAAATTATTTCCAAGAGTAAGAATTTCCAGCCTTTATAAACTGTTGTTCAGTATTCTTTGACCTACAGCACCTGAAAGTCCAACGAGATACCCATTTTAGTTTGTTAATACTATAATTAGGCTTTTCCTATAAGGATAGGAGATTCGGGGTCCCGTGACTAACCCAATAAGGGTGTACATTAGGCTATAAAATTATTTCCAAGAGTAAGAATTTCCAGCCTTTATAAACTGTTGTTCAGTATTCTTTGACCTACAGCACCTGAAAGTCCAACGAGATACCCATTTTAGTTTGTTAATACTATAATTAGGCTTTTCCTATAAGGATAGGAGATTCGGGGTCCCGTGACTAACCCAATAAGGGTGTACATTAGTCTATAAAAATATTTTCAAGAGTAAGAATTTCCAGCCTTTATAAACTGTTGTTCAGTATTCTTTGACCTACAGCACCTGAAAGTCCAACGAGATACCCATTTTAGTTTGTTAATACTATAATTAGGTTTCTCCTATAAGGATAGGAGATTCGGGGTCCTGTGACTAACCCAATAAGGGTGTACATTAGGCTATAAAATTATTTCCAAGAATAAGAATTTCCAGCCTTTATAAACCGTTGTTCAGTATTCTTTGACCTACAGCACCTGAAAGTCCAACGAGATACCCATTTTAGTTTGTTAATACTATAATTAGGCTTCTCCTATAAGGATAGGAGATTCGGGGCACCGTGACTAACCCAATTAGGGTGTACATTAGGCTATAAAATTATTTCCAAGAATAAGAATTTCCAGCCATTATAAACTGTTGTTCAGTATTCTTTGACCTACAGCACCTGAAAGTCCAACGAGATACCCATTTTAGTTTGTTAATACTATTATTAGGCTTCTCCTATAAGGATAGGAGATTCGGGGTCCCGTGACTAACCCAATAAGGGTGTACATTAGGCTATAAAATTATTTCCAAGAGTAAGAATTTCCAGACTTTATAAACTGTTGTTTAGTATTCTTTGACCTACAGCACCTGAAAGTCCAACGAGAAACCCATTTTAGTTTGTTCATACTATAATTAGGCTTCTCCTATAAGGATAGGAGATTCGGGGTCCCGTGACTAACCCAATAAGGGTGTACATTAGGCTATAAAAATATTTTCAAGAGTGAGAATTTCCAGCCTTTATAAACTGTTGTTCAGTATTCTTTGACCTACAGCACCTGAAAGTCCAACAAGATACCCATTTTAGTTTGTTAATACTATAATTAGACATCTACTATAAGGATAGGAGATTCGGGGTCAATAGAACTAACCCAATAAGGGTGTACATTAGGCTATAAAATTATTTCCAAGAGTAAGAATTTCCAGCCTTTATAAACTGTTGTTCAGTATTCTTTGACCTACAGCACCTGAAAGTCCAACGAGATACCCATTTTAGTTTGTTAATACTATAATTAGGCTTTTCCTATAAGGATAGGAGATTCGGGGTCCCGTGACTTACCCAATAAGGGTGTACATTAGGCTATAAAATTATTTCCAAGAGTAAGAATTTCCAGCCTTTATAAACTGTTGTTCAGTATTCTTTGACCTACAGCACCTGAAAGTCCAACGAGATACCCATTTTAGTTTGTTAATACTATAATTAGGCTTTTCCTATAAGGATAGGAGATTCGGGGTCCCGTGACTAACCCAATAAGGGTGTACATTAGGCTATAAAATTATTTCCAAGAGTAAGAATTTCCAGCCTTTATAAACTGTTGTTCAGTATTCTTTGACCTACAGCACCTGAAAGTCCAACGAGATACCCATTTTAGTTTGTTAATACTATAATTAGGCTTTTCCTATAAGGATAGGAGATTCGGGGTCCCGTGACTAACCCAATAAGGGTGTACATTAGTCTATAAAATTATTTCCAAGAGTAAGAATTTCCAGCCTTTATAAACTGTTGTTCAGTATTCTTTGACCTACAGCACCTGAAAGTCCAACGAGATACCCATTTTAGTTTGTTAATACTATAATTAGGCTTTTCCTATAAGGATAGGAGATTCGGGGTCCCGTGACTTACCCAATAAGGGTGTACATTAGGCTATAAAATTATTTCCAAGAGTAAGAATTTCCAGCCTTTATAAACTGTTGTTCAGTATTCTTTGACCTACAGCACCTGAAAGTCCAACGAGATACCCATTTTAGTTTGTTAATACTATAATTAGGCTTTTCCTATAAGGATAGGAGATTCGGGGTCCCGTGACTAACCCAATAAGGGTGTACATTAGGCTATAAAATTATTTCCAAGAGTAAGAATTTCCAGCCTTTATAAACTGTTGTTCAGTATTCTTTGACCTACAGCACCTGAAAGTCCAACGAGATACCCATTTTAGTTTGTTAATACTATAATTAGGCTTTTCCTATAAGGATAGGAGATTCGGGGTCCCGTGACTAACCCAATAAGGGTGTACATTAGTCTATAAAAATATTTTCAAGAGTAAGAATTTCCAGCCTTTATAAACTGTTGTTCAGTATTCTTTGACCTACAGCACCTGAAAGTCCAACGAGATACCCATTTTAGTTTGTTAATACTATTATTAGGCTTATCCTATAAGGATAGGAGATTCGGGGTCCCGTGACTAACCCAATAAGGGTGTACATTAGGCTATAAAATTATTTCCAAGAGTAAGAATTTCCAGACTTTATAAACTGTTGTTTAGTATTCTTTGACCTACAGCACCTGAAAGTCCAACGAGATACCCATTTTAGTTTGTTAATACTATAATTAGGCTTCTCCTATAAGGATAGGAGATTCGGGGTCCCGTGACTAACCCAATAAGGGTGTACATTAGGCTATAAAAATATTTTCAAGAGTGAGAATTTCCAGCCTTTATAAACTGTTGTTCAGTATTCTTTGACCTACAGCACCTGAAAGTCCAACAAGATACCCATTTTAGTTTGTTAATACTATAATTAGACATCTACTATAAGGATAGGAGATTCGGGGTCAAGTGACTAACCCAATAAGGGTGTACATTAGGCTATAAAATTATTTCCAAGAGTAAGAATTTTCAGCCTTTATAAACTGTTGTTCAGTATTCTTTGACCTACAGCACCTGAAAGTCCAACGAGATACCCATTTTAGTTTGTTAATACTATAATTAGGCTTTTCCTATAAGGATAGGAGATTCGGGGTCCCGTGACTAACCCAATAAGGGTGTACATTAGGCTATAAAATTATTTCCAAGAGTAAGAATTTCCAGCCTTTATAAACTGTTGTTCAGTATTCTTTGACCTACAGCACCTGAAAGTCCAACGAGATACCCATTTTAGTTTGTTAATACTATAATTAGGCTTTTCCTATAAGGATAGGAGATTCGGGGTCCCGTGACTAACCCAATAAGGGTGTACATTAGGCTATAAAATTATTTCCAAGAGTAAGAATTTCCAGCCTTTATAAACTGTTGTTCAGTATTCTTTGACCTACAGCACCTGAAAGTCCAACGAGATACCCATTTTAGTTTGTTAATACTATAATTAGGCTTCTCCTATAAGGATAGGAGATTCGGGGCACCGTGACTTACCCAATTAGGGTGTACATTAGGCTATAAAAATATTTTCAAGAGTGAGAATTTCCAGCCTTTATAAACTGTTGTTCAGTATTCTTTGACCTACAGCACCTGAAAGTCCAACAAGATACCCATTTTAGTTTGTTAATACTATAATTAGACATCTACTATAAGGATAGGAGATTCGGGGTCAAGTGACTAACCCAATAAGGGTGTACATTAGGCTATAAAATTATTTCCAAGAGTAAGAATTTCCAGCCTTTATAAACTGTTGTTCAGTATTCTTTGACCTACAGCACCTGAAAGTCCAACGAGATACCCATTTTAGTTTGTTAATACTATAATTAGGCTTTTCCTATAAGGATAGGAGATTCGGGGTCAAGTGACTAACCCAATAAGGGTGTACATTAGGCTATAAAATTATTTCCAAGAGTAAGAATTTCCAGCCTTTATAAACTGTTGTTCAGTATTCTTTGACCTACAGCACCTGAAAGTCCAACGAGATACCCATTTTAGTTTGTTAATACTATAATTAGGCTTTTCCTATAAGGATAGGAGATTCGGGGTCCCGTGACTAACCCAATAAGGGTGTACATTAGGCTATAAAATTATTTCCAAGAGTAAGAATTTCCAGCCTTTATAAACTGTTGTTCAGTATTCTTTGACCTACAGCACCTGAAAGTCCAACGAGATACCCATTTTAGTTTGTTAATACTATAATTAGGCTTTTCCTATAAGGATAGGAGAATCGGGGTCCCGTGACTAACCCAATAAGGGTGTACATTAGTCTATAAAAATATTTTCAAGAGTAAGAATTTCCAGCCTTTATAAACTGTTGTTCAGTATTCTTTGACCTACAGCACCTGAAAGTCCAACGAGATACCCATTTTAGTTTGTTAATACTATTATTAGGCTTCTCCTATAAGGATAGGAGATTCGGGGTCCCGTGACTAACCCAATAAGGGTGTACATTAGGCTATAAAATTATTTCCAAGAGTAAGAATTTCCAGACTTTATAAACTGTTGTTTAGTATTCTTTGACCTACAGCACCTGAAAGTCCAACGAGATACCCATTTTAGTTTGTTAATACTATAATTAGGCTTCTCCTATAAGGATAGGAGATTCGGGGTCCCGTGACTAACCCAATAAGGGTGTACATTAGGCAATAAAAATATTTTCAAGAGTGAGAATTTCCAGCCTTTATAAACTGTTGTTCAGTATTTTTTGACCTACAGCACCTGAAAGTCCAACAAGATACCCATTTTAGTTTGTTAATACTATAATTAGACATCTACTATAAGGATAGGAGATTCGGGGTCAAGTGACTAACCCAATAAGGGTGTATATTAGGCTATAAAATTATTTCCAAGAGTAAGAATTTCCAGCCTTTATAAACTGTTGTTCAGTATTCTTTGACCTACAGCACCTGAAAGTCCAACGAGATACCCATTTTAGTTTGTTAATACTATAATTAGGCTTTTCCTATAAGGATAGGAGATTCGGGGTCCCGTGACTAACCCAATAAGGGTGTACATTAGGCTATAAAATTATTTCCAAGAGTAAGAATTTCCAGCCTTTATAAACTGTTGTTCAGTATTCTTTGACCTACAGCACCTGAAAGTCCAACGAGATACCCATTTTAGTTTGTTAATACTATAATTAGGCTTTTCCTATAAGGATAGGAGATTCGGGGTCCCGTGACTAACCCAATAAGGGTGTACATTAGTCTATAAAAATATTTTCAAGAGTAAGAATTTCCAGCCTTTATAAACTGTTGTTCAGTATTCTTTGACCTACAGCACCTGAAAGTCCAACGAGATACCCATTTTAGTTTGTTAATACTATAATTAGGTTTCTCCTATAAGGATAGGAGATTCGGGGTCCTGTGACTAACCCAATAAGGGTGTACATTAGGCTATAAAATTATTTCCAAGAATAAGAATTTCCAGCCTTTATAAACCGTTGTTCAGTATTCTTTGACCTACAGCACCTGAAAGTCCAACGAGATACCCATTTTAGTTTGTTAATACTATAATTAGGCTTCTCCTATAAGGATAGGAGATTCGGGGCACCGTGACTAACCCAATTAGGGTGTACATTAGGCTATAAAATTATTTCCAAGAATAAGAATTTCCAGCCTTTATAAACTGTTGTTCAGTATTCTTTGACCTACAGCACCTGAAAGTCCAACGAGATACCCATTTTAGTTTGTTAATACTATTATTAGGCTTCTCCTATAAGGATAGGAGATTCGGGGTCCCGTGACTAACCCAATAACGGTGTACATTAGGCTATAAAATTATTTCCAAGAGTAAGAATTTCCAGACTTTATAAACTGTTGTTTAGTATTCTTTGACCTACAGCACCTGAAAGTCCAACGAGAAACCCATTTTAGTTTGTTAATACTATAATTAGGCTTCTCCTATAAGGATAGGAGATTCGGGGTCCCGTGACTAACCCAATAAGGGTGTACATTAGGCTATAAAAATATTTTCAAGAGTGAGAATTTCCAGCCTTTATAAACTGTTGTTCAGTATTCTTTGACCTACAGCACCTGAAAGTCCAACAAGATACCCATTTTAGTTTGTTAATACTATAATTAGACATCTACTATAAGGATAGGAGATTCGGGGTCAAGTGACTAACCCAATAAGGGTGTATATTAGGCTATAAAATTATTTCCAAGAGTAAGAATTTCCAGCCTTTATAAACTGTTGTTCAGTATTCTTTGACCTACAGCACCTGAAAGTCCAACGAGATACCCATTTTAGTTTGTTAATACTATAATTAGGCTTTTCCTATAAGGATAGGAGATTCGGGGTCCCGTGACTAACCCAATAAGGGTGTACATTAGGCTATAAAATTATTTCCAAGAGTAAGAATTTCCAGCCTTTATAAACTGTTGTTCAGTATTCTTTGACCTACAGCACCTGAAAGTCCAACGAGATACCCATTTTAGTTTGTTAATACTATAATTAGGCTTTTCCTATAAGGATAGGAGATTCGGGGTCCCGTGACTAACCCAATAAGGGTGTACATTAGTCTATAAAAATATTTTCAAGAGTAAGAATTTCCAGCCTTTATAAACTGTTGTTCAGTATTCTTTGACCTACAGCACCTGAAAGTCCAACGAGATACCCATTTTAGTTTGTTAATACTATAATTAGGTTTCTCCTATAAGGATAGGAGATTCGGGGTCCTGTGACTAACCCAATAAGGGTGTACATTAGGCTATAAAATTATTTCCAAGAATAAGAATTTCCAGCCTTTATAAACCGTTGTTCAGTATTCTTTGACCTACAGCACCTGAAAGTCCAACGAGATACCCATTTTAGTTTGTTAATACTATAATTAGGCTTCTCCTATAAGGATAGGAGATTCGGGGCACCGTGACTAACCCAATTAGGGTGTACATTAGGCTATAAAATTATTTCCAAGAATAAGAATTTCCAGCCTTTATAAACTGTTGTTCAGTATTCTTTGACCTACAGCACCTGAAAGTCCAACGAGATACCCATTTTAGTTTGTTAATACTATTATTAGGCTTCTCCTATAAGGATAGGAGATTCGGGGTCCCGTGACTAACCCAATAACGGTGTACATTAGGCTATAAAATTATTTCCAAGAGTAAGAATTTCCAGACTTTATAAACTGTTGTTTAGTATTCTTTGACCTACAGCACCTGAAAGTCCAACGAGAAACCCATTTTAGTTTGTTAATACTATAATTAGGCTTCTCCTATAAGGATAGGAGATTCGGGGTCCCGTGACTAACCCAATAAGGGTGTACATTAGGCTATAAAAATATTTTCAAGAGTGAGAATTTCCAGCCTTTATAAACTGTTGTTCAGTATTCTTTGACCTACAGCACCTGAAAGTCCAACAAGATACCCATTTTAGTTTGTTAATACTATAATTAGACATCTACTATAAGGATAGGAGATTCGGGGTCAAGTGACTAACCCAATAAGGGTGTACATTAGGCTATAAAATTATTTCCAAGAGTAAGAATTTCCAGCCTTTATAAACTGTTGTTCAGTATTCTTTGACCTACAGCACCTGAAAGTCCAACGAGATACCCATTTTAGTTTGTTAATACTATAATTAGGCTTTTCCTATAAGGATAGGAGATTCGGGGTCCCGTGACTAACCCAATAAGGGTGTACATTAGGCTATAAAATTATTTCCAAGAGTAAGAATTTCCAGCCTTTATAAACTGTTGTTTAGTATTCTTTGGCCTACAACACCTGAAAGTCCAACGAGATACCCATTTTAGTATGTTAATACTATAATTAGGCTTCTCCTATAAGGATAGGAGATTCGGGGCCCCGTGACTAACCAAATAAGGGTGTACATTAGGCTATAAAATTATTTCCAAGAGTAAGAATTTCCAGCCTTTATAAACTGTTGTTTAGTATTCTTTGACCTACAGCACCTGAAAGTCCAACGAGATACCCATTTTAGTTTGTTAATACTAAAATTAGGCTTCTCCTATAAGGTTAGGAGATTCGGGGTCCCGTGACTAACCCAATAAGGGTGTACATTAGGCTATAAAATTATTTCCAAGAGTAAGAATTTCCAGCCTTTATAAACTGTTGTTCAGTATTCTTTGGCCTACAACACCTGAAAGTCCAACGAGATACCCATTTTAGTTTGTTAATACTATTATTAGGCTTCTCCTATAAGGATAGGAGATTCGGGGTCCCGTGACTAACCCAATAAGGGTGTACATTAGGCTATAAAATTATTTCCAAGAGTAAGAATTTCCAGACTTTATAAACTGTTGTTTAGTATTCTTTGACCTACAGCACCTGAAAGTCCAACGAGATACCCATTTTAGTTTGTTAATACTATAATTAGGCTTCTCCTATAAGGATAGGAGATTCGGGGTCCCGTGACTAACCCAATTAGGGTGTACATTAGGCTATAAAATTATTTCCAAGAATAAGAATTTCCAGCTTTTATAAACTGTTGTTTAGTATTCTTTGACCTACAGCACCTGAAAGTCCAACGAGATACCATTTTAGTTTGTTAATACTATAATTAGGCTTCTCCTATAAGGATAGGAGATTCGGGGCCCCGTGACTAACCCAATAAGGGTGTATATTAGGCTATAAAATTATTTTCAAGAGTAAGAATTTCCAGCCTTTATAAACCGTTGTTCAGTATTCTTTGACCTACAGCACCTGAAAGTCCAACGAGATACCCATTTTAGTTTGTTAATACTATAATTAGGCTTCTCCTATAAGGATAGGAGATTCGGGGCACCGTGACTAACCCAATTAGGGTGTACATTAGGCTATAAAATTATTTCCAAGAATAAGAATTTCCAGCCTTTATAAACTGTTGTTCTGTATTCTTTGACCTACAGCACCTGAAAGTCCAACGAGATACCCATTTTAGTTTGTTAATACTATTATTAGGCTTCTCCTATAAGGATAGGAGATTCGGGGTCCCGTGACTAACCCAATAAGGGTGTACATTAGGCTATAAAATTATTTCCAAGAGTAAGAATTTCCAGACTTTATAAACTGTTGTTTAGTATTCTTTGACCTACAGCACCTGAAAGTCCAACGAGAAACCCATTTTAGTTTGTTAATACTATAATTAGGCTTCTCCTATAAGGATAGGAGATTCGGGGTCCCGTGACTAACCCAATAAGGGTGTACATTAGGCTATAAAAATATTTTCAAGAGTGAGAATTTCCAGCCTTTATAAACTGTTGTTCAGTATTCTTTGACCTACAGCACATGAAAGTCCAACGAGATACCCATTTTAGTTTGTTAATACTATAATTAGACATCTACTATAAGGATAGGAGATTCGGGGTCAAGTGACTAACCCAATAAGGGTGTATATTAGGCTATAAAATTATTTCCAAGAGTAAGAATTTCCAGCCTTTATAAACTGTTGTTCAGTATTCTTTGACCTACAGCACCTGAAAGTCGAACGAGATACCCATTTTAGTTTGTTAATACTATAATTAGGCTTTTCCTATAAGGATAGGAGATTCGGGGTCCCGTGACTAACCCAATAAGGGTGTACATTAGGCTATAAAATTATTTCCAAGAGTAAGAATTTCCAGCCTTTATAAACTGTTGTTTAGTATTCTTTGGCCTACAACACCTGAAAGTCCAACGAGATACCCATTTTAGTTTGTTAATACTATAATTAGGCTTCTCCTATAAGGATAGGAGATTCGGGGCCCCGTGACTAACCAAATAAGGGTGTACATTAGGCTATAAAATTATTTCCAAGAGTAAGAATTTCCAGCCTTTATAAACTGTTGTTTAGTATTCTTTGACCTACAGCACTTGAAAGTCCAACGAGAAACCCATTTTAGTTTGTTAATACTAAAATTAGGCTTCTCCTATAAGGTTAGGAGATTCGGGGTCCCGTGACTAACCCAATAAGGGTGTACATTAGGCTATAAAATTATTTCCAAGAGTAAGAATTTCCAGCCTTTATAAACTGTTGTTCAGTATTCTTTGGCCTACAACACCTGAAAGTCCAACGAGATACCCATTTTAGTTTGTTAATACTATTATTAGGCTTCTCCTATAAGGATAGGAGATTCGGGGTCCCGTGACTAACCCAATAAGGGTGTACATTAGGCTATAAAAATATTTTCAAGAGTAAGAATTTCCAGCTTTTATAAACTGTTGTTCAGTATTCTTTGACCTACAACACCTGAAAGTCCAACGAAATACCCATTTTAGTTTGTTAATACTATAATTAGGCTTCTCCTATAAGGATAGGAGATTCGGGGTCCCGTGACTAACCCAATAAGGGTGTACATTAGGCTATAAAATTATTTCCAAGAGTAAGAATTTCCAGCCTTTATAAACTGTTGTTCAGTATTCTTTGACCTACAGCACCTGAAAGTCCAACGAGATACCCATTTTAGTTTGTTAATACTATAATTAGGCTTCTCCTATAAGGATAGGAGATTCGGGGCACCGTGACTAACCCAATTAGGGTGTACATTAGGCTATAAAATTATTTCCAAGAATAAGAATTTTTAGCCTTTATAAACTGTTGTTTAGTATTCTTTGACCTACAGCACCTGAAAGTCCAACGAGATACCATTTTAGTTTGTTAATACTATAATTAGGCTTCTCCTATAAGGATAGGAGATTCGGGGCCCCGTGACTAACCCAATAAGGGTGTATATTAGGCTATAAAATTATTTTCAAGAGTAAGAATTTCCAGCCTTTATAAACTGTTTTTCAGTATTCTTTGACCTACAGCACCTGAAAGTCCAACGAGATACCCATTTTAGTTTGTTAATACTATTATTAGGCTTCTCCTATAAGGATAGGAGATTCGGGGTCCCGTGACTAACCCAATAAGGGTGTACATTAGGCTATAAAATTATTTCCAAGAGAAAGAATTTCCAGCCTTTATAAACTGTTGTTCAGTATTCTTTGGCCTACAACACCTGAAAGTCCAACGAGATACCCATTTTAGTTTGTTAATACTATAATTAGGCTTCTCCTATAAGGATAGGAGATTCGGGGCCACGTGACTAACCAAATAAGGGTGTACATTAGGCTATAAAATTATTTCCAAGAGTAAGAATTTCCAGCCTTTATAAACTGTTGTTTAGTATTCTTTGGCCTACAACACCTAAAAGTCGAACGAGATACCCATTTTAGTTTGTTAATACTATAATTAGGCTTCTCCTATAAGGATAGGAGATTCGGGGCCCCGTGACTAACCAAATAAGGGTGTACATTAGGCTATAAAATTATTTCCAAGAGTAAGAATTTCCAGCCTTTATAAACTGTTGTTTAGTATTCTTTGACCTACAGCACCTGAAAGTCCAACGAGAAACCCATTTTAGTTTGTTAATACTAAAATTAGGCTTCTCCTATAAGGTTAGGAGATTCGGGGTCCCGTGACTAACCCAATAAGGGTGTACATTAGGCTATAAAATTATTTCCAAGAGTAAGAATTTCCAGCCTTTATAAACTGTTGTTCAGTATTCTTTGGCCTACAACACCTGAAAGTCCAACGAGATACCCATTTTAGTTTGTTAATACTATTATTAGGCTTCTCCTATAAGGATAGGAGATTCGGGGTCCCGTGACTAACCCAATAAGGGTGTACATTAGGCTATAAAATTATTTCCAAGAGTAAGAATTTCCAGCCTTTATAAACTGTTGTTCAGTATTCTTTGACCTACAGCACCTGAAAGTCCAACGAGATACCCATTTTAGTTTGTTAATACTATAATTAGGCTTCTCCTATAAGGATAGGAGATTCGGGGCACCGTGACTAACCCAATTAGGGTGTACATTAGGCTATAAAATTATTTCCAAGAATAAGAATTTCCAGCCTTTATAAACTGTTGTTTAGTATTCTTTGACCTACAGCACCTGAAAGTCCAACGAGATACCATTTTAGTTTGTTAATACTATAATTAGGCTTCTCCTATAAGGATAGGAGATTCGGGGCCCCGTGACTAACCCAATAAGGGTGTATATTAGGCTATAAAATTATTTTCAAGAGTAAGAATTTCCAGCCTTTATAAACTGTTTTTCAGTATTCTTTGACCTACAGCACCTGAAAGTCCAACGAGATACCCATTTTAGTTTGTTAATACTATTATTAGGCTTCTCCTATAAGGATAGGAGATTCGGGGTCCCGTGACTAACCCAATAAGGGTGTACATTAGGCTATAAAATTATTTCCAAGAGAAAGAATTTCCAGCCTTTATAAACTGTTGTTCAGTATTCTTTGGCCTACAACACCTGAAAGTCCAACGAGATACCCATTTTAGTTTGTTAATACTATAATTAGGCTTCTCCTATAAGGATAGGAGATTCGGGGCCACGTGACTAACCAAATAAGGGTGTACATTAGGCTATAAAATTATTTCCAAGAGTAAGAATTTCCAGCCTTTATAAACTGTTGTTTAGTATTCTTTGGCCTACAACACCTAAAAGTCCAACGAGATACCCATTTTAGTTTGTTAATACTATAATTAGGCTTCTCCTATAAGGATAGGAGATTCGGGGCCCCGTGACTAACCAAATAAGGGTGTACATTAGGCTATAAAATTATTTCCAAGAGTAAGAATTTCCAGCCTTTATAAACTGTTGTTTAGTATTCTTTGACCTACAGCACCTGAAAGTCCAACGAGAAACCCATTTTAGTTTGTTAATACTAAAATTAGGCTTCTCCTATAAGGTTAGGAGATTCGGGGTCCCGTGACTAACCCAATAAGGGTGTACATTAGGCTATAAAATTATTTCCAAGAGTAAGAATTTCCAGCCTTTATAAACTGTTGTTCAGTATTCTTTGGCCTACAACACCTGAAAGTCCAACGAGATACCCATTTTAGTTTGTTAATACTATTATTAGGCTTCTCCTATAAGGATAGGAGATTCGGGGTCCCGTGACTAACCCAATAAGGGTGTACATTAGGCTATAAAATTATTTCCAAGAGTAAGAATTTCCAGCCTTTATAAACTGTTGTTCAGTATTCTTTGACCTACAGCACCTGAAAGTCCAACGAGATACCCATTTTAGTTTGTTAATACTATAATTAGGCTTCTCCTATAAGGATAGGAGATTCGGGGCACCGTGACTAACCCAATTAGGGTGTACATTAGGCTATAAAATTATTTCCAAGAATAAGAATTTCCAGCCTTTATAAACTGTTGTTTAGTATTCTTTGACCTACAGCACCTGAAAGTCCAACGAGATACCATTTTAGTTTGTTAATACTATAATTAGGCTTCTCCTATAAGGATAGGAGATTCGGGGCCCCGTGACTAACCCAATAAGGGTGTATATTAGGCTATAAAATTATTTTCAAGAGTAAGAATTTCCAGCCTTTATAAACTGTTTTTCAGTATTCTTTGACCTACAGCACTTGAAAGTCCAACGAGATACCCATTTTAGTTTGTTAATACTATTATTAGGCTTCTCCTATAAGGATAGGAGATTCGGGGTCCCGTGACTAACCCAATAAGGGTGTACATTAGGCTATAAAATTATTTCCAAGAGTAAGAATTTCCAGCCTTTATAAACTGTTGTTTAGTATTCTTTGGCCTACAACACCTAAAAGTCCAACGAGATACCCATTTTAATTTGTTAATACTATAATTAGGCTTCTCCTATAAGGATAGGAGATTCGGGGCCACGTGACTAACCAAATAAGGGTGTACATTAGGCTATAAAATTATTTCCAAGAGAAAGAATTTCCAGCCTTTATAAACTGTTGTTCAGTATTCTTTGACCTACAGCACCTGAAACTCCAACGAGATACCCATTTTAGTTTGTTAATACTATAATTAGGCTTCTCCTATATGGATAGGAGATTCGGGGTCCCGTGACTAACCCAATAAGGGTGTACATTAGGCTATAAAATTATTTCCAAGAGTAAGAATTTCCAGCCTTTATAAACTGTTGTTCAGTATTCTTTGACCTACAGCACATGAAAGTCCAACGAGATACCCATTTTAGTTTGTTAATACTATAATTAGGCTTCTCCTATAAGGATAGGAGATTCGGGGCACCGTGACTAACCCAATTAGGGTGTACATTAGGCTATAAAATTATTTCCAAGAATAAGAATTTCCAGCCTTTAAAAACTGTTGTTTAGTATTCTTTGACCTACAGCACCTGAAAGTCCAACGAGATACCCATTTTAGTTTGTTAATACTATAATTAGGCTTCTCCTATAAGGATAGGAGATTCGGGGTCCCGTGACTAACCCAATAAGGGTGTACATTAGGCTATAAAATTATTTCCAAGAGAAAGAATTTCCAGCCTTTATAAACTGTTGTTCAGTATTCTTTGGCCTACAACACCTGAAAGTCCAACGAGATACCCATTTTAGTTTGTTAATACTATAATTAGGCTTCTCCTATAAGGATAGGAGATTCGGGGTCCCGTGACTAACCCAATAAGGGTGTACATTAGGCTATAAAATTATTTCCAAGAGTAAGAATTTCCAGCCTTTATAAACTGTTGTTCAGTATTCTTTGACCTACAGCACCTGAAAGTCCAACGAGATACCCATTTTAGTTTGTTAATACTATAATTAGGCTTCTCCTATAAGCATAGGAGATTCGGGGCCCCGTGACTAACCCAATAAGGGTGTATATTAGGCTATAAAAATATTTTCAAGAGTGAGAATTTCCAGCCTTTATAAACTGTTGTTCAGTATTCTTTGACCTACAGCACCTGAAAGTCCAACGAGATACCCATTTTAGTTTGTTAATACTATAATTAGGCTTCTCCTATAAGGATAGGAGATTCGGGGTCCCGTGACTAACCCAATAAGGGTGTACATTAGGCTATAAAATTATTTCCAAGAGTAAGAATTTCCAGCCTTTATAAACTGTTGTTCAGTATTCTTTGACCTACAGCACCTGAAAGTCCAACGAGATACCCATTTTAGTTTGTTAATACTATAATTAGGCTTCTCCTATAAGCATAGGAGATTCGGGGCCCCGTGACTAACCCAATAAGGGTGTATATTAGGCTATAAAATTATTTCCAAGAGTAAGAATTTCCAGCCTTTATAAACTGTTGTTCAGTATTCTCTGACCTACATCACCTGAAAGTCCAACGAGATACCCATTTTAGTTTGTTAATACTATAATTAGGCTTCTCCTATAAGGATAGGAGATTCGGGGTCCCGTGACTAACCCAATAAGGGTGTACATTAGGCTATAAAATTATTTCCAAGAGTAAGAATTTCCAGCCTTTATAAACTGTTGTTTAGTATTCTTTGACCTACAGCACCTGAAAGTCCAACGAGATACCCATTTTAGTTTGTTAATACTATAATTAGGCTTCTCCTATAAGGATAGGAGATTCGGGGTCCGTGACTAACCCAATAAGGGTGTATATTAGGCTATAAAATTATTTCCCAGAGTAAGAATTTCAAGCCTTTATAAACTGTTGTTCAGTATTCTTTGACCTACAGCACCTGAAAGTCCAACGAGATACCCATTTTAGTTTGTTAATACTATAATTAGGCTTCTCCTATAAGGATAGGAGATTCGGGGTCCCGTGACTAACCCAATAAGGGTGTACATTAGGCTATAAAAATATTTTCAAGAGTGAGAATTTCCAGCCTTTATAAACTGTTGTTCAGTATTCTTTGACCTACAGCACCTGAAAGTCCAACGAGATACCCATTTTAGTTTGTTAATACTATAATTAGGCTTCTCCTATAAGGATAGGAGATTCGGGGTCCCGTGACTAACCTAATAAGGGTGTACATTAGGCTATAAAAATATTTTCAAGAGTGAGAATTTCCAGCCTTTATAAACTGTTGTTCAGTATTCTTTGACCTACAGCACCTGAAAGTCCAACGAGATACCCATTTTAGTTTGTTAATACTATAATTAGGCTTCTCCTATAAGGATAGGAGATTCGGGGTCCCGTGACTAACCCAATAAGGGTGTACATTAGGCTATAAAATTATTTCCAAGAGTAAGAATTTCCAGCCTTTATAAACTGTTGTTCAGTATTCTTTGACCTACAGCACCTGAAAGTCCAACGAGATACCCATTTTAGTTTGTTAATACTATAATTAGGCTTCTCCTATAAGGATAGGAGATTCGGGGTCCCGTGACTAACCCAATAAGGGTGTACATTAGGCTATAAAATTATTTCCAAGAGTAAGAATTTCCAGCCTTTATAAACTGTTGTTCAGTATTCTTTGACCTACAGCACCTGAAAGTCCAACGAGATACCCATTTTAGTTTGTTAATACTATAATTAGGCTTCTCCTATAAGGATAGGAGATTCGGGGTCCCGTGACTAACCCAATAAGGGTGTACATTAGGCTATAAAATTATTTCCAAGAGTAAGAATTTCCAGCCTTTATAAACTGTTGTTCAGTATTCTCTGACCTACATCACCTGAAAGTCCAACGAGATACCCATTTTAGTCTGTTAATACTATAATTAGGCTTCTCCTATAAGGATAGGAGATTCGGGGTCCCGTGACTAACCCAATAAGGGTGTACATTAGGCTATAAAATTATTTCCAAGAGTAAGAATTTCCAGCCTTTATAAACTGTTGTTCAGTATTCTTTGACCTACAGCACCTGAAAGTCCAACGAGATACCCATTTTAGTTTGTTAATACTATAATTAGGCTTCTCCTATAAGGATAGGAGATTCGGGGTCCCGTGACTAACCCAATAAGGGTGTACATTAGGCTATAAAAATATTTTCAAGAGTGAGAATTTCCAGCCTTTATAAACTGTTGTTCAGTATTCTTTGACCTACAACACCTGAAAGTCCATCGAGATACCCATTTTAGTTTATTAATACTATAATTAGGCTTCTCCTATCAGGATAGGAGATTCGGGGTCCCGTGACTAACCCAATTAGGGTGTACATTAGGCTATAAAATTATTTCCAAGAATAAGAATTTCCAGCCTTTATAAACTGTTGTTTAGTATTCTTTGACCTACAACACCTGAAAGTCCAACGAGATACCCATTTTAGTTTGTTAATACTATAATTAGGCTTCTCCTATAAGGATAGGAGATTCGGGGCCCCGTGACTAACCCAATAAGGGTGTACATTAGGCTATAAAAATATTTTCAAGAGTGAGAATTTCCAGCCTTTATAAACTGTTGTTCAGTATTCTTTGACCTACAGCACCTGAAAGTCCAACGAGATACCCATTTTAGTTTATTAATACTATAATTAGGCTTCTCCTATAAGGATAGGAGATTCGGGGTCCCGTGACTAACCCAATAAGGGTGTACATTAGGCTATAAAATTATTTCCAAGAGTAAGAATTTCCAGCCTTTATAAACTGTTGTTCAGTATTCTCTGACCTACATCACCTGAAAGTCCAACGAGATACCCATTTTAGTTTGTTAATACTATAATTAGGCTTCTCCTATAAGGATAGGAGATTCGGGGCCCCGTGACTAACCCAATTAGGGTGTACATTAGGCTATAAAATTATTTCCAAGAATAAGAATTTCCAGCCTTTATAAACTGTTGTTTAGTATTCTTTGACCTACAGCACCTGAAAGTCCAACGAGATATGATTTTAGTTTGTTAATACTATAATTAGGCTTCTCCTATAAGGATAGGAGATTCGGGGCCCCGTGACTAACCCAATAAGGGTGTATATTAGGCTATAAAATTATTTCCAAGAGTAAGAATTTCCAGCCTTTATAAACTGTTGTTCAGTATTCTCTGACCTACATCACCTGAAAGTCCAACGAGATACCCATTTTAGTCTGTTAATACTATAATTAGGCTTCTCCTATAAGGATAGGAGATTCGGGGTCCCGTGACTAACCCAATAAGGGTGTACATTAGGCTATAAAATTATTTCCAAGAATAAGAATTTCCAGCCTTTATAAACTGTTGTTTAGTATTCTTTGACCTACAGCACCTGAAAGTCCAACGAGATACCCATTTTAGTTTGTTAATACTATAATTAGGCTTCTCCTATAAGGATAGGAGATTCGGGGCCCCGTGACTAACCCAATAAGGGTGTATATTAGGCTATAAAATTATTTCCAAGAGTAAGAATTTCAAGCCTTTATAAACTGTTGTTCAGTATTCTTTGACCTACAGCACCTGAAAGTCCAACGAGATACCCAATTTAGTTTGTTAATACTATAATTAGGCTTTTCCTATAAGGATAGGAGATTCGGGGTCCCGTGACTAACCCAATAAGGGTGTACATTAGGCTATAAAATTATTTCCAAGAGTAAGAATTTCCAGCCTTTATAAACTGTTGTTCAGTATTCTTTGACCTACAGCACCTGAAAGTCCAACGAGATACCCATTTTAGTTTGTTAATACTATAATTAGGCTTCTCCTATAAGGATAGGAGATTCGGGGTCCCGTGACTAACCCAATAAGGGTGTACATTAGGCTATAAAATTATTTCCAAGAGTAAGAATTTCCAGCCTTTATAAACTGTTGTTCAGTATTCTCTGACCTACATCACCTGAAAGTCCAACGAGATACCCATTTTAGTCTGTTAATACTATAATTAGGCTTCTCCTATAAGGATAGGAGATTCGGGGTCCCGTGACTAACCCAATAAGGGTGTACATTAGGCTATAAAATTATTTCCAAGAGTAAGAATTTCCAGCCTTTATAAACTGTTGTTCAGTATTCTTTGACCTACAGCACCTGAAAGTCCAACGAGATACCCATTTTAGTTTGTTAATACTATAATTAGGCTTCTCCTATAAGCATAGGAGATTCGGGGCCCCGTGACTAACCCAATAAGGGTGTATATTAGGCTATAAAAATATTTTCAAGAGTGAGAATTTCCAGCCTTTATAAACTGTTGTTCAGTATTCTTTGACCTACAGCACCTGAAAGTCCAACGAGATACCCATTTTAGTTTGTTAATACTATAATTAGGCTTCTCCTATAAGGATAGGAGATTCGGGGTCCCGTGACTAACCCAATAAGGGTGTACATTAGGCTATAAAATTATTTCCAAGAGTAAGAATTTCCAGCCTTTATAAACTGTTGTTCAGTATTCTTTGACCTACAGCACCTGAAAGTCCAACGAGATACCCATTTTAGTTTGTTAATACTATAATTAGGCTTCTCCTATAAGCATAGGAGATTCGGGGCCCCGTGACTAACCCAATAAGGGTGTATATTAGGCTATAAAATTATTTCCAAGAGTAAGAATTTCCAGCCTTTATAAACTGTTGTTCAGTATTCTCTAACCTACATCACCTGAAAGTCCAACGAGATACCCATTTTAGTTTGTTAATACTATAATTAGGCTTCTCCTATAAGGATAGGAGATTCGGGGTCCCGTGACTAACCCAATAAGGGTGTACATTAGGCTATAAAATTATTTCCAAGAGTAAGAATTTCCAGCCTTTATAAACTGTTGTTTAGTATTCTTTGACCTACAGCACCTGAAAGTCCAACGAGATACCCATTTTAGTTTGTTAATACTATAATTAGGCTTCTCCTATAAGGATAGGAGATTCGGGGCCCGTGACTAACCCAATAAGGGTGTATATTAGGCTATAAAATTATTTCCCAGAGTAAGAATTTCAAGCCTTTATAAACTGTTGTTCAGTATTCTTTGACCTACAGCACCTGAAAGTCCAACGAGATACCCATTTTAGTTTGTTAATACTATAATTAGGCTTCTCCTATAAGGATAGGAGATTCGGGGTCCCGTGACTAACCCAATAAGGGTGTACATTAGGCTATAAAAATATTTTCAAGAGTGAGAATTTCCAGCCTTTATAAACTGTTGTTCAGTATTCTTTGACCTACAGCACCTGAAAGTCCAACGAGATACCCATTTTAGTTTGTTAATACTATAATTAGGCTTCTCCTATAAGGATAGGAGATTCGGGGTCCCGTGACTAACCTAATAAGGGTGTACATTAGGCTATAAAAATATTTTCAAGAGTGAGAATTTCCAGCCTTTATAAACTGTTGTTCAGTATTCTTTGACCTACAGCACCTGAAAGTCCAACGAGATACCCATTTTAGTTTGTTAATACTATAATTAGGCTTCTCCTATAAGGATAGGAGATTCGGGGTCCCGTGACTAACCCAATAAGGGTGTACATTAGGCTATAAAATTATTTCCAAGAGTAAGAATTTCCAGCCTTTATAAACTGTTGTTCAGTATTCTTTGACCTACAGCACCTGAAAGTCCAACGAGATACCCATTTTAGTTTGTTAATACTATAATTAGGCTTCTCCTATAAGGATAGGAGATTCGGGGTCCCGTGACTAACCCAATAAGGGTGTACATTAGGCTATAAAATTATTTCCAAGAGTAAGAATTTCCAGCCTTTATAAACTGTTGTTCAGTATTCTTTGACCTACAGCACCTGAAAGTCCAACGAGATACCCATTTTAGTTTGTTAATACTATAATTAGGCTTCTCCTATAAGGATAGGAGATTCGGGGTCCCGTGACTAACCCAATAAGGGTGTACATTAGGCTATAAAAATATTTTCAAGAGTGAGAATTTCCAGCCTTTATAAACTGTTGTTCAGTATTCTTTGACCTACAGCACCTGAAAGTCCAACGAGATACCCATTTTAGTTTGTTAATACTATAATTAGGCTTCTCCTATAAGGATAGGAGATTCGGGGTCCCGTGACTAACCCAATAAGGGTGTACATTAGGCTATAAAATTATTTCCAAGAGTAAGAATTTCCAGCCTTTATAAACTGTTGTTCAGTATTCTTTGACCTACAGCACCTGAAAGTCCAACGAGATACCCATTTTAGTTTGTTAATACTATAATTAGGCTTTTCCTATAAGGATAGGAGATTCGGGGTCCCGTGACTAACCCAATAAGGGTGTACATTAGGCTATAAAATTATTTCCAAGAGTAAGAATTTCCAGCCTTTATAAACTGTTGTTCAGTATTCTTTGACCTACAGCACCTGAAAGTCCAACGAGAAACCCATTTTAGTTTGTTAATACTATAATTAGGCTTCTCCTATAAGGATAGGAGATTCGGGGTCCCGTGACTAACCCAATAAGGGTGTACATTAGGCTATAAAATTATTTCCAAGAGTAAGAATTTCCAGCCTTTATAAACTGTTGTTCAGTATTCTCTGACCTACATCACCTGAAAGTCCAACGAGATACCCATTTTAGTTTGTTAATACTATAATTAGGCTTCTCCTATAAGGATAGGAGATTCGGGGCCCCGTGACTAACCCAATTAGGGTGTACATTAGGCTATAAAATTATTTCCAAGAATAAGAATTTCCAGCCTTTATAAACTGTTGTTTAGTATTCTTTGACCTACAGCACCTGAAAGTCCAACGAGATATGATTTTAGTTTGTTAATACTATAATTAGGCTTCTCCTATAAGGATAGGAGATTCGGGGCCCCGTGACTAACCCAATAAGGGTGTATATTAGGCTATAAAATTATTTCCAAGAGTAAGAATTTCCAGCCTTTATAAACTGTTGTTCAGTATTCTCTGACCTACATCACCTGAAAGTCCAACGAGATACCCATTTTAGTCTGTTAATACTATAATTAGGCTTCTCCTATAAGGATAGGAGATTCGGGGTCCCGTGACTAACCCAATAAGGGTGTACATTAGGCTATAAAATTATTTCCAAGAATAAGAATTTCCAGCCTTTATAAACTGTTGTTTAGTATTCTTTGACCTACAGCACCTGAAAGTCCAACGAGATACCCATTTTAGTTTGTTAATACTATAATTAGGCTTCTCCTATAAGGATAGGAGATTCGGGGCCCCGTGACTAACCCAATAAGGGTGTATATTAGGCTATAAAATTATTTCCAAGAGTAAGAATTTCAAGCCTTTATAAACTGTTGTTCAGTATACTTTGACCTACAGCACCTGAAAGTCCAACGAGATACCCAATTTAGTTTGTTAATACTATAATTAGGCTTTTCCTATAAGGATAGGAGATTCGGGGTCCCGTGACTAACCCAATAAGGGTGTACATTAGGCTATAAAATTATTTCCAAGAGTAAGAATTTCCAGCCTTTATAAACTGTTGTTCAGTATTCTTTGACCTACAGCACCTGAAAGTCCAACGAGATACCCATTTTAGTTTGTTAATACTATAATTAGGCTTCTCCTATAAGGATAGGAGATTCGGGGTCCCGTGACTAACCCAATAAGGGTGTACATTAGGCTATAAAATTATTTCCAAGAATAAGAATTTCCAGCCTTTATAAACTGTTGTTTAGTATTCTTTGACCTACAGCACCTGAAAGTCCAACGAGATACCCATTTTAGTTTGTTAATACTATAATTAGGCTTCTCCTATAAGGATAGGAGATTCGGGGTCCCGTGACTAACCCAATAAGGGTGTACATTAGGCTATAAAATTATTTCCAAGAGTAAGAATTTCCAGCCTTTATAAACTGTTGTTCAGTATTCTTTGACCTACAGCACCTGAAAGTCCAACGAGATACCCATTTTAGTTTGTTAATACTATAATTAGGCTTCTCCTATAAGGATAGGAGATTCGGGGTCCCGTGACTAACCCAATTATGGTGTACATTAGGCTATAAAATTATTTCCAAGAATAAGAATTTCCAGCCTTTATAAACTGTTGTTTAGTATTCTTTGACCTACAGCACCTGAAAGTCCAACGAGATACCCATTTTAGTTTGTTAATACTATAATTAGGCTTCTCCTATAAGGATAGGAGATTCGGGGTCCCGTGACTAACCCAATAAGGGTGTACATTAGGCTATAAAATTATTTCGATGAGTAAGAATTTCCAGCCTATATAAACTGTTGTTCAGTATTCTTTGACCTACAGCACCTGAAAGTCCATCGAGATACCCATTTTAGTTTATTAATACTATAATTAGGCTTCTCCTATCAGGATAGGAGATTCGGGGTCCCGTGACTAACCCAATTAGGGTGTACATTAGGCTATAAAATTATTTCCAAGAATAAGAATTTCCAGCCTTTATAAACTGTTGTTTAGTATTCTTTGACCTACAACACCTGAAAGTCCAACGAGATACCCATTTTAGTTTGTTAATACTATAATTAGGCTTCTCCTATAAGGATAGGAGATTCGGGGCCCCGTGACTAACCCAATAAGGGTGTATATTAGGCTATAAAACTATTTCCAAGAGTAAGAATTTCCATCCTTTATAAACTGTTGTTCAGTATTCTCTGACCTACAGCACCTGAAAGTCCAACGAGATACCCATTTTAGTTTGTTAATACTATAATTAGGCTTCTCCTATAAGGATAGGAGATTCGGGGTCCCGTGACTAACCCAATAAGGGTGTACATTAGGCTATAAAATTATTTCCAAGAATAAGAATTTCCAGCCATTATAAACTGTTGTTTAGTATTCTTTGACCTACAGCACCTGAAAGTCCAACGAGATACCCATTTTAGTTTGTTAATACTATAATTAGGCTTCTCCTATAAGGATAGGAGATTCGGGGTCCCGTGACTAACCCAATAAGGGTGTACATTAGGCTATAAAATTATTTCCAAGAGTAAGAATTTCAAGCCTTTATAAACTGTTGTTCAGTATTCTTTGACCTACAGCACCTGAAAGTCCAACGAGATACCCATTTTAGTTTGTTAATACTATAATTAGGATTTTCCTATAAGGATAGGAGATTCGGGGTCCCGTGACTAACCCAATAAGGGTGTACATTAGGCTATAAAATTATTTCCAAGAGTAAGAATTTCCAGCCTTTATAAACTGTTGTTCAGTATTCTTTGACCTACAGCACCTGAAAGTCCAACGAGATACCCATTTTAGTTTGTTAATACTATAATTAGGCTTCTCCTATAAGGATAGGAGATTCGGGGTCCCGTGACTAACCCAATAAGGGTGTACATTAGGCTATAAAATTATTTCCAAGAGTAAGAATTTCCAGCCTTTATAAACTGTTGTTCAGTATTCTTTGACCTACAACACCTGAAAGTCCAACGAGATACCCATTTTAGTTTGTTAATACTATAATTAGGCTTCTCCTATAAGGATAGGAGATTCGGGGTCCCGTGACTAACCCAATTAGGGTGTACATTAGGCTATAAAATTATTTCCAAGAATAAGAATTTCCAGCCTTTATAAACTGTTGTTTAGTATTCTTTGACCTACAGCACCTGAAAGTCCATCGAGATACCCATTTTAGTTTGTTAATACTATAATTAGGCTTCTCCTATAAGGATAGGAGATTCGGGGTCCCGTGACTAACCCAATTAGGGTGTACATTAGGCTATAAAATTATTTCCAAGAATAAGAATTTCCAGCCTTTATAAACTGTTGTTTAGTATTCTTTGACCTACAGCACCTGAAAGTCCAACGAGATACCCATTTTAGTTTGTTAATACTATAATTAGGCTTCTCCTATAAGGATAGGAGATTCGGGGCCCCGTGACTAACCCAATAAGGGTGTATATTAGGCTATAAAATTATTTCCAAGAGTAAGAATTTCCATCCTTTATAAATTGTTGTTCAGTATTCTCTGACCTACAGCACCTGAAAGTCCAACGAGATACCCATTTTAGTTTGTTAATACTATAATTAGGCTTCTCCTATAAGGATAGGAGATTCGGGGTCCCGTGACTAACCCAATAAGGGTGTACATTAGGCTATAAAATTATTTCCAAGAATAAGAATTTCTAGCCATTATAAACTGTTGTTTAGTATTCTTTGACCTACAGCACCTGAAAGTCCAACGAGATACCCATTTTAGTTTGTTAATACTATAATTAGGCTTCTCCTATAAGGATAGGAGATTCGGGGTCCCGTGACTAACCCAATAAGGGTGTACATTAGGCTATAAAATTATTTCCAAGAGTAAGAATTTCAAGCCTTTATAAACTGTTGTTTAGTATTCTTTGACCTACAGCACCTGAAAGTCCAACGAGATACCCATTTTAGTTTGTTAATACTATAATTAGGCTTTTCCTATAAGGATAGGAGATTCGGGGTCCCGTGACTAACCCAATAAGGGTGTACATTAGGCTATAAAATTATTTCCAAGAGTAAGAATTTCCAGCCTTTATAAACTGTTGTTCAGTATTCTTTGACCTACAGCACCTGAAAGTCCAACGAGATACCCATTTTAGTTTGTTAATACTATAATTAGGCTTCTCCTACAAGGATAGGAGATTCGGGGTCCCGTGACTAACCCAATAAGGGTGTACATTAGGCTATAAAATTATTTCCAAGAGTAAGAATTTCCAGACTTTATAAACTGTTGTTCAGTATTCTTTGACCTACAGCACCTGAAAGTCCAACGAGATACCCATTTTAGTTTGTTAATACTATAATTAGGCTTCTCCTATAAGGATAGGAGATTCGGGGTCCCGTGACTAACCCAATAAGGGTGTACATTAGGCTATAAAAATATTTTCAAGAGTAAGAATTTCCAGCCTTTATAAACTGTTGTTCAGTATTCTTTGACCTACAGCACCTGAAAATCCAACGAGATACCCATTTTAGTTTGTTAATACTATAATTAGGCTTCTCTTATAAGGATAGGAGATTCGGGGCCCCGTGACTAACCCAATAAGGCTGTATATTAGGCTATAAAATTATTTCCAAGAGTAAGAATTTCCAGCCTTTATAAACTGTTGTACAGTATTCTTTGACCTACAGCACCTGAAAGTCCAACTAGATACCCATTTTAGTTTGTTAATACTATTAATAGGCTTATCCTATAAGGATAGGAGATTCGGGGTCCCGTGACTAACCCAATAAGGGTGTACATTAGGCTATAAAATTATTTCCAAGAGGAAGAATTTCCAGCCTTTATAAACTGTTGTTCAATATTCTTTGACCTACAGCACCTGAAAGTCCAACGAGATACCCATTTTAGTTTGTTAATACTATAATTAGGCTTTTCCTATAAGGATAGGAGATTCGGGGTCCCGTGACTAACCCAATAAGGGTGTACATTAGGCTATAAAATTATTTCCAAGAGTAAGAATTTCCAGATTTTATAAACTGTTGTTCAGTATTCTTTGACCTACAGCACCTGAAAGTCCAACGAGATACCCATTTTAGTTTGTTAATACTCTAATTAGGCTTCTCCTATAAGGATAGGAGATTCGGGGTCCCGTGACTAACCCAATAAGGGTGTACATTAGGCTATAAAAATATTTTCAAGAGTAAGAATTTCCAGCTTTTATAAACTGTTGTTCAGTATTCTTTGACCTACAACACCTGAAAGTCCAACGAAATACCCATTTTAGTTTGTTAATACTATAATTAGGCTTCTCCTATAATGATAGGAGATTCGGGGTCCCGTGACTAACCTAATAAGGGTGTACATTAGGCTATAAAATTATTTCCAAGAGGAAGAATTTCCAGCCTTTATAAACTGTTGTTCAATATTCTTTGACCTACAGCACCTGAAAGTCCAACGAGATACCCATTTTAGTTTGTTAATACTATAATTAGGCTTTTCCTATAAGGATAGGAGATTCGGGGTCCCGTGACTAACCCAATAAGGGTGTACATTAGGCTATAAAATTATTTCCAAGAGTAAGAATTTCCAGATTTTATAAACTGTTGTTCAGTATTCTTTGACCTACAGCACCTGAAAGTCCAACGAGATACCCATTTTAGTTTGTTAATACTATAATTAGGCTTCTCCTATAAGGATAGGAGATTCGGGGTCCCGTGACTAACCCAATAAGGGTGTACATTAGGCTATAAAAATATTTTCAAGAGTAAGAATTTCCAGCTTTTATAAACTGTTGTTCAGTATTCTTTGACCTACAACACCTGAAAGTCCAACGAAATACCCATTTTAGTTTGTTAATACTATAATTAGGCTTCTCCTATAAGGATAGGAGATTCGGGGTCCCGTGACTAACCCAATAAGGGTGTACATTAGGCTATAAAATTATTTCCAAGAGTAAGAATTTCCAGCCTTTATAAACTGTTGTTCAGTATTCTTTGACCTACAGCACCTGAAAGTCCAACGAGATACCCATTTTAGTTTGTTAATACTATAATTAGGCTTTTTCTATAAGGATAGGAGATTCGGGGTCCCGTGACTAACCCAATAAGGGTGTACATTAGGCTATAAAATTATTTCCAAGAGTAAGAATTTCCAGACTTTATAAACTGTTGTACAGTATTCTTTGACCTACAGCACCTGAAAGTCCAACGAGATACCCATTTTAGTTTGTTAATACTATAATTAGGCTTCTCCTATAAGGATAGGAGATTCGGGGTCCCGTGACTAACCCAATAAGGGTGTACATTAGGCTATAAAAATATTTTCAAGAGTAAGAATTTCCAGCCTTTATAAACTGTTGTTCAGTATTCTTTGACCTACAGCACCTGAAAGTCCAACGAGATACCCATTTTAGTTTGTTAATACTATAATTAGGCTTCTCCTATAAGGATAGGAGATTCGGGGTCCCGTGACTAACCCAATAAGGGTGTACATTAGGCTATAAAATTATTTCCAAGAGTAAGAATTTCCAGCCTTTATAAACTGTTGTTCAGTATTCTTTGACCTACAGCACCTGAAAGTCCAACGAAATACCCATTTTAGTTTTTTAATACTATAATTAGGCTTTTGCTATAAGGAGAGGAGATTCGGGGTCCCGTGACTAACCCAATAAGGGTGTACATTAGGCTATAAAATTATTTCCAAGAATAAGAATTTCCAGCCTTTATAAACCGTTGTTCAGTATTCTTTGACCTACAGCACATGAAAGTCCAACGAGATACCCATTTTAGTTTGTTAATACTATAATTAGGCTTCTCCTATAAGGATAGGAGATTCGGTGCCTCGTGACTAACCCAATTAGGGTGTAAATTAGGCTATAAAATTATTTTCAAGAATAAGAATTTCCAGCCTTTATAAACTGTTGTTCAGTATTCTTTGACCTACAGCACCTGAAATTCCAACGAGATACCATTTTAGTTTGTTAATACTATAATTAGGCTTCTCCTATAAGGATAGGAGATTCGGGGCCCTGTGACTAACCCAATAAAGGTGTATATTAGGCTATAAAATTATTTCCAAGAGTAAGAATTTCCAGCCTTTATAAACTGTTGTACAGTATTCTTTGACCTACAGCACCTGAAAGTCCAACTAGATACCCATTTTAGTTTGTTAATACTATTATTAAGCTTCTCCTATAAGGATAGGAGATTCGGGGTCCCGTGACTAACCCAATAAGGGTGTACATTAGGCTATAAAATTATTTCCAAGAGGAAGAATTTCCAGCCTTTATAAACTGTTGTTCAATATTCTTTGACCTACAGCACCTGAAAGTCCAACGAGATACCCATTTTAGTTTGTTAATACTATAATTAGGCTTTTCCTATAAGGATAGGAGATTCGGGGTCCCGTGACTAACCCAATAAGGGTGTACATTAGGCTATAAAATTATTTCCAAGAGTAAGAATTTCCAGATTTTATAAACTGTTGTTCAGTATTCTTTGACCTACAGCACCTGAAAGTCCAACGAGATACCTATTTTAGTTTGTTAATACTATAATTAGGCTTCTCCTATAAGGATAGGAGACTCGGGGTCCCGTGACTAACCCAATAAGGGTGTACATTAGGCTATAAAAATATTTTCAAGAGTAAGAATTTCCAGCTTTTATAAACTGTTGTTCAGTATTCTTTGACCTACAACACCTGAAAGTCCAACGAAATACCCATTTTAGTTTGTTAATACTATAATTAGGCTTCTCCTATAAGGATAGGAGATTCGGGGTCCCGTGACTAACCCAATAAGGGTGTACATTAGGCTATAAAATTATTTCCAAGAGTAAGAATTTCCAGCCTTTATAAACTGTTGTTCAGTATTCTTTGACCTACAGCACCTGAAAATCCAACGAGATACCCATTTTAGTTTGTTAATACTATAATTAGGCTTCTCTTATAAGGATAGGAGATTCGGGGCCCCGTGACTAACCCAATAAGGCTGTATATTAGGCTATAAAATTATTTCCAAGAGTAAGAATTTCCAGCCTTTATAAACTGTTGTACAGTATTCTTTGACCTACAGCACCTGAAAGTCCAACTAGATACCCATTTTAGTTTGTTAATACTATTATTAGGCTTCTCCTATAAGGATAGGAGATTCGGGGTCCCGTGACTAACCCAATAAGGGTGTACATTAGGCTATAAAATTATTTCCAAGAGGAAGAATTTCCAGCCTTTATAAACTGTTGTTCAATATTCTTTGACCTACAGCACCTGAAAGTCCAACGAGATACCCATTTTAGTTTGTTAATACTATAATTAGGCTTTTCCTATAAGGATAGGAGATTCGGGGTCCCGTGACTAACCCAATAAGGGTGTACATTAGGCTATAAAATTATTTCCAAGAGTAAGAATTTCCAGATTTTATAAACTGTTGTTCAGTATTCTTTGACCTACAGCACCTGAAAGTCCAACGAGATACCCATTTTAGTTTGTTAATACTATAATTAGGCTTCTCCTATAAGGATAGGAGATTCGGGGTCCCGTGACTAACCCTATAAGGGTGTACATTAGGCTATAAAAATATTTTCAAGAGTAAGAATTTCCAGCTTTTATAAACTGTTGTTCAGTATTCTTTGACCTACAACACCTGAAAGTCCAACGAAATACCCATTTTAGTTTGTTAATACTATAATTAGGCTTCTCCTATAAGGATAGGAGATTCGGGGTCCCGTGACTAACCCAATAAGGGTGTACATTAGGCTATAAAATTATTTCCAAGAGTAAGAATTTCCAGCCTTTATAAACTGTTGTTCAGTATTCTTTGACCTACAGCACCTGAAAGTCCAACGAGATACCCATTTTAGTTTGTTAATACTATAATTAGGCTTTTTCTATAAGGATAGGAGATTCGGGGTCCCGTGACTAACCCAATAAGGGTGTACATTAGGCTATAAAATTATTTCCAAGAGTAAGAATTTCCAGACTTTATAAACTGTTGTTCAGTATTCTTTGACCTACAGCACCTGAAAGTCCAACGAGATACCCATTTTAGTTTGTTAATACTATAATTAGGCTTCTCCTATAAGGATAGGAGATTCGGGGTCCCGTGACTAACCCAATAAGGGTGTACATTAGGCTATAAAAATATTTTCAAGAGTAAGAATTTCCAGCCTTTATAAACTGTTGTTCAGTATTCTTTGACCTACAGCACCTGAAAGTCCAACGAGATACCCATTTTAGTTTGTTAATACTATAATTAGGCTTCTCCTATAAGGATAGGAGATTCGGGGTCCCGTGACTAACCCAATAAGGGTGTACATTAGGCTATAAAATTATTTCCAAGAGTAAGAATTTCCAGCCTTTATAAACTGTTGTTCAGTATTCTTTGACCTACAGCACCTGAAAGTCCAACGAAATACCCATTTTAGTTTTTTAATACTATAATTAGGCTTTTCCTATAAGGAGAGGAGATTCGGGGTCCCGTGACTAACCCAATAAGGGTGTACATTAGGCTATAAAATTATTTCCAAGAATAAGAATTTCCAGCCTTTATAAACCGTTGTTCAGTATTCTTTGACCTACAGCACATGAAAGTCCAACGAGATACCCATTTTAGTTTGTTAATACTATAATTAGGCTTCTCCTATAAGGATAGGAGATTCGGTGCCTCGTGACTAACCCAATTAGGGTGTAAATTAGGCTATAAAATTATTTTCAAGAATAAGAATTTCCAGCCTTTATAAACTGTTGTTCAGTATTCTTTGACCTACAGCACCTGAAATTCCAACGAGATACCATTTTAGTTTGTTAATACTATAATTAGGCTTCTCCTATAAGGATAGGAGATTCGGGGCCCTGTGACTAACCCAATAAAGGTGTATATTAGGCTATAAAATTATTTCCAAGAGTAAGAATTTCCAGCCTTTTTAAACTGTTGTTCAGTATTCTTTGACCTACAGCACCTGAAAGTCCAACGAGATACCCATTTTAGTTTGTTAATACTATTATTAGGCTTCTCCTATAAGGATAGGAGATTCGGGGTCCCGTGACTAACCCAATAAGGGTGTACATTAGGCTATAAAATTATTTCCAAGAGTAAGAATTTCCAGCCTTTATAAACTGTTGTTCAATATTCTTTGACCTACAGCACCTGAAAGTCCAACGAGATACCCATTTTAGTTTGTTAATACTATAATTAGGCTTTTCCTACAAGGATAGGAGATTCGGGGTCCCGTGACTAACCCAATAAGGGTGTACATTAGGCTATAAAATTATTTCCAAGAGTAAGAATTTCCAGACTTTAT
Source organism: Ambrosia trifida (assembly GCA_028751855.1). Classification (NCBI taxonomy): domain Eukaryota; kingdom Viridiplantae; phylum Streptophyta; class Magnoliopsida; order Asterales; family Asteraceae; genus Ambrosia; species Ambrosia trifida. Next base: position 143,903,634 of record CM054125.1, read on the forward strand.
AAACTGTTGTTCAGTATTCTTTGACCTACAGCACCTGAAAGTCCAACGAGATACCCATTTTAGTTTGTTAATACTATAATTAGGCTTCTCCTATAAGGATAGGAGATTCGGGGTCCCGTGACTAACCCAATAAGGGTGTACGTTAGGCTATAAAAATATTTTCAAGAGTAAGAATTTCCAGCCTTTATAAACTGTTGTTCAGTATTCTTTGACCTACAGCACCTGAAAGTCCAACGAGATACCCATTTTAGTTTGTTAATACTATAAATAGGCTTCTCCTATAAGGATAGGAGATTCGGGGTCCCGTGACTAACCCAATAAGGGTGTACATTAGGCTATAAAATTATTTCCAAGAATAAGAATTTCCAGCCTTTATAAACTGTTGTTTAGTATTCTTTGACCTACAGCACCTGAAAGTCCAACGAGATACCCATTTTAGTTTGTTAATACTATAATTAGGCTTCTCCTATAAGTATAGGAGATTCGGGGTCCCGTGACTAACCCAATAAGGGTGTACATTAGGCTATAAAATTATTTCCAAGAGTAAGAATTTCCAGCCTTTATAAACTGTTGTTCAGTATTCTTTGACCTACTGCACCTGAAAGTCCAACGAAATACCCATTTTAGTTTTTTAATACTATAATTAGGCTTTTCCTATAAGGAGAGGAGATTCGGGGTCACGTGACTAACCCAATAAGGGTGTACATTAGGCTATAAAATTATTTCCAAGAATAAGAATTTTCAGCCTTTATAAACCGTTGTTCAGTATTCTTTGACCTACAGCACATGAAAGTCCAACGAGATACCCATTTTAGTTTGTTAATACTATAATTAGGCTTCTCCTATAAGGATAGGAGATTCGGTGCCTCGTGACTAACCCAATTAGGGTGTAAATTAGGCTATAAAATTATTTCCAAGAATAAGAATTTCCAGCCTTTATAAACTGTTGTTCAGTATTCTATGACCTACAGCACCTGAAATTCCAACGAGATACCATTTTAGTTTGTTAATACTATAATTAGGCTTCTCCTATAAGGATAGGAGATTCGGGGCCCCGTGACTAACCCAATAAGGGTGTATATTAGGCTATAAAATTATTTCCAAGAGTAAGAATATCCAGCCTTTATAAACTGTTGTTCAGTATTCTTTGACCTACAGCACCTGAAAGTCCAACGAGATACCCATTTTAGTTTGTTAATACTATTATTAGGCTTCTCCTATAAGGATAGGAGATTCGGGGTCCCGTGACTAACCCAATAAGGGTGTACATTAGGCTATAAAATTATTTCCAAGAGTAAGAATTTCCAGCCTTTATAAACTGTTGTTCAGTATTCTTTGACATACAGCACCTGAAAGTCCAACGAGATACCCATTTTAGTTTGTTAATACTATAATTAGGCTTTTCCTACAAGGATAGGAGATTCGGGGTCCCGTGACTAACCCAATAAGGGTGTACATTAGGCTATAAAATTATTTCCAAGAGTAAGAATTTCCAGACTTTATAAACTGTTGTTCAGTATTCTTTGACCTACAGCACCTGAAAGTCCAACGAGATACCCATTTTAGTTTGTTAATACTATAATTAGGCTTCTCCTATAAGGATAGGAGATTCGGGGTCCCGTGACTAACCCAATAAGGGTGTACATTAGGCTATAAAAATATTTTCAAGAGTAAGAATTTCCAGCCTTTATAAACTGTTGTTCAGTATTCTTTGACCTACAGCACCTGAAAGTCCAACGAGATACCCATTTTAGTTTGTTAATACTATAATTAGGCTTCTCCTATAAGGATAGGAGATTCGGGGTCCCGTGACTAACCCAATAAGGGTGTACATTAGGCTATAAAATTATTTCCAAGAGTAAGAATTTCCAGCCTTTATAAACTGTTGTTCAGTATTCTTTGACCTACAGCACCTGAAAGTCCAACGAGATACCCATTTTAGTTTGTTAATACTATAATTAGGCTTTTCCTATAAGGATAGGAGATTCGGGGTCCCGTGACTAACCCAATAAGGGTGAACATTAGGCTATAAAATTATTTCCAAGAGTAAGAATTTCCAGCCTTTATAAACTGTTGTTCAGTATTCTTTGACCTACAGCACCTGAAAGTCCAACGAGATACCCATTTTAGTTTGTTAATACTATAATTAGGCTTTTCCTATAAGGATAGGAGATTCGGGGTCCCGTGACTAACCCAATAAGGGTGACCATTAGGCTATAAAATTATTTCCAAGAGTAAGAATTTCCAGCCTTTATAAACTGTTGTTCAGTATTCTATGACCTACAGCACCTGAAATTCCAACGAGATACCATTTTAGTTTGTTAATACTATAATTAGGCTTCTCCTATAAGGATAGGAGATTCGGGGCCCCGTGACTAACCCAATAAGGGTGTATATTAGGCTATAAAATTATTTCCAAGAGTAAGAATTTCCAGCTTTTATAAACTGTTGTTAAGTATTCTTTGACCTACAGCACCTGAAAGTCCAACGAGATACCCATTTTAGTTTGTTAATACTATTATTAGGCTTCTCCTATAAGGATAGGAGATTCGGGGTCCCGTGACTAACCCAATAAGGGTGTACATTAGGCTATAAAATTATTTCCAAGAGTAAGAATTTCCAGCCTTTATAAACTGTTGTTCAGTATTCTTTGACCTACAGCACCTGAAAGTCCAACGAGATACCCATTTTAGTTTGTTAATACTATAATTAGGCTTTTCCTACAAGGATAGGAGATTCGGGGTCCCATGACTAACCCAATAAGGGTGTACATTAGGCTATAAAATTATTTCCAAGAGTAAGAATTTCCAGACTTTATAAACTGTTGTTCAGTATTCTTTGACCTACAGCACCTGAAAGTCCAACGAGATACCCATTTTAGTTTGTTAATACTATAATTAGGCTTCTCCTATAAGGATAGGAGATTCGGGGTCCCGTGACTAACCCAATAAGGGTGTACATTAGGCTATAAAAATATTTTCAAGAGTAAGAATTTCCAGCCTTTATAAACTGTTGTTCAGTATTCTTTGACCTACAGCACCTGAAAGTCCAACGAGATACCCATTTTAGTTTGTTAATACTATAATTAGGCTTCTCCTATAAGGATAGGAGATTCGGTGCCTCGTGACTAACCCAATTAGGGTGTAAATTAGGCTATAAAATTATTTCCAAGAATAAGAATTTCCAGCCTTTATAAACTGTTGTTCAGTATTCTATGACCTACAGCACCTGAAATTCCAACGAGATACCATTTTAGTTTGTTAATACTATAATTAGGCTTCTCCTATAAGGATAGGAGATTCGGGGCCCCGTGACTAACCCAATAAGGGTGTATATTAGGCTATAAAATTATTTCCAAGAGTAAGAACTTCCAGCCTTTATAAACTGTTGTTCAGTATTCTTTGACCTACAACACCTGAAAGTCCAACGAGATACCCATTTTAGTTTGTTAATACTATTATTAGGCTTCTCCTATAAGGATAGGAGATTCGGGGTCCCGTGACTAACCCAATAAGGGTGTACATTAGGCTATAAAATTATTTCCAAGAGTAAGAATTTCCAGCCTTTATAAACTGTTGTTCAGTATTCTTTGACATACAGCACCTGAAAGTCCAACGAGATACCCATTTTAGTTTGTTAATACTATAATTAGGCTTTTCCTACAAGGATAGGAGATTCGGGGTCCCGTGACTAACCCAATAAGGGTGTACATTAGGCTATAAAATTATTTCCAAGAGTAAGAATTTCCAGACTTTATAAACTGTTGTTCAGTATTCTTTGACCTACAGCACCTGAAAGTCCAACGAGATACCCATTTTAGTTTGTTAATACTATAATTAGGCTTCTCCTATAAGGATAGGAGATTCGGGGTCCCGTGACTAACCCAATAAGGGTGTACATTAGGCTATAAAAATATTTTCAAGAGTAAGAATTTCCAGCCTTTATAAACTGTTGTTCAGTATTCTTTGACCTACAGCACCTGAAAGTCCAACGAGATACCCATTTTAGTTTGTTAATACTATAATTAGGCTTCTCCTATAAGGATAGGAGATTCGGGGTCCCGTGACTAACCCAATAAGGGTGTACATTAGGCTATAAAATTATTTCCAAGAGTAAGAATTTCCAGCCTTTATAAACTGTTGTTCAGTATTCTTTGACCTACAGCACCTGAAAGTCCAACGAGATACCCATTTTAGTTTGTTAATACTATAATTAGGCTTTTCCTATAAGGATAGGAGATTCGGGGTCCCGTGACTAACCCAATAAGGGTGAACATTAGGCTATAAAATTATTTCCAAGAGTAAGAATTTCCAGCCTTTATAAACTGTTGTTCAGTATTCTTTGACCTTCAGCACCTGAAAGTCCAACGAGATACCCATTTTAGTTTGTTAATACTATAATTAGGCTTTTCCTATAAGGATAGGAGATTCGGGGTCCCGTGACTAACCCAATAAGGGTGACCGTTAGGCTATAAAATTATTTCCAAGAGTAAGAATTTCCAGCCTTTATAAACTGTTGTTCAGTATTCTATGACCTACAGCACCTGAAATTCCAACGAGATACCATTTTAGTTTGTTAATACTATAATTAGGCTTCTCCTATAAGGATAGGAGATTCGGGGCCCCGTGACTAACCCAATAAGGGTGTATATTAGGCTATAAAATTATTTCCAAGAGTAAGAATTTCCAGCTTTTATAAACTGTTGTTAAGTATTCTTTGACCTACAGCACCTGAAAGTCCAACGAGATACCCATTTTAGTTTGTTAATACTATTATTAGGCTTCTCCTATAAGGATAGGAGATTCGGGGTCCCGTGGCTAACCCAATAAGGGTGTACATTAGGCTATAAAATTATTTCCAAGAGTAAGAATTTCCAGCCTTTATAAACTGTTGTTCAGTATTCTTTGACCTACAGCACCTGAAAGTCCAACGAGATACCCATTTTAGTTTGTTAATACTATAATTAGGCTTTTCCTACAAGGATAGGAGATTCGGGGTCCCATGACTAACCCAATAAGGGTGTACATTAGGCTATAAAATTATTTCCAAGAGTAAGAATTTCCAGACTTTATAAACTGTTGTTCAGTATTCTTTGACCTACAGCACCTGAAAGTCCAACGAGATACCCATTTTAGTTTGTTAATACTATAATTAGGCTTCTCCTATAAGGATAGGAGATTCGGGGTCCCGTGACTAACCCAATAAGGGTGTACATTAGGCTATAAAAATATTTTCAAGAGTAAGAATTTCCAGCCTTTATAAACTGTTGTTCAGTATTCTTTGACCTACAGCACCTGAAAGTCCAACGAGATACCCATTTTAGTTTGTTAATACTATAATTAGGCTTCTCCTATAAGGATAGGAGATTCGGGGTCCCGTGACCAACCCAATAAGGGTGTACATTAGGCTATAAAATTATTTTCAAGAGTAAGAATTTCCAGCCTTTATAAACTGTTATTCAGTATTCTTTGACCTACAGCACCTGAAAGTCCAACGAGATACCCATTTTAGTTTGTTAATACTATAATTAGGCTTTTCCTATAAGGATAGGAGATTCGGGGTCCCGTGACTAACCCAATAAGGGTGAACATTAGGCTATAAAATTATTTCCAAGAGTAAGAATTTCCAGCCTTTATAAACTGTTGTTCAGTATTCTTTGACCTACAGCACCTGAATGTCCAACGAGACACCCATTTTAGTTTGTTAATACTATAATTATGCTTCTCCTATAAGGATAGGAGATTCGGGGTCCTGTGACTAACCCAATAAGGGTGTACATTAGGCTATAAAATTATTTCCAAGAGTTAGAATTTCCAGCCTTTATAAACTGTTGTTCAGTATTCTCTAACCTACAGCACCTGAATGTCCAACGAGACACCCATTTTAGTTTGTTAATACTATAATTAGGCTTCTCCTATAAGGATAGGAGATTCGGGGTCCTGTGACTAACCCAATAAGGGTGTACATTAGGCTATAAAATTATTTCCAAGAGTAAGAATTTCCAGCCTTTATAAACTGTTGTTCAGTATTCTTTGACCTACAGCACCTGAATGTCCAACGAGACACCCATTTTAGTTTGTTAATACTGTAATTAGGCTTCTCCTATAAGGATAGGAGATTCGGGGTCCTGTGACTAACCCAATAAGGGTGTACATTAGGCTATAAAATTATTTCCAAGAGTAAGAATTTCCAGCCTTTATAAACTGTTGTTCAGTATTCTTTGACCTACAGCACCTGAATGTCCAACGAGACACCCATTTTAGATTGTTAATACTATAATTAGGCTTCTCCTATAAGGATAGGAGATTCGGGGTCCTGTGACTAACCCAATAAGGGTGTACATTAGGCTATAAAATTATTTCCAAGAGTAAGAATTTCCAGCCTTTATAAACTGTTGTTCAGTATTCTTTGACCTACAGCACCTGAATGTCCAACGAGACACCCATTTTAGTTTGTTAATACTATAATTAGGCTTCTCCTATAAGGATAGGAGATTCGGGGTCCTGTGACTAACCCAATAAGGGTGTACATTAGGCTATAAAATTATTTCCAAGAGTAAGAATTTCCAGCCTTTATAAACTGTTGTTCAGTATTCTTTGACCTACAGCACCTGAATGTCCAACGAGACACCCATTTTAGTTTGTTAATACTATAATTAGGCTTCTCCTATAAAGATAGGAGATTCGGGGTCCTGTGACTAACCCAATAAGGGTGTACATTAGGCTATAAAATTATTTCCAAGAGTAAGAATTTCCAGCCTTTATAAACTGTTGTTCAGTATTCTTTGACCTACAGCACCTGAATGTCCAACGAGACACCCATTTTAGTTTGTTAATACTATAATTAGGCTTCTCCTATAAGGATAGGAGATTCGGGGTCCTGTGACTAACCCAATAAGGGTGTACATTAGGCTATAAAATTATTTCCAAGAGTAAGAATTTCCAGCCTTTATAAACTGTTGTTCAGTATTCTCTAACCTACAGCACCTGAATGTCCAACGAGACACCCATTTTAGTTTGTTAATACTATAATTAGGCTTCTCCTATAAGGATAGGAGATTCGGGGTCATGTGACTAACCCAATAAGGGTGTACATTAGGCTATAAAATTATTTCCAAGAGTAAGAATTTCCAGCCTTTATAAACTGTTGTTCAGTATTCTTTGACCTACAGCACCTGAATGTCCAACGAGACACCCATTTTAGTTTGTTAATACTATAATTAGGCTTCTCCTATTAGGATAGGAGATTCGGGGTCCTGTGACTAACCCAATAAGGGTGTACATTAGGCTATAAAATTATTTCCAAGAGTAAGAATTTCCAGCCTTTATAAACTGTTGTTCAGTATTCTTTGACCTACAGCACCTGAATGTCCAACGAGACACCCATTTTAGTTTGTTAATACTATAATTATGCTTCTCCTATAAGGATAGGAGATTCGGGGTCCTGTGACTAACCCAATAATGGTGTACATTAGGCTATAAAATTATTTCCAAGAGTAAGAATTTCCAGCCTTTATAAACTGTTGTTCAGTATTCTCTGACCTACAGCACCTGAATGTCCAACGAGACACCCATTTTAGTTTGTTAATACTATAATTAGGCTTCTCCTATAAGGATAGGAGATTCGGGGTCCTGTGGCTAACCCAATAAGGGTGTACATTAGGCTATAAAATTATTTCCAAGAGTAAGAATTTCCAGCCTTTATAAACTGTTGTTCAGTATTCTTTGACCTACACCACCTGAATGTCCAACGAGACACCCATTTTAGTTTGTTAATACTATAATTAGGCTTCTCCTATAAGGATAGGAGATTCGGGGTCCTGTGACTAACCCAATAAGGGTGTACATTAGGCCATAAAATTATTTCCAAGAGTAAGAATTTCCAGCCTTTATAAACTGTTGTTCAGTATTCTTTGACCTACACCACCTGAATGTCCAACGAGACACCCATTTTAGTTTGTTAATACTATAATTAGGCTTCTCCTATAAGGATAGGAGATTCGGGGTCCTGTGACTAACCCAATAAGGGTGTACATTAGGCTATAAAATTATTTCCAAGAGTAAGAATTTCCAGCCTTTATAAACTGTTGTTCAGTATTCTTTGACCTACACCACCTGAATGTCCAACGAGACACCCATTTTAGTTTGTTAATACTATAATTAGGCTTCTCCTATAAGGATAGGAGATTCGGGGTCCTGTGACTAACCCAATAAGGGTGTACATTAGGCTATAAAATTATTTCCAAGAGTAAGAATTTCCAGCCTTTATAAACTGTTGTTCAGTATTCTTTGACCTACAGCACCTGAATGTCCAACGAGACACCCATTTTAGTTTGTTAATACTATAATTATGCTTCTCCTATAAGGATAGGAGATTCGGGGTCCTGTGACTAACCCAATAAGGGTGTACATTAGGCTATAAAATTATTTCCAAGAGTAAGAATTTCCAGCCTTTATAAACTGTTGTTCAGTATTCTTTGACCTACACCACCTGAATGTCCAACGAGACACCCATTTTAGTTTGTTAATACTATAATTAGGCTTCTCCTATAAGGATAGGAGATTCGGGGTCCTGTGACTAACCCAATAAGGGTGTACATTAGGCTATAAAATTATTTCCAAGAGTAAGAATTTCCAGCCTTTATAAACTGTTGTTCAGTATTCTTTGACCTGCAGCACCTGAATGTCCAACGAGACACCCATTTTAGTTTGTTAATACTATAATTAGGCTTCTCCTATAAGGATAGGAGATTCGGGGTCCTGTGACTAACCCAATAAGGGTGTACATTAGGCTATAAAATTATTTCCAAGAGTAAGAATTTCCAGCCTTTATAAACTGTTGTTCAGTATTCTTTGACCTACACCACCTGAATGTCCAACGAGACACCCATTTTAGTTTGTTAATACTATAATTAGGCTTCTCCTATAAGGATAGGAGATTCGGGGTCCTGTGACTAACCCAATAAGGGTGTACATTAGGCTATAAAATTATTTCCAAGAGTAAGAATTTCCAGCCTTTATAAACTGTTGTTCAGTATTCTTTGACCTACACCACCTGAATGTCCAACGAGACACCCATTTTAGTTTGTTAATACTATAATTAGGCTTCTCCTATAAGGATAGGAGATTCGGGGTCCTGTGACTAACCCAATAAGGGTGTACATTAGGCTATAAAATTATTTCCAAGAGTAAGAATTTCCAGCCTTTATAAACTGTTGTTCAGTATTCTTTGACCTACAGCACCTGAATGTCCAACGAGACACCCATTTTAGTTTGTTAATACTATAATTATGCTTCTCCTATAAGGATAGGAGATTCGGGGTCCTGTGACTAACCCAATAATGGTGTACATTAGGCTATAAAATTATTTCCAAGAGTAAGAATTTCCAGCCTTTATAAACTGTTGTTTAGTATTCTCTGACCTACAGCACCTGAATGTCCAACGAGACACCCATTTTAGTTTGTTAATACTATAATTAGGCTTCTCCTATAAGGATAGGAGATTCGGGGTCCTGTGGCTAACCCAATAAGGGTGTACATTAGGCTATAAAATTATTTCCAAGAGTAAGAATTTCCAGCCTTTATAAACTGTTGTTCAGTATTCTTTGACCTACACCACCTGAATGTCCAACGAGACACCCATTTTAGTTTGTTAATACTATAATTAGGCTTCTCCTATAAGGATAGGAGATTCGGGGTCCTGTGACTAACCCAATAAGGGTGTACATTAGGCTATAAAATTATTTCCAAGAGTAAGAATTTCCAGCCTTTATAAACTGTTGTTCAGTATTCTTTGACCTACAGCACCTGAATGTCCAACGAGACACCCATTTTAGTTTGTTAATACAATAATTAGGCTTCTCCTATAAGGATAGGAGATTCGGGGTCCTGTGACTAACCCAATAAGGGTGTACATTAGGCTATAAAATTATTTCCAAGAGTAAGAATTTCCAGCCTTTATAAACTGTTGTTCAGTATTATATGACCTACAGCACCTGAATGTCCAACGAGACACCCATTTTACTTTGTTAATACTATAATTAGGCTTCTCCTATAAGGATAGGAGATTCGGGGTCCTGTGACTAACCCAATAAGGGTGTACATTAGGCTATAAAATTATTTCCAAGAGTAAGAATTTCCAGCCTTTATAAACTGTTGTTCAGTATTATATGACCTACAGCACCTGAATGTCCAACGAGACACCCATTTTAGTTTGTTAATACTATAATTAGGCTTCTCCTATAAGGATAGGAGATTCGGGGTCCTGTGACTAACCCAATAAGGGTGTACATTAGGCTATAAAATTATTTCCAAGAGTAAGAATTTCCAGCCTTTATAAACTGTTGTTCAGTATTCTCTGACCTACACCACCTGAATGTCGAACGAGACACCCATTTTAGTTTTTTAATACTATAATTAGGCTTCTCCTATAAGGATAGGAGATTCGGGGTCCTGTGACTAACCCAATAAGGGTGTACATTAGGCTATAAAATTATTTCCAAGAGTAAGAATTTCCAGCCTTTATAAACTGTTGTTCAGTATTATATGACCTACAGCACCTGAATGTCCAACGAGACACCCATTTTAGTTTGTTAATACTATAATTAGGCTTCTCCTATAAGGATAGGAGATTCGGGGTCCTGTGACTAACCCAATAAGGGTGTACATTAGGCTATAAAATTATTTCCAAGAGTAAGAATTTCCAGCCTTTATAAACTGTTGTTCAGTATTCTTTGACCTACAGCACCTGAATGTCCAACGAGACACCCATTTTAGTTTGTTAATACTATAATTATGCTTCTCCTATAAGGATAGGAGATTCGGGGTCCTGTGACTAACCCAGTAAGGGTGTACATTAGGCTATAAAATTATTTCCAAGAGTAAGAATTTCCAGCCTTTATAAACTGTTGTTCAGTATTCTTTGACCTACACCACCTGAATGTCGAACGAGACACCCATTTTAGTTTTTTAATACTATAATTAGGCTTGTCCTATAAGGATAGGAGATTCGGGGTCCTGTGACTAACCCAATAAGGGTGTACATTAGGCTATAAAATTATTTCCAAGAGTAAGAATTTCCAGCCTTTATAAACTGTTGTTCAGTATTATATGACCTACAGCACCTGAATGTCCAACGAGACACCCATTTTAGTTTGTTAATACTATAATTAGGCTTCTCCTATAAGGATAGGAGATTCGGGGTCCTGTGACTAACCCAATAAGGGTGTACATTAGGCTATAAAATTATTTCCAAGAGTAAGAATTTCCAGCCTTTATAAACTGTTGTTCAGTATTCTTTGACCTACAGCACCTGAATGTCCAACGAGACACCCATTTTAGTTTGTTAATACTATAATTAGGCTTCTCCTATAAGGATAGGAGATTCGGGGTCCTGTGACTAACCCAATAAGGGTGTACATTAGGCTATAAAATTATTTCCTAGAGTAAGAATTTCCAGCCTTTATAAACTGTTGTTCAGTATTCTTTGACCTACAACACCTGAATGTCCAACGAGACACCCATTTTAGTTTGTTAATACTATAATTATGCTTCTCCTATAAGGATAGGAGATTCGGGGTCCTGTGACTAACCCAATAAGGGTGTACATTAGGCTATAAAATTATTTCCAAGAGTAAGAATTTCCAGCCTTTATAAACTGTTGTTCAGTATTCTTTGACCTACAGCACCTGAATGTCCAACGAGACACCCATTTTAGTTTGTTAATACTATAATTATGCTTCTCCTATAAGGATAGGAGATTCGGGGTCCTGTGACTAACCCAGTAAGGGTGTACATTAGGCTATAAAATTATTTCCAAGAGTAAGAATTTCCAGCCTTTATAAACTGTTGTTCAGTATTCTTTGACCTACACCACCTGAATGTCGAACGAGACACCCATTTTAGTTTTTTAATACTATAATTAGGCTTCTCCTATAAGGATAGGAGATTCGGGGTCCTGTGACTAACCCAATAAGGGTGTACATTAGGCTATAAAATTATTTCCAAGAGTAAGAATTTCCAGCCTTTATAAACTGTTGTTCAGTATTATATGACCTACAGCACCTGAATGTCCAACGAGACACCCATTTTAGTTTGTTAATACTCTAATTAGGCTTCTCCTATAAGGATAGGAGATTCGGGGTCCTGTGACTAACCCAATAAGGGTGTACATTAGGCTATAAAATTATTTCCAAGAGTAAGAATTTCCAGCCTTTATAAACTGTTGTTCAGTATTCTTTGACCTACAGCACCTGAATGTCCAACGAGACACCCATTTTAATTTGTTAATACTATAATTAGGCTTCTCCTATAAGGATAGGAGATTCGGGGTCCTGTGACTAACCCAATAAGGGTGTACATTAGGCTATAAAATTATTTCCTAGAGTAAGAATTTCCAGCCTTTATAAACTGTTGTTCAGTATTCTTTGACCTACAGCACCTGAATGTCCAACGAGACACCCATTTTAGTTTGTTAATACTATAATTATGCTTCTCCTATAAGGATAGGAGATTCGGGGTCCTGTGACTAACCCAATAAGGGTGTACATTAGGCTATAAAATTATTTCCAAGAGTAAGAATTTCCAGCCTTTATAAACTGTTGTTCAGTATTCTTTGACCTACAGCACCTGAATGTCCAACGAGACACCCATTTTAGTTTGTTAATACTTTAATTAGGCTTCTCCTATAAGGATAGGAGATTCGGGGTCCTGTGACTAACCCAGTAAGGGTGTACATTAGGCTATAAAATTATTTCCAAGAGTAAGAATTTCCAGCCTTTATAAACTGTTGTTCAGTATTCTTTGACCTACAGCACCTGAATGTCCAACGAGACACCCATTTTAGTTTGTTAATACTATAATTATGCTTCTCCTATAAGGATAGGAGATTCGGGGTCCTGTGACTAACCCAATAAGGGTGTACATTAGGCTATAAAATTATTTCCAAGAGTAAGAATTTCCAGCCTTTATAAACTGTTGTTCAGTATTCTTTGACCTACAGCACCTGAATGTCCAACGAGACACCCATTTTAGTTTGTTAATACTTTAATTAGGCTTCTCCTATAAGGATAGGAGATTCGGGGTCCTGTGACTAACCCAGTAAGGGTGTACATTAGGCTATAAAATTATTTCCAAGAGTAAGAATTTCCAGCCTTTATAAACTGTTGTTCAGTATTCTTTGACCTACAGCACCTGAATGTCCAACGAGACACCCATTTTAGTTTGTTAATACTATAATTATGCTTCTCCTATAAGGATAGGAGATTCGGGGTCCTGTGACTAACCCAATAAGGGTGTACATTAGGCTATAAAATTATTTCCAAGAGTAAGAATTTCCAGCCTTTATAAACTGTTGTTCAGTATTCTCTGACCTACAGCACCTGAATGTCCAACGAGACACCCATTTTAGTTTGTTAATACTATAATTAGGCTTCTCCTATAAGGATAGGAGATTCGGGGTCCTGTGACTAACCCAATAAGGGTGTACATTAGGCTATAAAATTATTTCCAAGAGTAAGAATTTCCAGCCTTTATAAACTGTTGTTCAGTATTCTTTGACCTACACCACCTGAATGTCCAACGAGACACCCATTTTAGTTTGTTAATACTATAATTAGGCTTCTCCTATAAGGATAGGAGATTCGGGGTCCTGTGACTAACCCAAAAAGGGTGTACATTAGGCTATAAAATTATTTCCTAGAGTAAGAATTTCCAGCCTTTATAAACTGTTGTTCAGTATTATATGACCTACAGCACCTGAATGTCCAACGAGACACCCATTTTAGTTTGTTAATACTATAATTAGGCTTCTCCTATAAGGATAGGAGATTCGGGGTTCTGTGACTAACCCAATAAGGGTGTACATTAGGCTATAATATTATTTCCAAGAGTAAGAATTTCCAGCCTTTATAAACTGTTGTTCAGTATTCTTTGACCTACAGCACCTGAATGTCCAACGAGAAACCCATTTTAGTTTGTTAATACTATAATTAGGCTTCTCCTATAAGGATAGGAGATTCGGGGTCCTGTGACTAACCCAATAAGGGTGTACATTAGGCTATAAAATTATTTCCAAGAGTAAGAATTTCCAGCCTTTATAAACTGTTGTTCAGTATTCTTTGACCTACAGCACCTGAATGTCCAACGAGACACCCATTTTAGTTTGTTAATACTATAATTAGGCTTCTCCTATAAGGATAGGAGATTCGGGGTCCTGTGACTAACCCAATAAGGGTGTACATTAGGCTATAAAATTATTTCCAAGAGTAAGAATTTCCAGCCTTTATAAACTGTTGTTCAGTATTCTTTGACCTACAGCACCTGAATGTCCAACGAGACACCCATTTTAGTTTGTTAATACTATAATTATGCTTCTCCTATAAGGATAGGAGATTCGGGGTCCTGTGACTAACCCAATAAGGGTGTACATTAGGCTATAAAATTATTTCCAAGAGTAAGAATTTCCAGCCTTTATAAACTGTTGTTCAGTATTCTTTGACCTACAGCACCTGAATGTCCAACGAGACACCCATTTTAGTTTGTTAATACTTTAATTAGGCTTCTCCTATAAGGATAGGAGATTCGGGGTCCTGTGACTAACCCAGTAAGGGTGTACATTAGGCTATAAAATTATTTCCAAGAGTAAGAATTTCCAGCCTTTATAAACTGTTGTTCAGTATTATATGACCTACAACACCTGAATGTCCAACGAGACACCCATTTTAGTTTGTTAATACTATAATTAGGCTTCTCCTATAAGGATAGGAGATTCGGGGTCCTGTGACTAACCCAATAAGGGTGTACATTAGGCTATAAAATTATTTCCAAGAGTAAGAATTTCCAGCCTTTATAAACTGTTGTTCAGTATTCTCTGACCTACACCACCTGAATGTCGAACGAGACACCCATTTTAGTTTTTTAATACTATAATTAGGCTTCTCCTATAAGGATAGGAGATTCGGGGTCCTGTGACTAACCCAATAAGGGTGTACATTAGGCTATAAAATTATTTCCAAGAGTAAGAATTTCCAGCCTTTATAAACTGTTGTTCAGTATTATATGACCTACAGCACCTGAATGTCCAACGAGACACCCATTTTAGTTTGTTAATACTATAATTAGGCTTCTCCTATAAGGATAGGAGATTCGGGGTCCTGTGACTAACCCAATAAGGGTGTACATTAGGCTATAAAATTATTTCCAAGAGTAAGAATTTCCAGCCTTTATAAACTGTTGTTCAGTATTCTTTGACCTACAGCACCTGAATGTCCAACGAGACACCCATTTTAGTTTGTTAATACTATAATTAGGCTTCTCCTATAAGGATAGGAGATTCGGGGTCCTGTGACTAACCCAATAAGGGTGTACATTAGGCTATAAATTTATTTCCAAGAGTAAGAATTTCCAGCCTTTATAAACTGTTGTTCAGTATTCTTTGACCTACAGCACCTGAATGTCCAACGAGACACCCATTTTAGTTTGTTAATACTATAATTATGCTTCTTCTATAAGGATAGGAGATTCGGGGTCCTGTGACTAACCCAATAAGGGTGTACATTAGGCTATAAAATTATTTCCAAGAGTAAGAATTTCCAGCCTTTATAAACTGTTGTTCAGTATTCTTTGACCTACAGCACCTGAATGTCCAACGAGACACCCATTTTAGTTTGTTAATACTATAATTAGGCTTCTCCTATAAGGATAGGAGATTCGGGGTCCTGTGAATAACCCAATAAGGGTGTACATTAGGCTATAAAATTATTTCCAAGAGTAAGAATTTCCAGCCTTTATAAACTGTTGTTCAGTATTCTTTGACCTACAGCACCTGAATGTCCAACGAGACACCCATTTTAGTTTGTTAATACTATAATTAGGCTTCTCCTATAAGGATAGGAGATTCGGGGTCCTGTGACTAACCCAATAAGGGTGTACATTAGGCTATAAAATTATTTCCAAGAGTAAGAATTTCCAGCCTTTATAAACTGTTGTTCAGTATTCTTTGACCTACACCACCTGAATGTCGAACGAGACACCCATTTTAGTTTTTTAATACTATAATTAGGCTTCTCCTATAAGGATAGGAGATTCGGGGTCCTGTGACTTACCCAATAAGGGTGTACATTAGGCTATAAAATTATTTCCAAGAGTAAGAATTTCCAGCCTTTATAAACTGTTGTTCAGTATTATATGACCTACAGCACCTGAATGTCCAACGAGACACCCATTTTAGTTTGTTAATACTATAATTAGGCTTCTCCTATAAGGATAGGAGATTCGGGGTCCTGTGACTAACCCAATAAGGGTGTACATTAGGCTATAAAATTATTTCCAAGAGTAAGAATTTCCAGCCTTTATAAACTGTTGTTCAGTATTCTTTGACCTACATCACCTGAATGTCCAACGAGACACCCATTTTAGTTTGTTAATACTATAATTAGGCTTCTCCTATAAGGATAGGAGTTTCGGGGTCCTGTGACTAACCCAATAAGGGTGTACATTAGGCTATAAAATTATTTCCTAGAGTAAGAATTTCCAGCCTTTATAAACTGTTGTTCAGTATTCTTTGACCTACAGCACCTGAATGTCCAACGAGACACCCATTTTAGTTTGTTAATACTATAATTATGCTTCTCCTATAAGGATAGGAGATTCGGGGTCCTGTGACTAACCCAATAAGGGTGTACATTAGGCTATAAAATTATTTCCAAGAGTAAGAATTTCCAGCCTTTATAAACTGTTGTTCAGTATTCTTTGACCTACAGCACCTGAATGTCCAACGAGACACCCATTTTAGTTTGTTAATACTATAATTATGCTTCTCCTATAAGGATAGGAGATTCGGGGTCCTGTGACTAACCCAGTAAGGGTGTACATTAGGCTATAAAATTATTTCCAAGGGTAAGAATTTCCAGCCTTTATAAACTGTTGTTCAGTATTCTTTGACCTACACCACCTGAATGTCGAACGAGACACCCATTTTAGTTTTTTAATACTATAATTAGGCTTCTCCTATAAGGATAGGAGATTCGGGGTCCTGTGACTAACCCAATAAGGGTGTACATTAGGCTATAAAATTATTTCCAAGAGTAAGAATTTCCAGCCTTTATAAACTGTTGTTCAGTATTATATGACCTACAGCACCTGAATGTCCAACGAGACACCCATTTTAGTTTGTTAATACTATAATTAGGCTTCTCCTATAAGGATAGGAGATTCGGGGTCCTGTGACTAACCCAATAAGGGTGTACATGAGGCTATAAAATTATTTCCAAGAGTAAGAATTTCCAGCCTTTATAAACTGTTGTTCAGTATTCTTTGACCTACAGCACCTGAATGTCCAACGAGACACCCATTTTAGTTTGTTAATACTATAATTAGGCTTCTCCTAAAGGATAGGAGATTCGGGGTCCTGTGACTAACCCAATAAGGGTGTACATTAGGCTATAAAATTATTTCCTAGAGTAAGAATTTCCAGCCTTTATAAACTGTTGTTCAGTATTCTTTGACCTACAGCACCTGAATGTCCAACGAGACACCCATTTTAGTTTGTTAATACTATAATTATGCTTCTCCTATAAGGATAGGAGATTCGGGGTCCTGTGACTAACCCAATAAGGGTGTACATTAGGCTATAAAATTATTTCCAAGAGTAAGAATTTCCAGCCTTTATAAACTGTTGTTCAGTATTCTTTGACCTACAGCACCTGAATGTCCAACGAGACACCCATTTTAGTTTGTTAATACTTTAATTAGGCTTCTCCTATAAGGATAGGAGATTCGGGGTCCTGTGACTAACCCAGTAAGGGTGTACATTAGGCTATAAAATTATTTCCAAGAGTAAGAATTTCCAGCCTTTATAAACTGTTGTTCAGTATTCTTTGACCTACAGCACCTGAATGTCCAACGAGACACCCATTTTAGTTTCTTAATACTATAATTATGCTTCTCCTATAAGGATAGGAGATTCGGGGTCCTGTGACTAACCCAATAAGGGTGTACATTAGGCTATAAAATTATTTCCAAGAGTAAGAATTTCCAGCCTTTATAAACTGTTGTTCAGTATTCTCTGACCTACAGCACCTGAATGTCCAACGAGACACCCATTTTAGTTTGTTAATACTATAATTAGGCTTCTCCTATAAGGATAGGAGATTCGGGGTCCTGTGACTAACCCAATAAGGGTGTACATTAGGCTATAAAATTATTTCCAAGAGTAAGAATTTCCAGCCTTTATAAACTGTTGTTCAGTATTCTTTGACCTACACCACCTGAATGTCCAACTAGACACCCATTTTAGTTTGTTAATACTATAATTAGGCTTCTCCTATAAGGATAGGAGATTCGGGGTCCTGTGACTAACCCAAAAAGGGTGTACATTAGGCTATAAAATTATTTCCAAGAGTAAGAATTTCCAGCCTTTATAAACTGTTGTTCAGTATTATATGACCTACAGCACCTGAATGTCCAACGAGACACCCATTTTAGTTTGTTAATACTATAATTAGGCTTCTCCTATAAGGATAGGAGATTCGGGGTTCTGTGACTAACCCAATAAGGGTGTACATTAGGCTATAATATTATTTCCAAGAGTAAGAATTTCCAGCCTTTATAAACTGTTGTTCAGTATTCTTTGACCTACAGCACCTGAATGTCCAACGAGACACCCATTTTAGTTTGTTAATACTATAATTAGGCTTCTCCTATAAGGATAGGAGATTCGGGGTCCTGTGACTAACCCAATAAGGGTGTACATTAGGCTATAAAATTATTTCCAAGAGTAAGAATTTCCAGCCTTTATAAACTGTTGTTCAGTATTCTTTGACCTACAGCACCTGAATGTCCAACGAGACACCCATTTTAGTTTGTTAATACTATAATTAGGCTTCTCCTATAAGGATAGGAGATTCGGGGTCCTGTGACTAACCCAATAAGGGTGTACATTAGGCTATAAAATTATTTCCAAGAGTAAGAATTTCCAGCCTTTATAAACTGTTGTTCAGTATTCTTTGACCTACACCACCTGAATGTCGAACGAGACACCCATTTTAGTTTTTTAATACTATAATTAGGCTTCTCCTATAAGGATAGGAGATTCGGGGTCCTGTGACTAACCCAATAAGGGTGTACATTAGGCTATAAAATTATTTCCAAGAGTAAGAATTTCCAGCCTTTATAAACTGTTGTTCAGTATTATATGACCTACAGCACCTGAATGTCCAACGAGACACCCATTTTAGTTTGTTAATACTATAATTAGGCTTCTCCTATAAGGATAGGAGATTCGGGGTCCTGTGACTAACCCAATAAGGGTGTACATTAGGCTATAAAATTATTTCCAAGAGTAAGAATTTCCAGCCTTTATAAACTGTTGTTCAGTATTCTTTGACCTACAGCACCTGAATGTCCAACGAGACACCCATTTTAGTTTGTTAATACTATAATTAGGCTTCTCCTATAAGGATAGGAGATTCGGGGTCCTGTGACTAACCCAATAAGGGTGTACATTAGGCTATAAAATTATTTCCTAGAGTAAGAATTTCCAGCCTTTATAAACTGTTGTTCAGTATTCTTTGACCTACAGCACCTGAATGTCCAACGAGACACCCATTTTAGTTTGTTAATACTATAATTATGCTTCTCCTATAAGGATAGGAGATTCGGGGTCCTGTTACTAACCCAATAAGGGTGTACATTAGGCTATAAAATTATTTCCAAGAGTAAGAATTTCCAGCCTTTATAAACTGTTGTTCAGTATTCTTTGACCTACAGCACCTGAATGTCCAACGAGACACCCATTTTAGTTTGTTAATACTTTAATTAGGCTTCTCCTATAAGGATAGGAGATTCGGGGTCCTATGACTAACCCAGTAAGGGTGTACATTAGGCTATAAAATTATTTCCAAGAGTAAGAATTTCCAGCCTTTATAAACTGTTGTTCAGTATTCTTTGACCTACAGCACCTGAATGTCCAACGAGACACCCATTTTAGTTTGTTAATACTATAATTATGCTTCTCCTATAAGGATAGGAGATTCGGGGTCCTGTGACTAACCCAATAAGGGTGTACATTAGGCTATAAAATTATTTCCAAGAGTAAGAATTTCCAGCCTTTATAAACTGTTGTTCAGTATTCTCTGACCTACAGCACCTGAATGTCCAACGAGACACCCATTTTAGTTTGTTAATACTATAATTAGGCTTCTCCTATAAGGATAGGAGATTCGGGGTCCTGTGACTAACCCAATAAGGGTGTACATTAGGCTATAAAATTATTTCCAAGAGTAAGAATTTCCAGCCTTTATAAACTGTTGTTCAGTATTCTTTGACCTACACCACCTGAATGTCCAACGAGACACCCATTTTAGTTTGTTAATACTATAATTAGGCTTCTCCTATAAGGATAGGAGATTCGGGGTCCTGTGACTAACCCAATAAGGGTGTACATTAGGCTATAAAATTATTTCCAAGAGTAAGAATTTCCAGCCTTTATAAACTGTTGTTCAGTATTCTTTGACCTACAGCACCTGAATGTCCAACGAGACACCCATTTTAGTTTGTTAATACAATAATTAGGCTTCTCCTATAAGGATAGGAGATTCGGGGTCCTGTGACTAACCCAATAAGGGTGTACATTAGGCTATAAAATTATTTCCAAGAGTAAGAATTTCCAGCCTTTATAAACTGTTGTTCAGTATTATATGACCTACAGCACCTGAATGTCCAACGAGACACCCATTTTAGTTTGTTAATACTATAATTAGGCTTCTCCTATAAGGATAGGAGATTCGGGGTCCTGTGACTAACCCAATAAGGGTGTACATTAGGCTATAAAATTATTTCCAAGAGTAAGAATTTCCAGCCTTTATAAACTGTTGTTCAGTATTCTTTGACCTACAGCACCTGAATGTCCAACGAGACACCCATTTTAGTTTGTTAATACTATAATTAGGCTTCTCCTATAAGGATAGGAGATTCGGGGTCCTGTGACTAACCCAATAAGGGTGTACATTAGGCTATAAAATTATTTCGAAGAGTAAGAATTTCCAGCCTTTATAAACTGTTGTTCAGTATTCTCTGACCTACAGCACCTGAATGTCCAACGAGACACCCATTTTAGTTTGTTAATACTATAATTAGGCTTCTCCTATAAGGATAGGAGATTCGGGGTCCTGTGACTAACCCAATAAGGGTGTACATTAGGCTATAAAATTATTTCCAAGAGTAAGAATTTCCAGCCTTTATAAACTGTTGTTCAGTATTCTTTGACCTACACCACCTGAATGTCCAACGAGACACCCATTTTAGTTTGTTAATACTATAATTAGGCTTCTCCTATAAGGATAGGAGATTCGGGGTTATGTGACTAACCCAATAAGGGTGTACATTAGGCTATAAAATTATTTCCAAGAGTAAGAATTTCCAGCCTTTATAAACTGTTGTTCAGTATTCTTTGACCTACAGCACCTGAATGTCCAACGAGACACCCATTTTAGTTTGTTAATACAATAATTAGGCTTCTCCTATAAGGATAGGAGATTCGGGGTCCTGTGACTAACCCAATAAGGGTGTACATTAGGCTATAAAATTATTTCCAAGAGTAAGAATTTCCAGCCTTTATAAACTGTTGTTCAGTATTCTTTGACCTACACCACCTGAATGTCCAACGAGACACCCATTTTAGTATGTTAATACTATAATTAGGCTTCTCCTATAAGGATAGGAGATTCGGGGTCCTGTGACTAACCCAATAAGGGTGTACATTAGGCTATAAAATTATTTCCAAGAGTAAGAATTTCCAGCCTTTATAAACTGTTGTTCAGTATTCTTTGACCTACAGCACCTGAATGTCCAACGAGACACCCATTTTAGTTTGTTAATACTATAATTAGGCTTCTCCTATAAGGATAGGAGATTCGGGGTCCTGTGACTAACCCAATAAGGGTGTACATTAGGCTATAAAATTATTTCCAAGAGTATGAATTTCCAGCCTTTATAAACTGTTGTTCAGTATTCTTTGACCTACAGCACCTGAATGTCCAACGAGACACCCATTTTAGTTTGTTAATACTATAATTATGCTTCTCCTATAAGGATAGGAGATTCGGGGTCCTGTGACTAACCCAATAAGGGTGTACATTAGGCTATAAAATTATTTCCAAGAGTAAGAATTTCCAGCCTTTATAAACTGTTGTTCAGTATTCTCTGACCTACAGCACCTGAATGTCCAACGAGACACCCATTTTAGTTTGTTAATACTATAATTAGGCTTCTCCTATAAGGATAGGAGATTCGGGGTCCTGTGACTAACCCAATAAGGGTGTACATTAGGCTATAAAATTATTTCCAAGAGTAAGAATTTCCAGCCTTTATAAACTGTTGTTCAGTATTCTTTGACCTACAGCACCTGAATGTCCAACGAGACACCCATTTTAGTTTGTTAATACTATAATTAGGCTTCTCCTATAAGGATAGGAGATTCGGGGTCCTGTGACTAACCCAATAAGGGTGTACATTAGGCTATAAAATTAATTCCAAGAGTAAGAATTTCCAGCCTTTATAAACTGTTGTTCAGTATTCTTTGACCTACAGCACCTGAATGTCCAACGAGACACCCATTTTAGTTTGTTAATACTATAATTATGCTTCTCCTATAAGGATAGGAGATTCGGGGTCCTGTGACTAACCCAATAAGGGTGTACATTAGGCTATAAAATTATTTCCAAGAGTAAGAATTTCCAGCCTTTATAAACTGTTGTTCAGTATTCTTTGACCTACAGCACCTGAATGTCCAACGAGACACCCATTTTAGTTTGTTAATACAATAATTAGGCTTCTCCTATAAGGATAGGAGATTCGGGGTCCTGTGACTAACCCAATAAGGGTGTACATTAGGCTATAAAATTATTTCCAAGAGTAAGAATTTCCAGCCTTTATAAACTGTTGTTCAGTATTCTTTGACCTACACCACCTGAATGTCCAACGAGACACCCATTTTAGTATGTTAATACTATAATTAGGCTTCTCCTATAAGGATAGGAGATTCGGGGTCCTGTGACTAACCCAATAAGGGTGTACATTAGGCTATAAAATTATTTCCAAGAGTAAGAATTTCCAGCCTTTATAAACTGTTGTTCAGTATTCTTTGACCTACAGCACCTGAATGTCCAACGAGACACCCATTTTAGTTTGTTAATACTATAATTAGGCTTCTCCTATAAGGATAGGAGATTCGGGGTCCTGTGACTAACCCAATAAGGGTGTACATTAGGCTATAAAATTATTTCCAAGAGTAAGAATTTCCAGCCTTTATAAACTGTTGTTCAGTATTCTTTGACCTACAGCACCTGAATGTCCAACGAGACACCCATTTTAGTTTGTTAATACTATAATTATGCTTCTCCTATAAGGATAGGAGATTCGGGGTCCTGTGACTAACCCAATAAGGGTGTACATTAGGCTATAAAATTATTTCCAAGAGTAAGAATTTCCAGCCTTTATAAACTGTTGTTCAGTATTCTCTGACCTACAGCACCTGAATGTCCAACGAGACACCCATTTTAGTTTGTTAATACTATAATTAGGCTTCTCCTATAAGGATAGGAGATTCGGGGTCCTGTGACTAACCCAATAAGGGTGTACATTAGGCTATAAAATTATTTCCAAGAGTAAGAATTTCCAGCCTTTATAAACTGTTGTTCAGTATTCTTTGACCTACAGCACCTGAATGTCCAACGAGACACCCATTTTAGTTTGTTAATACTATAATTAGGCTTCTCCTATAAGGATAGGAGATTCGGGGTCCTGTGACTAACCCAATAAGGGTGTACATTAGGCTATAAAATTAATTCCAAGAGTAAGAATTTCCAGCCTTTATAAACTGTTGTTCAGTATTCTTTGACCTACAGCACCTGAATGTCCAACGAGACACCCATTTTAGTTTGTTAATACTTTAATTAGGCTTCTCCTATAAGGATAGGAGATTCGGGGTCCTGTGACTAACCCAGTAAGGGTGTACATTAGGCTATAAAATTATTTCCAAGAGTAAGAATTTCCAGCCTTTATAAACTGTTGTTCAGTATTCTTTGACCTACACCACCTGAATGTCCAACGAGACACCCATTTTAGTATGTTAATACTATAATTAGGCTTCTCCTATAAGGATAGGAGATTCGGGGTCCTGTGACTAACCCAATAAGGGTGTACATTAGGCTATAAAATTATTTCCAAGAGTAAGAATTTCCAGCCTTTATAAACTGTTGTTCAGTATTCTTTGACCTACAGCACCTGAATGTCCAACGAGACACCCATTTTAGTTTGTTAATACTATAATTATGCTTCTCCTATAAGGATAGGAGATTCGGGGTCCTGTGACTAACCCAATAAGGGTGTACATTAGGCTATAAAATTATTTCCAAGAGTAAGAATTTCCAGCCTTTATAAACTGTTGTTCAGTATTCTCTGACCTACAGCACCTGAATGTCCAACGAGACACCCATTTTAGTTTGTTAATACTATAATTAGGCTTCTCCTATAAGGATAGGAGATTCGGGGTCCTGTGACTAACCCAATAAGGGTGTACATTAGGCTATAAAATTATTTCCAAGAGTAAGAATTTCCAGCCTTTATAAACTGTTGTTCAGTATTCTTTGACCTACAGCACCTGAATGTCCAACGAGACACCCATTTTAGTTTGTTAATACTATAATTAGGCTTCTCCTATAAGGATAGGAGATTCGGGGTCCTGTGACTAACCCAATAAGGGTGTACATTAGGCTATAAAATTAATTCCAAGAGTAAGAATTTCCAGCCTTTATAAACTGTTGTTCAGTATTCTTTGACCTACAGCACCTGAATGTCCAACGAGACACCCATTTTAGTTTGTTAATACTTTAATTAGGCTTCTCCTATAAGGATAGGAGATTCGGGGTCCTGTGACTAACCCAGTAAGGGTGTACATTAGGCTATAAAATTATTTCCAAGAGTAAGAATTTCTAGCCTTTATAAACTGTTGTTCAGTATTCTTTGACCTACACCACCTGAATGTCCAACGAGACACCCATTTTAGTATGTTAATACTATAATTAGGCTTCTCCTATAAGGATAGGAGATTCGGGGTCCTGTGACTAACCCAATAAGGGTGTACATTAGGCTATAAAATTATTTCCAAGAGTAAGAATTTCCAGCCTTTATAAACTGTTGTTCAGTATTCTTTGACCTACAGCACCTGAATGTCCAACGAGACACCCATTTTAGTTTGTTAATACTATAATTAGGCTTCTCCTATAAGGATAGGAGATTCGGGGTCCTGTGACTAACCCAATAAGGGTGTACATTAGGCTATAAAATTATTTCCAAGAGTAAGAATTTCCAGCCTTTATAAACTGTTGTTCAGTATTCTTTGACCTACAGCACCTGAATGTCCAACGAGACACCCATTTTAGTTTGTTAATACTATAATTATGCTTCTCCTATAAGGATAGGAGATTCGGGGTCCTGTGACTAACCCAATAAGGGTGTACATTAGGCTATAAAATTATTTCCAAGAGTAAGAATTTCCAGCCTTTATAAACTGTTGTTCAGTATTCTCTGACCTACAGCACCTGAATGTCCAACGAGACACCCATTTTAGTTTGTTAATACTATAATTAGGCTTCTCCTATAAGGATAGGAGATTCGGGGTCCTGTGACTAACCCAATAAGGGTGTACATTAGGCTATAAAATTATTTCCAAGAGTAAGAATTTCCAGCCTTTATAAACTGTTGTTCAGTATTCTTTGACCTACAGCACCTGAATGTCCAACGAGACACCCATTTTAGTTTGTTAATACTATAATTATGCTTCTCCTATAAGGATAGGAGATTCGGGGTCCTGTGACTAACCCAATAAGGGTGTACATTAGGCTATAAAATTATTTCCAAGAGTAAGAATTTCCAGCCTTTATAAACTGTTGTTCAGTATTCTCTGACCTACAGCACCTGAATGTCCAACGAGACACCCATTTTAGTTTGTTAATACTATAATTAGGCTTCTCCTATAAGGATAGGAGATTCGGGGTCCTGTGACTAACCCAATAAGGGTGTACATTAGGCTATAAAATTATTTCCAAGAGTAAGAATTTCCAGCCTTTATAAACTGTTGTTCAGTATTCTTTGACCTACAGCACCTGAATGTCCAACGAGACACCCATTTTAGTTTGTTAATACTATAATTAGGCTTCTCCTATAAGGATAGGAGATTCGGGGTCCTGTGACTAACCCAATAAGGGTGTACATTAGGCTATAAAATTATTTCCAAGAGTAAGAATTTCCAGCCTTTATAAACTGTTGTTTAGTATTCTTTGACCTACAGCACCTGAATGTCCAACGAGACACCCATTTTAGTTTGTTAATACTTTAATTAGGCTTCTCCTATAAGGATAGGAGATTCGGGGTCCTGTGACTAACCCAGTAAGGGTGTACATTAGGCTATAAAATTATTTCCAAGAGTAAGAATTTCCAGCCTTTATAAACTGTTGTTCAGTATTCTTTGACCTACACCACCTGAATGTCCAACGAGACACCCATTTTAGTATGTTAATACTATAATTAGGCTTCTCCTATAAGGATAGGAGATTCGGGGTCCTGTGACTAACCCAATAAGGGTGTACATTAGGCTATAAAATTATTTCCAAGAGTAAGAATTTCCAGCCTTTATAAACTGTTGTTCAGTATTCTTTGACCTACACCACCTGAATGTCCAACGAGACACCCATTTTAGTTTGTTAATACTATAATTAGGCTTCTCCTATAAGGATAGGAGATTCGGGGTCCTGTGACTAACCCAGTAAGGGTGTACATTAGGCTATAAAATTATTTCCAAGAGTAAGAATTTCCAGCCTTTATAAACTGTTGTTCAGTATTCTTTGACCTACACCACCTGAATGTCCAACGAGACACCCATTTTAGTATGTTAATACTATAATTAGGCTTCTCCTATAAGGATAGGAGATTCGGGGTCCTGTGACTAACCCAATAAGGGTGTACATTAGGCTATAAAATTATTTCCAAGAGTAAGAATTTCCAGCCTTTATAAACTGTTGTTCAGTATTCTTTGACCTACAGCACCTGAATGTCCAACGAGACACCCATTTTAGTTTGTTAATACTATAATTAGGCTTCTCCTATAAGGATAGGAGATTCGGGGTCCTGTGACTAACCCAATAAGGGTGTACATTAGGCTATAAAATTATTTCCAAGAGTAAGAATTTCCAGCCTTTATAAACTGTTGTTCAGTATTCTTTGACCTACAGCACCTGAATGTCCAACGAGACACCCATTTTAGTTTGTTAATACTATAATTATGCTTCTCCTATAAGGATAGGAGATTCGGGGTCCTGTGACTAACCCAATAAGGGTGTACATTAGGCTATAAAATTATTTCCAAGAGTAAGAATTTCCAGCCTTTATAAACTGTTGTTCAGTATTCTCTGACCTACAGCACCTGAATGTCCAACGAGACACCCATTTTAGTTTGTTAATACTATAATTAGGCTTCTCCTATAAGGATAGGAGATTCGGGGTCCTGTGACTAACCCAATAAGGGTGTACATTAGGCTATAAAATTATTTCCAAGAGTAAGAATTTCCAGCCTTTATAAACTGTTGTTCAGTATTCTTTGACCTACACCACCTGAATGTCCAACGAGACACCCATTTTAGTTTGTTAATACTATAATTAGGCTTCTCCTATAAGGATAGGAGATTCGGGGTCCTGTGACTAACCCAATAAGGGTGTACATTAGGCTATAAAATTATTTCCAAGAGTAAGAATTTCCAGCCTTTATAAACTGTTGTTCAGTATTCTTTGACCTACAGCACCTGAATGTCCAACGAGACACCCATTTTAGTTTGTTAATACAATAATTAGGCTTCTCCTATGAGGATAGGAGATTCGGGGTCCTGTGACTAACCCAATAAGGGTGTACATTAGGCTATAAAATTATTTCCAAGAGTAAGAATTTCCAGCCTTTATAAACTGTTGTTCAGTATTCTTTGACCTACACCACCTGAATGTCCAACAAGACACCCATTTTAGTTTGTCAATACTATAATTAGGCTTCTCCTATAAGGATAGGAGATTCGGGGTCCTGGGACTAACCCAATAAGGGTGTACATTAGGCTATAAAATTATTTCCAAGAGTAAGAATTTCCAGCCTTTATAAACTGTTGTTCAATATTCTTTGACCTACAGCACCTGAATGTCCAACGAGACACCCATTTTAGTTTGTTAATACTATAATTAGGCTTCTCCTATAAGGATAGGAGATTCGGGGTCCTGTGACTAACCCAATAAGGGTGTACATTAGGCTATAAAATTATTTCCAAGACTAAGAATTTCCAGCCTTTATAAACTGTTGTTCAGTATTCTTTGACCTACAGCACCTGAATGTCCAACGAGACACCCATTTTAGTTTGTTAATACTATAATTAGGCTTCTCCTATAAGGATAGGAGATTCGGGGTCCTGTGACTAACCCAATAAGGGTGTACATTAGGCTAAAAAATTATTTCCAAGAGTAAGAATTTCCAGCCTTTATAAACTGTTGTTCAGTATTCTTTGACCTACAGCACCTGAATGTCCAACGAGACACCCATTTTAGTTTGTTAATACTATAATTAGGCTTCTCCTATAAGGATAGGAGATTCGGGGTTCTGTGACTAACCCAATAAGGGTGTACATTAGGCTATAAAATTATTTCCAAGAGTAAGAATTTCCAGCCTTTATAAACTGTTGTTCAGTATTATATGACCTACAGCACCTGAATGTCCAACGAGACACCCATTTTAGTTTGTTAATACTATAATTAGGCTTCTCCTATAAGGATAGGAGATTCGGGGTCCTGTGACTAACCCAATAAGGCTGTACATTAGGCTATAAAATTATTTCCAAGAGTAAGAATTTCCAGCCTTTATAAACTGTTGTTCAGTATTCTTTGACCTACACCACCTGAATGTCGAACGAGACACCCATTTTAGTTTGTTAATACTATAATTAGGCTTCTCCTATAAGGATAGGAGATTCGGGGTCCTGTGACTAACCCAATAAGGGTGTACATTAGGCTATAAAATTATTTCCAAGAGTAAGAATTTCCAGCCTTTATAAACTGTTGTTCAGTATTATATGACCTACAGCACCTGAATGTCCAACGAGACACCCATTTTAGTTTGTTAATACTATAATTAGGCTTCTCCTATAAGGATAGGAGATTCGGGGTCCTGTGACTAACCCAATAAGGGTGTACATTAGGCTATAAAATTATTTCCAAGAGTAAGAATTTCCAGCCTTTATAAACTGTTGTTCAGTATTCTTTGACCTACAGCACCTGAATGTCCAACGAGACACCCATTTTAGTTTGTTAATACTATAATTAGGCTTCTCCTATAAGGATAGGAGATTCGGGGTCCTGTGACTAACCCAATAAGGGTGTACATTAGGCTAAAAAATTATTTCCAAGAGTAAGAATTTCCAGCCTTTATAAACTGTTGTTCAGTATTCTTTGACCTACAGCACCTGAATGTCCAACGAGACACCCATTTTAGTTTGTTAATACTATAATTAGGCTTCTCCTATAAGGATAGGAGATTCGGGGTTCTGTGACTAACCCAATAAGGGTGTACATTAGGCTATAAAATTATTTCCAAGAGTAAGAATTTCCAGCCTTTATAAACTGTTGTTCAGTATTCTTTGACCTACACCACCTGAATGTCCAACGAGACACCCATTTTAGTTTGTTAATACTATAATTAGGCTTCTCCTATAAGGATAGGAGATTCGGGGTCCTGTGACTAACCCAATAAGGCTGTACATTAGGCTATAAAATTATTTCCAAGAGTAAGAATTTCCAGCCTTTATAAACTGTTGTTCAGTATTCTTTGACCTACACCACCTGAATGTCGAACGAGACACCCATTTTAGTTTGTTAATACTATAATTAGGCTTCTCCTATAAGGATAGGAGATTCGGGGTCCTGTGACTAACCCAATAAGGGTGTACATTAGGCTATAAAATTATTTCCAAGAGTAAGAATTTCCAGCCTTTATAAACTGTTGTTCAGTATTATATGACCTACAGCACCTGAATGTCCAACGAGACACCCATTTTAGTTTGTTAATACTATAATTAGGCTTCTCCTATAAGGATAGGAGATTCGGGGTCCTGTGACTAACCCAATAAGGGTGTACATTAGGCTATAAAATTATTTCCAAGAGTAAGAATTTCCAGCCTTTATAAACTGTTGTTCAGTATTCTTTGACCTACAGCACCTGAATGTCCAACGAGACACCCATTTTAGTTTGTTAATACTATAATTAGGCTTCTCCTATAAGGATAGGAGATTCGGGGTTCTGTGACTAACCCAATAAGGGTGTACATTAGGCTATAAAATTATTTCCAAGAGTAAGAATTTCCAGCCTTTATAAACTGTTGTTCAGTATTATATGACCTACAGCACCTGAATGTCCAACGAGACACCCATTTTAGTTTGTTAATACTATAATTAGGCTTCTCCTATAAGGATAGGAGATTCGGGGTCCTGTGACTAACCCAATAAGGCTGTACATTAGGCTATAAAATTATTTCCAAGAGTAAGAATTTCCAGCCTTTATAAACTGTTGTTCAGTATTCTTTGACCTACACCACCTGAATGTCGAACGAGACACCCATTTTAGTTTGTTAATACTATAATTAGGCTTCTCCTATAAGGATAGGAGATTCGGGGTCCTGTGACTAACCCAATAAGGGTGTACATTAGGCTATAAAATTATTTCCAAGAGTAAGAATTTCCAGCCTTTATAAACTGTTGTTCAGTATTATATGACCTACAGCACCTGAATGTCCAACGAGACACCCATTTTAGTTTGTTAATACTATAATTAGGCTTCTCCTATAAGGATAGGAGATTCGGGGTCCTGTGACTAACCCAATAAGGGTGTACATTAGGCTATAAAATTATTTCCAAGAGTAAGAATTTCCAGCCTTTATAAACTGTTGTTCAGTATTCTTTGACCTACAGCACCTGAATGTCCAACGAGACACCCATTTTAGTTTGTTAATACTATAATTAGGCTTCTCCTATAAGGATAGGAGATTCGGGGTCCTGTGACTAACCCAATAAGGGTGTACATTAGGCTAAAAAATTATTTCCAAGAGTAAGAATTTCCAGCCTTTATAAACTGTTGTTCAGTATTCTTTGACCTACAGCACCTGAATGTCCAACGAGACACCCATTTTAGTTTGTTAATACTATAATTAGGCTTCTCCTATAAGGATAGGAGATTCGGGGTTCTGTGACTAACCCAATAAGGGTGTACATTAGGCTATAAAATTATTTCCAAGAGTAAGAATTTCCAGCCTTTATAAACTGTTGTTCAGTATTATATGACCTACAGCACCTGAATGTCCAACGAGACACCCATTTTAGTTTGTTAATACTATAATTAGGCTTCTCCTATAAGGATAGGAGATTCGGGGTCCTGTGACTAACCCAATAAGGCTGTACATTAGGCTATAAAATTATTTCCAAGAGTAAGAATTTCCAGCCTTTATAAACTGTTGTTCAGTATTCTTTGACCTACACCACCTGAATGTCGAACGAGACACCCATTTTAGTTTGTTAATACTATAATTAGGCTTCTCCTATAAGGATAGGAGATTCGGGGTCCTGTGACTAACCCAATAAGGGTGTACATTAGGCTATAAAATTATTTCCAAGAGTAAGAATTTCCAGCCTTTATAAACTGTTGTTCAGTATTATATGACCTACAGCACCTGAATGTCCAACGAGACACCCATTTTAGTTTGTTAATACTATAATTAGGCTTCTCCTATAAGGATAGGAGATTCGGGGTCCTGTGACTAACCCAATAAGGGTGTACATTAGGCTATAAAATTATTTCCAAGAGTAAGAATTTCCAGCCTTTATAAACTGTTGTTCAGTATTCTTTGACCTACAGCACCTGAATGTCCAACGAGACACCCATTTTAGTTTGTTAATACTATAATTAGGCTTCTCCTATAAGGATAGGAGATTCGGGGTCCTGTGACTAACCCAATAAGGGTGTACATTAGGCTATAAAATTATTTCCAAGAGTAAGAATTTCCAGCCTTTATAAACTGTTGTTCAGTATTCTTTGACCTACAGCACCTGAATGTCCAACGAGACACCCATTTTAGTTTGTTAATACTATAATTATGCTTCTCCTATAAGGATAGGAGATTCGGGGTCCTGTGACTAACCCAATAAGGGTGTACATTAGGCTATAAAATTATTTTCAAGAGTAAGAATTTCCAGCCTTTATAAACTGTTGTTCAGTATTCTTTGACCTACAGCACCTGAATGTCCAACGAGACACCCATTTTAGTTTGTTAATACTATAATTATGCTTCTCCTATAAGGATAGGAGATTCGGGGTCCTGTGACTAACCCAATAAGGGTGTACATTAGGCTATAAAATTATTTCCAAGAGTAAGAATTTCCAGCCTTTATAAACTGTTGTTCAGTATTCTCTGACCTACAGCCCCTGAATGTCCAACGAGACACCCATTTTAGTTTGTTAATACTATAATTAGGCTTCTCCTATAAGGATAGGAGATTCGGGGTCCTGTGACTAACCCAATAAGGGTGTACATTAGGCTATAAAATTATTTCCAAGAGTAAGAATTTCCAGCCTTTATAAACTGTTGTTCAGTATTCTTTGACCTACACCACCTGAATGTCCAACGAGACACCCATTTTAGTTTGTTAATACTATAATTAGGCTTCTCCTATAAGGATAGGAGATTCGGGGTCCTGTGACTAACCCAATAAGGGTGTACATTAGGCTATAAAATTATTTCCAAGAGTAAGAATTTCCAGCCTTTATAAACTGTTGTTCAGTATTCTTTGACCTACAGCACCTGAATGTCCAACGAGACACCCATTTTAGTTTGTTAATACAATAATTAGGCTTCTCCTATAAGGATAGGAGATTCGGGGTCCTGTGACTAACCCAATAAGGGTGTACATTAGGCTATAAAATTATTTCCAAGAGTAAGAATTTCCAGCCTTTATAAACTGTTGTTCAGTATTATATGACCTACAGCACCTGAATGTCCAACGAGACACCCATTTTAGTTTGTTAATACTATAATTAGGCTTCTCCTATAAGGATAGGAGATTCGGGGTTCTGTGACTAACCCAATAAGGGTGTACATTAGGCTATAATATTATTTCCAAGAGTAAGAATTTCCAGCCTTTATAAACTGTTGTTCAGTATTCTTTGACCTACAGCACCTGAATGTCCAACGAGACACCCATTTTAGTTTGTTAATACTATAATTAGGCTTCTCCTATAAGGATAGGAGATTCGGGGTCCTGTGACTAACCCAATAAGGGTGTACATTAGGCTATAAAATTATTTCCAAGAGTAAGAATTTCCAGCCTTTATAAACTGTTGTTCAGTATTCTTTGACCTACAGCACCCGAATGTCCAACGAGACACCCATTTTAGTTTGTGAATACTATAATTAGGCTTCTCCTATAAGGATAGGAGATTCGGGGTCCTGTGACTAACCCAATAAGGGTGTACATTAGGCTATAAAATTATTTCCAAGAGTAAGAATTTCCAGCCTTTATAAACTGTTGTTCAGTATTCTTTGACCTACACCACCTGAATGTCGAACGAGACACCCATTTTAGTTTGTTAATACTATAATTAGGCTTCTCCTATAAGGATAGGAGATTCGGGGTCCTGTGACTAACCCAATAAGGGTGTACATTAGGCTATAAAATTATTTCCAAGAGTAAGAATTTCCAGCCTTTATAAGCTGTTGTTCAGTATTCTTTGACCTACACCACCTGAATGTCCAACGAGACACCCATTTTAGTTTGTTAATACTATAATTAGGCTTCTCCTATAAGGATAGGAGATTCGGGGTCCTGTGACTAACCCAATAAGGGTGTACATTAGGCTATAAAATTATTTCCAAGAGTAAGAATTTCCAGCCTTTATAAACTGTTCTTCAGTATTCTTTGACCTACACCACCTGAATGTCCAACGAGACACCCATTTTAGTTTGTTAATACTATAATTAGGCTTCTCCTATAAGGATAGGAGATTCGGGGTCCTGTGACTAACCCAATAAGGGTGTACATTAGGCTATAAAATTATTTCCAAGAGTAAGAATTTCCAGCCTTTATAAACTGTTGTTCAGTATTCTTTGACCTACAGCACCTGAATGTCCAATGAGACACCCATTTTAGTTTGTTAATACAATAATTAGGCTTCTCCTATAAGGATAGGAGATTCGGGGTCCTGTGACTAACCCAATAAGGGTGTACATTAGGCTATAAAATTATTTCCAAGAGTAAGAATTTCCAGCCTTTATAAACTGTTGTTCAGTATTATATGACCTACAGCACCTGAATGTCCAACGAGACACCCATTTTAGTTTGTTAATACTATAATTAGGCTTCTCCTATAAGGATAGGAGATTCGGGGTTCTGTGACTAACCCAATAAGGGTGTACATTAGGCTATAATATTATTTCCAAGAGTAAGAATTTCCAGCCTTTATAAACTGTTGTTCAGTATTCTTTGACCTACAGCACCTGAATGTCCAACGAGACACCCATTTTAGTTTGTTAATACTATAATTAGGCTTCTCCTATAAGGATAGGAGATTCGGGGTCCTGTGACTAACCCAATAAGGGTGTACATTAGGCTATAAAATTATTTCCAAGAGTAAGAATTTCCAGCCTTTATAAACTGTTGTTCAGTATTCTTTGACCTACAGCACCCGAATGTCCAACGAGACACCCATTTTAGTTTGTGAATACTATAATTAGGCTTCTCCTATAAGGATAGGAGATTCGGGGTCCTGTGACTAACCCAATAAGGGTGTACATTAGGCTATAAAATTATTTCCAAGAGTAAGAATTTCCAGCCTTTATAAACTGTTGTTCAGTATTCTTTGACCTACACCACCTGAATGTCGAACGAGACACCCATTTTAGTTTGTTAATACTATAATTAGGCTTCTCCTATAAGGATAGGAGATTCGGGGTCCTGTGACTAACCCAATAAGGGTGTACATTAGGCTATAAAATTATTTCCAAGAGTAAGAATTTCCAGCCTTTATAAGCTGTTGTTCAGTATTCTTTGACCTACACCACCTGAATGTCCAACGAGACACCCATTTTAGTTTGTTAATACTATAATTAGGCTTCTCCTATAAGGATAGGAGATTCGGGGTCCTGTGACTAACCCAATAAGGGTGTACATTAGGCTATAAAATTATTTCCAAGAGTAAGAATTTCCAGCCTTTATAAACTGTTGTTCAGTATTCTTTGACCTACAGCACCTGAATGTCCAACGAGACACCCATTTTAGTTTGTTAATACTATAATTAGGCTTCTCCTATAAGGATAGGAGATTCGGGGTCCTGTGACTAACCCAATAAGGGTGTACATTAGGCTATAAAATTATTTCCAAGAGTAAGAATTTCCAGCCTTTATAAACTGTTGTTCAGTATTCTTTGACCTACAGCACCTGAATGTCCAACGAGACACCCATTTTAGTTTGTTAATACTATAATTATGCTTCTCCTATAAGGATAGGAGATTCGGGGTCCTGTGACTAACCCAATAAGGGTGTACATTAGGCATTAAAATTATTTCCAAGAGTAAGAATTTCCAGCCTTTATAAACTGTTGTTCAGTATTCTCTGACCTACAGCACCTGAATGTCCAACGAGACACCCATTTTAGTTTGTTAATACTATAATTAGGCTTCTCCTATAAGGATAGGAGATTCGGGGTCCTGTGACTAACCCAATAAGGGTGTACATTAGGCTATAAAATTATTTCCAAGAGTAAGAATTTCCAGCCTTTATAAACTGTTGTTCAGTATTCTTTGACCTATACCACCTGAATGTCCAACGAGACACCCATTTTAGTTTGTTAATACTATAATTAGGCTTCTCCTATAAGGATAGGAGATTCGGGGTCCTGTGACTAACCCAATAAGGGTGTACATTAGGCTATAAAATTATTTCCAAGAGTAAGAATTTCCAGCCTTTATAAACTGTTGTTCAGTATTCTTTGACCTACAGCACCTGAATATCCAACGAGACACCCATTTTAGTTTGTTAATACAATAATTAGGCTTCTCCTATAAGGATAGGAGATTCGGGGTCCTGTGACTAACCCAATAAGGGTGTACATTAGGCTATAAAATTATTTCCAAGAGTAAGAATTTCCAGCCTTTATAAACTGTTGTTCAGTATTATATGACCTACAGCACCTGAATGTCCAACGAGACACCCATTTTAGTTTGTTAATACTATAATTAGGCTTCTCCTATAAGGATAGGAGATTCGGGGTCCTGTGACTAACCCAATAAGGGTGTACATTAGGCTATAATATTATTTCCAAGAGTAAGAATTTCCAGCCTTTATAAACTGTTGTTCAGTATTCTTTTACCTACAGCACCTGAATGTCCAACGAGACACCCATTTTAGTTTGTTAATACTATAATTAGGCTTCTCCTATAAGGATAGGAGATTCGGGGTCCTGTGACTAACCCAATAAGGGTGTACATTAGGCTATAAAATTATTTCCAAGAGTAAGAATTTCCAGCCTTTATAAACTGTTGTTCAGTATTCTTTGACCTACACCACCTGAATGTCGAACGAGACACCCATTTTAGTTTGTTAATACTATAATTAGGCTTCTCCTATAAGGATAGGAGATTCGGGGTCCTGTGACTAACCCAATAAGGGTGTACATTAGGCTATAAAATTATTTCCAAGAGTAAGAATTTCCAGCCTTTATAAGCTGTTGTTCAGTATTCTTTGACCTACACCACCTGAATGTCCAACGAGACACCCATTTTAGTTTGTTAATACTATAATTAGGCTTCTCCTATAAGGATAGGAGATTCGGGGTCCTGTGACTAACCCAATAAGGGTGTACATTAGGCTATAAAATTATTTCCAAGAGTAAGAATTTCCAGCCTTTATAAACTGTTGTTCAGTATTCTTTGACCTACAGCACCTGAATGTCCAACGAGACACCCATTTTAGTTTGTTAATACTATAATTAGGCTTCTCCTATAAGGATAGGAGATTCGGGGTCCTGTGACTAACCCAATAAGGGTGTACATTAGGCTATAAAATTATTTCCAAGAGTAAGAATTTCCAGCCTTTATAAACTGTTGTTCAGTATTCTTTGACCTACAGCACCTGAATGTCCAACGAGACACCCATTTTAGTTTGTTAATACTATAATTATGCTTCTCCTATAAGGATAGGAGATTCGGGGTCCTGTGACTAACCCAATAAGGGTGTACATTAGGCATTAAAATTATTTCCAAGAGTAAGAATTTCCAGCCTTTATAAACTGTTGTTCAGTATTCTCTGACCTACAGCACCTGAATGTCCAACGAGACACCCATTTTAGTTTGTTAATACTATAATTAGGCTTCTCCTATAAGGATAGGAGATTCGGGGTCCTGTGACTAACCCAATAAGGGTGTACATTAGGCTATAAAATTATTTCCAAGAGTAAGAATTTCCAGCCTTTATAAACTGTTGTTCAGTATTCTTTGACCTATACCACCTGAATGTCCAACGAGACACCCATTTTAGTTTGTTAATACTATAATTAGGCTTCTCCTATAAGGATAGGAGATTCGGGGTCCTGTGACTAACCCAATAAGGGTGTACATTAGGCATTAAAATTATTTCCAAGAGTAAGAATTTCCAGCCTTTATAAACTGTTGTTCAGTATTCTCTGACCTACAGCACCTGAATGTCCAACGAGACACCCATTTTAGTTTGTTAATACTATAATTAGGCTTCTCCTATAAGGATAGGAGATTCGGGGTCCTGTGACTAACCCAATAAGGGTGTACATTAGGCTATAAAATTATTTCCAAGAGTAAGAATTTCCAGCCTTTATAAACTGTTGTTCAGTATTCTTTGACCTATACCACCTGAATGTCCAACGAGACACCCATTTTAGTTTGTTAATACTATAATTAGGCTTCTCCTATAAGGATAGGAGATTCGGGGTCCTGTGACTAACCCAATAAGGGTGTACATTAGGCTATAAAATTATTTCCAAGAGTAAGAATTTCCAGCCTTTATAAACTGTTGTTCAGTATTCTTTGACCTACAGCACCTGAATATCCAACGAGACACCCATTTTAGTTTGTTAATACAATAATTAGGCTTCTCCTATAAGGATAGGAGATTCGGGGTCCTGTGACTAACCCAATAAGGGTGTACATTAGGCTATAAAATTATTTCCAAGAGTAAGAATTTCCAGCCTTTATAAACTGTTGTTCAGTATTATATGACCTACAGCACCTGAATGTCCAACGAGACACCCATTTTAGTTTGTTAATACTATAATTAGGCTTCTCCTATAAGGATAGGAGATTCGGGGTCCTGTGACTAACCCAATAAGGGTGTACATTAGGCTATAATATTATTTCCAAGAGTAAGAATTTCCAGCCTTTATAAACTGTTGTTCAGTATTCTTTTACCTACAGCACCTGAATGTCCAACGAGACACCCATTTTAGTTTGTTAATACTATAATTAGGCTTCTCCTATAAGGATAGGAGATTCGGGGTCCTGTGACTAACCCAATAAGGGTGTACATTAGGCTATAAAATTATTTCCAAGAGTAAGAATTTCCAGCCTTTATAAACTGTTGTTCAGTATTCTTTGACCTACAGCAACTGAATGTCCAACGAGACACCCATTTTAGTTTGTTAATACTATAATTAGGCTTCTCCTATAAGGATAGGAGATTCGGGGTCCTGTGACTAACCCAATAAGGCTATACATTAGGCTATAAAATTATTTCCAAGAGTAAGAATTTCCAGCCTTTATAAACTGTTGTTCAGTATTATATGACCTACAGCACCTGAATGTCCAACGAGACACCCATTTTAGTTTGTTAATACTATAATTAGGCTTCTCCTATAAGGATAGGAGATTCGGGGTCCTGTGACTAACCCAATAAGGCTGTACATTAGGCTATAAAATTATTTCCAAGAGTAAGAATTTCCAGCCTTTATAAACTGTTGTTCAGTATTCTTTGACCTACACCACCTGAATGTCGAACGAGACACCCATTTTAGTTTGTTAATACTATAATTAGGCTTCTCCTATAAGGATAGGAGATTCGGGGTCCTGTGACTAA
Source organism: Ambrosia trifida (assembly GCA_028751855.1). Lineage (NCBI taxonomy): Eukaryota > Viridiplantae > Streptophyta > Magnoliopsida > Asterales > Asteraceae > Ambrosia > Ambrosia trifida. Next base: position 143,942,858 of record CM054125.1, read on the forward strand.
CCCAATAAGGGTGTACATTAGGCTATAAAATTATTTCCAAGAGTAAGAATTTCCAGCCTTTATAAACTGTTGTTCAGTATTATATGACCTACAGCACCTGAATGTCCAACGAGACACCCATTTTAGTTTGTTAATACTATAATTAGGCTTCTCCTATAAGGATAGGAGATTCGGGGTCCTGTGACTAACCCAATAAGGGTGTACATTAGGCTATAAAATTATTTCCAAGAGTAAGAATTTCCAGCCTTTATAAACTGTTGTTCAGTATTCTTTGACCTACAGCACCTGAATGTCCAACGAGACACCCATTTTAGTTTGTTAATACTATAATTAGGCTTCTCCTATAAGGATAGGAGATTCGGGGTCCTGTGACTAACCCAATAAGGGTGTACATTAGGCTATAAAATTATTTCCAAGAGTAAGAATTTCCAGCCTTTATAAACTGTTGTTCAGTATTCTTTGACCTACAGCACCTGAATGTCCAACGAGACACCCATTTTAGTTTGTTAATACTATAATTATGCTTCTCCTATAAGGATAGGAGATTCGGGGTCCTGTGACTAACCCAATAAGGGTGTACATTAGGCTATAAAATTATTTCCAAGAGTAAGAATTTCCAGCCTTTATAAACTGTTGTTCAGTATTCTTTGACCTACAGCACCTGAATGTCCAACGAGACACCCATTTTAGTTTGTTAATACTATAATTATGCTTCTCCTATAAGGATAGGAGATTCGGGGTCCTGTGACTAACCCAATAAGGGTGTACATTAGGCTATAAAATTATTTCCAAGAGTAAGAATTTCCAGCCTTTATAAACTGTTGTTCAGTATTCTCTGACCTACAGCACCTGAATGTCCAACGAGACACCCATTTTAGTTTGTTAATACTATAATTAGGCTTCTCCTATAAGGATAGGAGATTCGGGGTCCTGTGACTAACCCAATAAGGGTGTACATTAGGCTATAAAATTATTTCCAAGAGTAAGAATTTCCAGCCTTTATAAACTGTTGTTCAGTATTCTTTGACCTACACCACCTGAATGTCCAACGAGACACCCATTTTAGTTTGTTAATACTATAATTAGGCTTCTCCTATAAGGATAGGAGATTCGGGGTCCTGTGACTAACCCAATAAGGGTGTACATTAGGCTATAAAATTATTTCCAAGAGTAAGAATTTCCAGCCTTTATAAACTGTTGTTCAGTATTCTTTGACCTACAGCACCTGAATGTCCAACGAGACACCCATTTTAGTTTGTTAATACAATAATTAGGCTTCTCCTATAAGGATAGGAGATTCGGGGTCCTGTGACTAACCCAATAAGGGTGTACATTAGGCTATAAAATTATTTCCAAGAGTAAGAATTTCCAGCCTTTATAAACTGTTGTTCAGTATTATATGACCTACAGCACCTGAATGTCCAACGAGACACCCATTTTAGTTTGTTAATACTATAATTAGGCTTCTCCTATAAGGATAGGAGATTCGGGGTTCTGTGACTAACCCAATAAGGATGTACATTAGGCTATAATATTATTTCCAAGAGTAAGAATTTCCAGCCTTTATAAACTGTTGTTCAGTATTCTTTGACCTACAGCACCTGAATGTCCAACGAGACACCCATTTTAGTTTGTTAATACTATAATTAGGCTTCTCCTATAAGGATAGGAGATTCGGGGTCCTGTGACTAACCCAATAAGGGTGTACATTAGGCTATAAAATTATTTCCAAGAGTAAGAATTTCCAGCCTTTATAAACTGTTGTTCAGTATTCTTTGACCTACACCACCTGAATGTCCAACGAGACACCCATTTTAGTTTGTTAATACTATAATTAGGCTTCTCCTATAAGGATAGGAGATTCGGGGTCCTGTGACTAACCCAATAAGGGTGTACATTAGGCTATAAAATTATTTCCAAGAGTAAGAATTTCCAGCCTTTATAAACTGTTGTTCAGTATTCTTTGACCTACAGCACCTGAATGTCCAACGAGACACCCATTTTAGTTTGTTAATACAATAATTAGGCTTCTCCTATAAGGATAGGAGATTCGGGGTCCTGTGACTAACCCAATAAGGGTGTACATTAGGCTATAAAATTATTTCCAAGAGTAAGAATTTCCAGCCTTTATAAACTGTTGTTCAGTATTATATGACCTACAGCACCTGAATGTCCAACGAGACACCCATTTTAGTTTGTTAATACTATAATTAGGCTTCTCCTATAAGGATAGGAGATTCGGGGTTCTGTGACTAACCCAATAAGGATGTACATTAGGCTATAATATTATTTCCAAGAGTAAGAATTTCCAGCCTTTATAAACTGTTGTTCAGTATTCTTTGACCTACACCACCTGAATGTCCAACGAGACACCCATTTTAGTTTGTTAATACTATAATTAGGCTTCTCCTATAAGGATAGGAGATTCGGGGTCCTGTGACTAACCCAATAAGGGTGTACATTAGGCTATAAAATTATTTCCAAGAGTAAGAATTTCCAGCCTTTATAAACTGTTGTTCAGTATTCTTTGACCTACACCACCTGAATGTCGAACGAGACACCCATTTTAGTTTGTTAATACTATAATTAGGCTTCTCCTATAAGGATAGGAGATTCGGGGTCCTGTGACTAACCCAATAAGGGTGTACATTAGGCTATAAAATTATTTCCAAGAGTAAGAATTTCCAGCCTTTATAAGCTGTTGTTCAGTATTCTTTGACCTACACCACCTGAATGTCCAACGAGACACCCATTTTAGTTTGTTAATACTATAATTAGGCTTCTCCTATAAGGATAGGAGATTCGGGGTCATGTGACTAACCCAATAAGGGTGTACATTAGGCTATAAAATTATTTCCAAGAGTAAGAATTTCCAGCCTTTATAAACTGTTGTTCAGTATTCTTTGACCTACAGCACCTGAATGTCCAACGAGACACCCATTTTAGTTTGTTAATACTATAATTAGGCTTCTCCTATAAGGATAGGAGATTCGGGGTCCTGTGACTAACCCAATAAGGGTGTACATTAGGCTATAAAATTATTTCCAAGAGTAAGAATTTCCAGCCTTTATAAACTGTTGTTCAGTATTCTTTGACCTACAGCACCTGAATGTCCAACGAGACACCCATTTTAGTTTGTTAATACTATAATTAGGCTTCTCCTATAAGGATAGGAGATTCGGGGTCCTGTGACTAACCCAATAAGGGTGTACATTAGGCTATAAAATTATTTCCAAGAGTAAGAATTTCCAGCCTTTATAAACTGTTGTTCAGTATTCTTTGACCTACAGCACCTGAATGTCCAACGAGACACCCATTTTAGTTTGTTAATACTATAATTATGCTTCTCCTATAAGGATAGGAGATTCGGGGTCCTGTGACTAACCCAATAAGGGTGTACATTAGGCTATAAAATTATTTCCAAGAGTAAGAATTTCCAGCCTTTATAAACTGTTGTTCAGTATTCTTTGACCTACAGCACCTGAATGTCCAACGAGACACCCATTTTAGTTTGTTAATACTATAATTATGCTTCTCCTATAAGGATAGGAGATTCGGGGTCCTGTGACTAACCCAATAAGGGTGTACATTAGGCTATAAAATTATTTCCAAGAGTAAGAATTTCCAGCCTTTATAAACTGTTGTTCAGTATTCTCTGACCTACAGCACCTGAATGTCCAACGAGACACCCATTTTAGTTTGTTAATACTATAATTAGGCTTCTCCTATAAGGATAGGAGATTCGGGGTCCTGTGACTAACCCAATAAGGGTGTACATTAGGCTATAAAATTATTTCCAAGAGTAAGAATTTCCAGCCTTTATAAACTGTTGTTCAGTATTCTTTGACCTACACCACCTGAATGTCCAACGAGACACCCATTTTAGTTTGTTAATACTATAATTAGGCTTCTCCTATAAGGATAGGAGATTCGGGGTCCTGTGACTAACCCAATAAGGGTGTACATTAGGCTATAAAATTATTTCCAAGAGTAAGAATTTCCAGCCTTTATAAACTGTTGTTCAGTATTCTTTGACCTACAGCACCTGAATGTCCAACGAGACACCCATTTTAGTTTGTTAATACAATAATTAGGCTTCTCCTATAAGGATAGGAGATTCGGGGTCCTGTGACTAACCCAATAAGGGTGTACATTAGGCTATAAAATTATTTCCAAGAGTAAGAATTTCCAGCCTTTATAAACTGTTGTTCAGTATTATATGACCTACAGCACCTGAATGTCCAACGAGACACCCATTTTAGTTTGTTAATACTATAATTAGGCTTCTCCTATAAGGATAGGAGATTCGGGGTTCTGTGACTAACCCAATAAGGATGTACATTAGGCTATAATATTATTTCCAAGAGTAAGAATTTCCAGCCTTTATAAACTGTTGTTCAGTATTCTTTGACCTACAGCACCTGAATGTCCAACGAGACACCCATTTTAGTTTGTTAATACTATAATTAGGCTTCTCCTATAAGGATAGGAGATTCGGGGTCCTGTGACTAACCCAATAAGGGTGTACATTAGGCTATAAAATTATTTCCAAGAGTAAGAATTTCCAGCCTTTATAAACTGTTGTTCAGTATTCTTTGACCTACAGCACCCGAATGTCCAACGAGACACCCATTTTAGTTTGTGAATACTATAATTAGGCTTCTCCTATAAGGATAGGAGATTCGGGGTCCTGTGACTAACCCAATAAGGGTGTACATTAGGCTATAAAATTATTTCCAAGAGTAAGAATTTCCAGCCTTTATAAACTGTTGTTCAGTATTCTTTGACCTACACCACCTGAATGTCGAACGAGACACCCATTTTAGTTTGTTAATACTATAATTAGGCTTCTCCTATAAGGATAGGAGATTCGGGGTCCTGTGACTAACCCAATAAGGGTGTACATTAGGCTATAAAATTATTTCCAAGAGTAAGAATTTCCAGCCTTTATAAGCTGTTGTTCAGTATTCTTTGACCTACACCACCTGAATGTCCAACGAGACACCCATTTTAGTTTGTTAATACTATAATTAGGCTTCTCCTATAAGGATAGGAGATTCGGGGTCATGTGACTAACCCAATAAGGGTGTACATTAGGCTATAAAATTATTTCCAAGAGTAAGAATTTCCAGCCTTTATAAACTGTTGTTCAGTATTCTTTGACCTACAGCACCTGAATGTCCAACGAGACACCCATTTTAGTTTGTTAATACTATAATTAGGCTTCTCCTATAAGGATAGGAGATTCGGGGTCCTGTGACTAACCCAATAAGGGTGTACATTAGGCTATAAAATTATTTCCAAGAGTAAGAATTTCCAGCCTTTATAAACTGTTGTTCAGTATTCTTTGACCTACAGCACCTGAATGTCCAACGAGACACCCATTTTAGTTTGTTAATACTATAATTATGCTTCTCCTATAAGGATAGGAGATTCGGGGTCCTGTGACTAACCCAATAAGGGTGTACATTAGGCATTAAAATTATTTCCAAGAGTAAGAATTTCCAGCCTTTATAAACTGTTGTTCAGTATTCTCTGACCTACAGCACCTGAATGTCCAACGAGACACCCATTTTAGTTTGTTAATACTATAATTAGGCTTCTCCTATAAGGATAGGAGATTCGGGGTCCTGTGACTAACCCAATAAGGGTGTACATTAGGCTATAAAATTATTTCCAAGAGTAAGAATTTCCAGCCTTTATAAACTGTTGTTCAGTATTCTTTGACCTATACCACCTGAATGTCCAACGAGACACCCATTTTAGTTTGTTAATACTATAATTAGGCTTCTCCTATAAGGATAGGAGATTCGGGGTCCTGTGACTAACCCAATAAGGGTGTACATTAGGCTATAAAATTATTTCCAAGAGTAAGAATTTCCAGCCTTTATAAACTGTTGTTCAGTATTCTTTGACCTACAGCACCTGAATATCCAACGAGACACCCATTTTAGTTTGTTAATACAATAATTAGGCTTCTCCTATAAGGATAGGAGATTCGGGGTCCTGTGACTAACCCAATAAGGGTGTACATTAGGCTATAAAATTATTTCCAAGAGTAAGAATTTCCAGCCTTTATAAACTGTTGTTCAGTATTATATGACCTACAGCACCTGAATGTCCAACGAGACACCCATTTTAGTTTGTTAATACTATAATTAGGCTTCTCCTATAAGGATAGGAGATTCGGGGTCCTGTGACTAACCCAATAAGGGTGTACATTAGGCTATAATATTATTTCCAAGAGTAAGAATTTCCAGCCTTTATAAACTGTTGTTCAGTATTCTTTTACCTACAGCACCTGAATGTCCAACGAGACACCCATTTTAGTTTGTTAATACTATAATTAGGCTTCTCCTATAAGGATAGGAGATTCGGGGTCCTGTGACTAACCCAATAAGGGTGTACATTAGGCTATAAAATTATTTCCAAGAGTAAGAATTTCCAGCCTTTATAAACTGTTGTTCAGTATTCTTTGACCTACAGCAACTGAATGTCCAACGAGACACCCATTTTAGTTTGTTAATACTATTATTAGGCTTCTCCTATAAGGATAGGAGATTCGGGGTCCTGTGACTAACCCAATAAGGCTATACATTAGGCTATAAAATTATTTCCAAGAGTAAGAATTTCCAGCCTTTATAAACTGTTGTTCAGTATTCTTTGACCTACACCACCTGAAAGTCGAACGAGACACCCATTTTAGTTTGTTAATACTATAATTAGGCTTCTCCTATAAGGATAGGAGATTCGGGGTCCTGTGACTAACCCAATAAGGGTGTACATTAGGCTATAAAATTATTTCCAAGAGTAAGAATTTCCAGCCTTTATAAACTGTTGTTCAGTATTCTTTGACCTACAGCACCTGAATGTCCAACGAGACACCCATTTTAGTTTGTTAATACAATAATTAGGCTTCTCCTATAAGGATAGGAGATTCGGGGTCCTGTGACTAACCCAATAAGGGTGTACATTAGGCTATAAAATTATTTCCAAGAGTAAGAATTTCCAGCCTTTATAAGCTGTTGTTCAGTATTCTTTGACCTACACCACCTGAATGTCCAACGAGACACCCATTTTAGTTTGTTAATACTATAATTAGGCTTCTCCTATAAGGATAGGAGATTCGGGGTCCTGTGACTAACCCAATAAGGGTGTACATTAGGCTATAAAATTATTTCCAAGAGTAAGAATTTCCAGCCTTTATAAACTGTTGTTCAGTATTCTTTGACCTACAGCACCTGAATGTCCAACGAGACACCCATTTTAGTTTGTTAATACTATAATTAGGCTTCTCCTATAAGGATAGGAGATTCGGGGTCCTGTGACTAACCCAATAAGGGTGTACATTAGGCTATAAAATTATTTCCAAGAGTAAGAATTTCCAGCCTTTATAAACTGTTGTTCAGTATTCTTTGACCTACAGCACCTGAATGTCCAACGAGACACCCATTTTAGTTTGTTAATACTATAATTATGCTTCTCCTATAAGGATAGGAGATTCGGGGTCCTGTGACTAACCCAATAAGGGTGTACATTAGGCATTAAAATTATTTCCAAGAGTAAGAATTTCCAGCCTTTATAAACTGTTGTTCAGTATTCTCTGACCTACAGCACCTGAATGTCCAACGAGACACCCATTTTAGTTTGTTAATACTATAATTAGGCTTCTCCTATAAGGATAGGAGATTCGGGGTCCTGTGACTAACCCAATAAGGGTGTACATTAGGCTATAAAATTATTTCCAAGAGTAAGAATTTCCAGCCTTTATAAACTGTTGTTCAGTATTCTTTGACCTATACCACCTGAATGTCCAACGAGACACCCATTTTAGTTTGTTAATACTATAATTAGGCTTCTCCTATAAGGATAGGAGATTCGGGGTCCTGTGACTAACCCAATAAGGGTGTACATTAGGCTATAAAATTATTTCCAAGAGTAAGAATTTCCAGCCTTTATAAACTGTTGTTCAGTATTCTTTGACCTACAGCACCTGAATATCCAACGAGACACCCATTTTAGTTTGTTAATACAATAATTAGGCTTCTCCTATAAGGATAGGAGATTCGGGGTCCTGTGACTAACCCAATAAGGGTGTACATTAGGCTATAAAATTATTTCCAAGAGTAAGAATTTCCAGCCTTTATAAACTGTTGTTCAGTATTATATGACCTACAGCACCTGAATGTCCAACGAGACACCCATTTTAGTTTGTTAATACTATAATTAGGCTTCTCCTATAAGGATAGGAGATTCGGGGTCCTGTGACTAACCCAATAAGGGTGTACATTAGGCTATAATATTATTTCCAAGAGTAAGAATTTCCAGCCTTTATAAACTGTTGTTCAGTATTCTTTTACCTACAGCACCTGAATGTCCAACGAGACACCCATTTTAGTTTGTTAATACTATAATTAGGCTTCTCCTATAAGGATAGGAGATTCGGGGTCCTGTGACTAACCCAATAAGGGTGTACATTAGGCTATAAAATTATTTCCAAGAGTAAGAATTTCCAGCCTTTATAAACTGTTGTTCAGTATTCTTTGACCTACAGCAACTGAATGTCCAACGAGACACCCATTTTATTTTGTTAATACTATAATTAGGCTTCTCCTATAAGGATAGGAGATTCGGGGTCCTGTGACTAACCCAATAAGGCTATACATTAGGCTATAAAATTATTTCCAAGAGTAAGAATTTCCAGCCTTTATAAACTGTTGTTCAGTATTCTTTGACCTACACCACCTGAAAGTCGAACGAGACACCCATTTTAGTTTGTTAATACTATAATTAGGCTTCTCCTATAAGGATAGGAGATTCGGGGTCCTGTGACTAACCCAATAAGGGTGTACATTAGGCTATAAAATTATTTCCAAGAGTAAGAATTTCCAGCCTTTATAAACTGTTGTTCAGTATTCTTTGACCTACAGCACCTGAATGTCCAACGAGACACCCATTTTAGTTTGTTAATACAATAATTAGGCTTCTCCTATAAGGATTGGAGATTCGGGGTCCTGTGACTAACCCAATAAGGGTGTACATTAGGCTATAAAATTATTTCCAAGAGTAAGAATTTCCAGCCTTTATAAACTGTTGTTCAGTATTATATGACCTACAGCACCTGAATGTCCAACGAGACACCCATTTTAGTTTGTTAATACACTTATTAGGCTTCTCCTATAAGGATAGGAGATTCGGAGTTCTGTGACTAACCCAATATGGGTGTACATTAGGCTATAATATTATTTCCAAGAGTAAGAATTTCCAGCCTTTATAAACTGTTGTTCAGTATTCTCTGACCTACAGCACCTGAATGTCCAACGAGACACCCATTTTAGTTTGTTAATACTATAATTAGGCTTCTCCTATAAGGATAGGAGATTCGGGGTCCTGTGACTAACCCAATAAGGCTATACATTAGGCTATAAAATTATTTCCAAGAGTAAGAATTTCCAGCCTTTATAAACTGTTGTTCAGTATTCTTTGACCTACACCACCTGAAAGTCGAACGAGACACCCATTTTAGTTTGTTAATACTATAATTAGGCTTCTCCTATAAGGATAGGAGATTCGGGGTCCTGTGACTAACCCAATAAGGGTGTACATTAGGCTATAAAATTATTTCCAAGAGTAAGAATTTCCAGCCTTTATAAACTGTTGTTCAGTATTCTTTGACCTACAGCACCTGAATGTCCAACGAGACACCCATTTTAGTTTGTTAATACAATAATTAGGCTTCTCCTATAAGGATAGGAGATTCGGGGTCCTGTGACTAACCCAATAAGGGTGTACATTAGGCTATAAAATTATTTCCAAGAGTAAGAATTTCCAGCCTTTATAAACTGTTGTTCAGTATTATATGACCTACAGCACCTGAATGTCCAACGAGACACCCATTTTAGTTTGTTAATACACTTATTAGGCTTCTCCTATAAGGATAGGAGATTCGGGGTTCTGTGACTAACCCAATATGGGTGTACATTAGGCTATAATATTATTTCCAAGAGTAAGAATTTCCAGCCTTTATAAACTGTTGTTCAGTATTCTCTGACCTACAGCACCTGAATGTCCAACGAGACACCCATTTTAGTTTGTTAATACTATAATTAGGCTTCTCCTATAAGGATAGGAGATTCGGGGTCCTGTGACTAACCCAATAAGGCTATACATTAGGCTATAAAATTATTTCCAAGAGTAAGAATTTCCAGCCTTTATAAACTGTTGTTCAGTATTCTTTGACCTACACCACCTGAAAGTCGAACGAGACACCCATTTTAGTTTGTTAATACTATAATTAGGCTTCTCCTATAAGGATAGGAGATTCGGGGTCCTGTGACTAACCCAATAAGGGTGTACATTAGGCTATAAAATTATTTCCAAGAGTAAGAATTTCCAGCCTTTATAAACTGTTGTTCAGTATTCTTTGACCTACAGCACCTGAATGTCCAACGAGACACCCATTTTAGTTTGTTAATACAATAATTAGGCTTCTCCTATAAGGATAGGAGATTCGGGGTCCTGTGACTAACCCAATAAGGGTGTACATTAGGCTATAAAATTATTTCCAAGAGTAAGAATTTCCAGCCTTTATAAACTGTTGTTCAGTATTATATGACCTACAGCACCTGAATGTCCAACGAGACACCCATTTTAGTTTGTTAATACTATAATTAGGCTTCTCCTATAAGGATAGGAGATTCGGGGTCCTGTGACTAACCCAATAAGGGTGTACATTAGGCTATAATATTATTTCCAAGAGTAAGAATTTCCAGCCTTTATAAACTGTTGTTCAGTATTCTTTTACCTACAGCACCTGAATGTCCAACGAGACACCCATTTTAGTTTGTTAATACTATAATTAGGCTTCTCCTATAAGGATAGGAGATTCGGGGTCCTGTGACTAACCCAATAAGGGTGTACATTAGGCTATAAAATTATTTCCAAGAGTAAGAATTTCCAGCCTTTATAAACTGTTGTTCAGTATTCTTTGACCTACAGCAACTGAATGTCCAACGAGACACCCATTTTATTTTGTTAATACTATAATTAGGCTTCTCCTATAAGGATAGGAGATTCGGGGTCCTGTGACTAACCCAATAAGGCTATACATTAGGCTATAAAATTATTTCCAAGAGTAAGAATTTCCAGCCTTTATAAACTGTTGTTCAGTATTCTTTGACCTACACCACCTGAAAGTCGAACGAGACACCCATTTTAGTTTGTTAATACTATAATTAGGCTTCTCCTATAAGGATAGGAGATTCGGGGTCCTGTGACTAACCCAATAAGGGTGTACATTAGGCTATAAAATTATTTCCAAGAGTAAGAATTTCCAGCCTTTATAAACTGTTGTTCAGTATTCTTTGACCTACAGCACCTGAATGTCCAACGAGACACCCATTTTAGTTTGTTAATACAATAATTAGGCTTCTCCTATAAGGATTGGAGATTCGGGGTCCTGTGACTAACCCAATAAGGGTGTACATTAGGCTATAAAATTATTTCCAAGAGTAAGAATTTCCAGCCTTTATAAACTGTTGTTCAGTATTATATGACCTACAGCACCTGAATGTCCAACGAGACACCCATTTTAGTTTGTTAATACACTTATTAGGCTTCTCCTATAAGGATAGGAGATTCGGGGTTCTGTGACTAACCCAATATGGGTGTACATTAGGCTATAATATTATTTCCAAGAGTAAGAATTTCCAGCCTTTATAAACTGTTGTTCAGTATTCTCTGACCTACAGCACCTGAATGTCCAACGAGACACCCATTTTAGTTTGTTAATACTATAATTAGGCTTCTCCTATAAGGATAGGAGATTCGGGGTCCTGTGACTAACCCAATAAGGCTATACATTAGGCTATAAAATTATTTCCAAGAGTAAGAATTTCCAGCCTTTATAAACTGTTGTTCAGTATTCTTTGACCTACACCACCTGAAAGTCGAACGAGACACCCATTTTAGTTTGTTAATACTATAATTAGGCTTCTCCTATAAGGATAGGAGATTCGGGGTCCTGTGACTAACCCAATAAGGGTGTACATTAGGCTATAAAATTATTTCCAAGAGTAAGAATTTCCAGCCTTTATAAACTGTTGTTCAGTATTCTTTGACCTACAGCACCTGAATGTCCAACGAGACACCCATTTTAGTTTGTTAATACAATAATTAGGCTTCTCCTATAAGGATAGGAGATTCGGGGTCCTGTGACTAACCCAATAAGGGTGTACATTAGGCTATAAAATTATTTCCAAGAGTAAGAATTTCCAGCCTTTATAAACTGTTGTTCAGTATTATATGACCTACAGCACCTGAATGTCCAACGAGACACCCATTTTAGTTTGTTAATACTATAATTAGGCTTCTCCTATAAGGATATGAGATTCGGGGTTCTGTGACTAACCCAATAAGGGTGTACATTAGGCTATAATATTATTTCTAAGAGTAAGAATTTCCAGCCTTTATAAACTGTTGTTCAGTATTCTCTGACCTACAGCACCTGAATGTCCAACGAGACACCCATTTTAGTTTGTTAATACTATAATTAGGCTTCTCCTATAAGGATAGGAGATTCGGGGTCCTGTGACTAACCCAATAAGGGTGTACATTAGGCTATAAAATTATTTCCAAGAGTAAGAATTTCCAGCCTTTATAAACTGTTGTTCAGTATTCTTTGACCTACAGCAACTGAATGTCCAACGAGACACCCATTTTAGTTTGTTAATACTATAATTAGGCTTCTCCTATAAGGATAGGAGATTCGGGGTCCTGTGACTAACCCAATAAGGCTATACATTAGGCTATAAAATTATTTCCAAGAGTAAGAATTTCCAGCCTTTATAAACTGTTGTTCAGTATTCTTTGACCTACACCACCTGAAAGTCGAACGAGACACCCATTTTAGTTTGTTAATACTATAATTAGGCTTCTCCTATAAGGATAGGAGATTCGGGGTCCTGTGACTAACCCAATAAGGGTGTACATTAGGCTATAAAATTATTTCCAAGAGTAAGAATTTCCAGCCTTTATAAACTGTTGTTCAGTATTCTTTGACCTACAGCACCTGAATGTCCAACGAGACACCCATTTTAGTTTGTTAATACAATAATTAGGCTTCTCCTATAAGGATAGGAGATTCGGGGTCCTGTGACTAACCCAATAAGGGTGTACATTAGGCTATAAAATTATTTCCAAGAGTAAGAATTTCCAGCCTTTATAAACTGTTGTTCAGTATTATATGACCTACAGCACCTGAATGTCCAACGAGACACCCATTTTAGTTTGTTAATACTATAATTAGGCTTCTCCTATAAGGATAGGAGATTCGGGGTTCTGTGACTAACCCAATAAGGGTGTACATTAGGCTATAATATTATTTCCAAGAGTAAGAATTTCCAGCCTTTATAAACTGTTGTTCAGTATTATATGACCTACAACACCTGAATGTCCAACGAGACACCCATTTTAGTTTGTTAATACTATAATTAGGCTTCTCCTATAAGGATAGGAGATTCGGGGTCCTGTGACTAACCCAATAAGGGTGTACATTAGGCTATAAAATTATTTCCAAGAGTAAGAATTTCCAGCCTTTATAAACTGTTGTTCAGTATTCTCTGACCTACAGCACCTGAATGTCCAACGAGACACCCATTTTAGTTTGTTAATACTATAATTAGGCTTCTCCTATAAGGATAGGAGATTCGGGGTCCTGTGACTAACCCAATAAGGGTGTACATTAGGCTATAAAATTATTTCCAAGAGTAAGAATTTCCAGCCTTTATAAACTGTTGTTCAGTATTCTTTGACCTACACCACCTGAATGTCCAACGAGACACCCATTTTAGTTTGTTAATACTATAATTAGGCTTCTCCTATAAGGATAGGAGATTCGGGGTCCTGTGACTAACCCAATAAGGGTGTACATTAGGCTATAAAATTATTTCCAAGAGTAAGAATTTCCAGCCTTTATAAACTGTTGTTCAGTATTATATGACCTACAGCACCTGAATGTCCAACGAGACACCCATTTTAGTTTGTTAATACACTTATTAGGCTTCTCCTATAAGGATAGGAGATTCGGGGTTCTGTGACTAACCCAATATGGGTGTACATTAGGCTATAATATTATTTCCAAGAGTAAGAATTTCCAGCCTTTATAAACTGTTGTTCAGTATTCTCTGACCTACAGCACCTGAATGTCCAACGAGACACCCATTTTAGTTTGTTAATACTATAATTAGGCTTCTCCTATAAGGATAGGAGATTCGGGGTCCTGTGACTAACCCAATAAGGCTATACATTAGGCTATAAAATTATTTCCAAGAGTAAGAATTTCCAGCCTTTATAAACTGTTGTTCAGTATTCTTTGACCTACACCACCTGAAAGTCGAACGAGACACCCATTTTAGTTTGTTAATACTATAATTAGGCTTCTCCTATAAGGATAGGAGATTCGGGGTCCTGTGACTAACCCAATAAGGGTGTACATTAGGCTATAAAATTATTTCCAAGAGTAAGAATTTCCAGCCTTTATAAACTGTTGTTCAGTATTCTTTGACCTACAGCACCTGAATGTCCAACGAGACACCCATTTTAGTTTGTTAATACAATAATTAGGCTTCTCCTATAAGGATAGGAGATTCGGGGTCCTGTGACTAACCCAATAAGGGTGTACATTAGGCTATAAAATTATTTCCAAGAGTAAGAATTTCCAGCCTTTATAAACTGTTGTTCAGTATTATATGACCTACAGCACCTGAATGTCCAACGAGACACCCATTTTAGTTTGTTAATACTATAATTAGGCTTCTCCTATAAGGATAGGAGATTCGGGGTCCTGTGACTAACCCAATAAGGGTGTACATTAGGCTATAATATTATTTCCAAGAGTAAGAATTTCCAGCCTTTATAAACTGTTGTTCAGTATTCTTTTACCTACAGCACCTGAATGTCCAACGAGACACCCATTTTAGTTTGTTAATACTATAATTAGGCTTCTCCTATAAGGATAGGAGATTCGGGGTCCTGTGACTAACCCAATAAGGGTGTACATTAGGCTATAAAATTATTTCCAAGAGTAAGAATTTCCAGCCTTTATAAACTGTTGTTCAGTATTCTTTGACCTACAGCAACTGAATGTCCAACGAGACACCCATTTTATTTTGTTAATACTATAATTAGGCTTCTCCTATAAGGATAGGAGATTCGGGGTCCTGTGACTAACCCAATAAGGCTATACATTAGGCTATAAAATTATTTCCAAGAGTAAGAATTTCCAGCCTTTATAAACTGTTGTTCAGTATTCTTTGACCTACACCACCTGAATGTCCAACGAGACACCCATTTTAGTTTGTTAATACTATAATTAGGCTTCTCCTATAAGGATAGGAGATTCGGGGTCCTGTGACTAACCCAATAAGGGTGTACATTAGGCTATAAAATTATTTCCAAGAGTAAGAATTTCCAGCCTTTATAAACTGTTGTTCAGTATTCTTTGACCTACAGCACCTGAATGTCCAACTAGACACCCATTTTAGTTTGTTAATACTATAATTATGCTTCTCCTATAAGGATAGGAGATTCGGGGTCCTGTGACTAACCCAATAAGGGTGTACATTAGGCTATAAAATTATTTCCAAGAGTAAGAATTTCCAGCCTTTATAAACTGTTGTTCAGTATTATATGACCTACAGCACCTGAATGTCCAACGAGACACCCATTTTAGTTTGTTAATACTATAATTAGGCTTCTCCTATAAGGATAGGAGATTCGGGGTCCTGTGACTAACCCAATAAGGGTGTACATTAGGCTATAAATTTATTTCCAAGAGTAAGAATTTCCAGCCTTTATAAACTGTTGTTCAGTATTCTTTGACCTACACCACCTGAATGTCCAACAAGACACCCATTTTAGTTTGTTAATACTATAATTAGGCTTCTCCTATAAGGATAGGAGATTCGGGGTCCTGTGACTAACCCAATAAGGGTGTACATTAGGCTATAAAATTATTTCCAAGAGTAAGAATTTCCAGCCTTTATAAACTGTTGTTCAGTATTCTTTGACCTACACCACCTGAATGTCCAACGAGACACCCATTTTAGTTTGTTAATACTATAATTAGGCTTCTCCTATAAGGATAGGAGATTCGGGGTCCTGTGACTAACCCAATAAGGGTGTACATTAGGCTATAAAATTATTTCCAAGAGTAAGAATTTCCAGCCTTTATAAACTGTTGTTCAGTATTCTTTGACCTACAGCACCTGAATGTCCAACTAGACACCCATTTTAGTTTGTTAATACTATAATTATGCTTCTCCTATAAGGATAGGAGATTCGGGGTCCTGTGACTAACCCAATAAGGGTGTACATTAGGCTATAAAATTATTTCCAAGAGTAAGAATTTCCAGCCTTTATAAACTGTTGTTCAGTATTATATGACCTACAGCACCTGAATGTCCAACGAGACACCCATTTTAGTTTGTTAATACTATAATTAGGCTTCTCCTATAAGGATAGGAGATTCGGGGTTCTGTGACTAACCCAATAAGGGTGTACATTAGGCTATAAAATTATTTCCAAGAGTAAGAATTTCCAGCCTTTATTAACTGTTGTTCAGTATTATATGACCTACAGCACCTGAATGTCCAACGAGACACCCATTTTAGTTTGTTAATACTATAATTAGGCTTCTCCTATAAGGATAGGAGATTCGGGGTCCTGTGACTAACCCAATAAGGGTGTACATTAGGCTATAAAATTATTTCCAAGAGTAAGAATTTCCAGCCTTTATAAACTGTTGTTCAGTATTCTTTGACCTACACCACCTGAATGTCCAACAAGACACCCATTTTAGTTTGTTAATACTATAATTAGGCTTCTCCTATAAGGATAGGAGATTCGGGGTCCTGGGACTAACCCAATAAGGGTGTACATTAGGCTATAAAATTATTTCCAAGAGTAAGAATTTCCAGCCTTTATAAACTGTTGTTCAGTATTCTTTGACCTACAGCACCTGAATGTCCAACGAGACACCCATTTTAGTTTGTTAATACTATAATTAGGCTTCTCCTATAAGGATAGGAGATTCGGGGTCCTGTGACTAACCCAATAAGGGTGTACATTAGGCTATAAAATTATTTCCAAGAGTAAGAATTTCCAGCCTTTATAAACTGTTGTTCAGTATTCTTTGACCTACACCACCTGAATGTCCAACGAGACACCCATTTTAGTTTGTTAATACTATAATTAGGCTTCTCCTATAAGGATAGGAGATTCGGGGTCCTGTGACTAACCCAATAAGGGTGTACATTAGGCTATAAAATTATTTCCAAGAGTAAGAATTTTCAGCCTTTATAAACTGTTGTTCAGTATTCTTTGACCTACAGCACCTGAATGTCCAACGAGACACCCATTTTAGTTTGTTAATACAATAATTAGGCTTCTCCTATAAGGATAGGAGATTCGGGGTCCTGTGACTAACCCAATAAGGGTGTACATTAGGCTATAAAATTATTTCCAAGAGTAAGAATTTCCAGCCTTTATAAACTGTTGTTCAGTATTCTTTGACCTACAGCACTTGAATGTCCAATGAGACACCCATTTTAGTTTGTTAATACTATAATTATGCTTCTCCTATAAGGATAGGAGATTCGGGGTCCTGTGACTAACCCAATAAGGGTGTACATTAGGCTATAAAATTATTTCCAAGAGTAAGAATTTCCAGCCTTTATAAACTGTTGTTCAGTATTCTCTGACCTACAGCACCTGAATGTCCAACGAGACACCCATTTTAGTTTGTTAATACTATAATTAGGCTTCTCCTATAAGGATAGGAGATTCGGGGTCCTGTGACTAACCCAATAAGGGTGTACATTAGGCTATAAAATTATTTCCAAGAGTAAGAATTTCCAGCCTTTATAAACTGTTGTTCAGTATTCTTTGACCTACACCACCTGAATGTCCAACGAGACACCCATTTTAGTTTGTTAATACTATAATTAGGCTTCTCCTATAAGGATAGGAGATTCGGGGTCCTGTGACTAACCCAATAAGGGTGTACATTAGGCTATAAAATTATTTCCAAGAGTAAGAATTTTCAGCCTTTATAAACTGTTGTTCAGTATTCTTTGACCTACAGCACCTGAATGTCCAACGAGACACCCATTTTAGTTTGTTAATACAATAATTAGGCTTCTCCTATAAGGATAGGAGATTCGGGGTCCTGTGACTAACCCAATAAGGGTGTACATTAGGCTATAAAATTATTTCCAAGAGTAAGAATTTCCAGCCTTTATAAACTGTTGTTCAGTATTATATGACCTACAGCACCTGAATGTCCAACGAGACACCCATTTTAGTTTGTTAATACTATAATTAGGCTTCTCCTATAAGGATAGGAGATTCGGGGTCCTGTGACTAACCCAATAAGGGTGTACATTAGGCTATAAAATTATTTCCAAGAGTAAGAATTTCCAGCCTTTATAAACTGTTGTTCAGTATTCTTTGACCTACACCACCTGAATGTCCAACGAGACACCCATTTTAGTTTGTTAATACTATAATTAGGCTTCTCCTATAAGGATAGGAGATTCGGGGTCCTGTGACTAACCCAATAAGGGTGTACATTAGGCTATAAAATTATTTCCAAGAGTAAGAATTTTCAGCCTTTATAAACTGTTGTTCAGTATTCTTTGACCTACAGCACCTGAATGTCCAACGAGACACCCATTTTAGTTTGTTAATACAATAATTAGGCTTCTCCTATAAGGATAGGAGATTCGGGGTCCTGTGACTAACCCAATAAGGGTGTACATTAGGCTATAAAATTATTTCCAAGAGTAAGAATTTCCAGCCTTTATAAACTGTTGTTCAGTATTCTTTGACCTACAGCACTTGAATGTCCAATGAGACACCCATTTTAGTTTGTTAATACTATAATTATGCTTCTCCTATAAGGATAGGAGATTCGGGGTCCTGTGACTAACCCAATAAGGGTGTACATTAGGCTATAAAATTATTTCCAAGAGTAAGAATTTCCAGCCTTTATAAACTGTTGTTCAGTATTCTCTGACCTACAGCACCTGAATGTCCAACGAGACACCCATTTTAGTTTGTTAATACTATAATTAGGCTTCTCCTATAAGGATAGGAGATTCGGGGTCCTGTGACTAACCCAATAAGGGTGTACATTAGGCTATAAAATTATTTCCAAGAGTAAGAATTTCCAGCCTTTATAAACTGTTGTTCAGTATTCTTTGACCTACACCACCTGAATGTCCAACGAGACACCCATTTTAGTTTGTTAATACTATAATTAGGCTTCTCCTATAAGGATAGGAGATTCGGGGTCCTGTGACTAACCCAATAAGGGTGTACATTAGGCTATAAAATTATTTCCAAGAGTAAGAATTTTCAGCCTTTATAAACTGTTGTTCAGTATTCTTTGACCTACAGCACCTGAATGTCCAACGAGACACCCATTTTAGTTTGTTAATACAATAATTAGGCTTCTCCTATAAGGATAGGAGATTCGGGGTCCTGTGACTAACCCAATAAGGGTGTACATTAGGCTATAAAATTATTTCCAAGAGTAAGAATTTCCAGCCTTTATAAACTGTTGTTCAGTATTATATGACCTACAGCACCTGAATGTCCAACGAGACACCCATTTTAGTTTGTTAATACTATAATTAGGCTTCTCCTATAAGGATAGGAGATTCGGGGTCCTGTGACTAACCCAATAAGGGTGTACATTAGGCTATAAAATTATTTCCAAGAGTAAGAATTTCCAGCCTTTATAAACTGTTGTTCAGTATTCTTTGACCTACAGCACCTGAATGTCCAACGAGACACCCATTTTAGTTTGTTAATACTATAATTAGGCTTCTCCTATAAGGATAGGAGATTCGGGGTTCTGTGACTAACCCAATAAGGGTGTACATTAGGCTATAAAATTATTTCCAAGAGTAAGAATTTCCAGCCTTTATAAACTATTGTTCAGTATTCTTTGACCTACAGCACCTGAATGTCCAACGAGACACCCATTTTAGTTTTTTAATACTATAATTAGGCTTCTCCTATAAGGATAGGAGATTCGGGGTTCTGTGACTAACCCAATAAGGGTGTACATTAGGCTATAAAATTATTTCCAAGAGTAAGAATTTCCAGCCTTTATAAACTGTTGTTCAGTATTATATGACCTACAGCACCTGAATGTCCAACGAGACACCCATTTTAGTTTGTTAATACTATAATTAGGCTTCTCCTATAAGGATAGGAGATTCGGGGTCCTGTGACTAACCCAATAAGGGTGTACATTAGGCTATAAAATTATTTCCAAGAGTAAGAATTTCCAGCCTTTATAAACTGTTGTTCAGTATTCTTTGACCTACAGCACCTGAATGTCCAACGAGACACCCATTTTAGTTTGTTAATACTATAATTAGGCTTCTCCTATAAGGATAGGAGATTCGGGGTCCTGTGACTAACCCAATAAGGGTGTACATTAGGCTATAAAATTATTTCCAAGAGTAAGAATTTCCAGCCTTTATAAACTGTTGTTCAGTATTCTTTGACCTACACCACCTGAATGTCCAACAAGACACCCATTTTAGTTTGTTAATACTATAATTAGGCTTCTCCTATAAGGATAGGAGATTCGGGGTCCTGGGACTAACCCAATAAGGGTGTACATTAGGCTATAAAATTATTTCCAAGAGTAAGAATTTCCAGCCTTTATAAACTGTTGTTCAGTAATCTTTGACCTACAGCACCTGAATGTCCAACGAGACACCCATTTTAGTTTGTTAATACTATAATTAGGCTTCTCCTATAAGGATAGGAGATTCGGGGTCCTGTGACTAACCCAATAAGGGTGTACATTAGGCTATAAAATTATTTCCAAGAGTAAGAATTTCCAGCCTTTATAAACTGTTGTTCAGTATTCTTTGACCTACAGCACCTGAATGTCCAACGAGACACCCATTTTAGTTTGTTAATACTATAATTAGGCTTCTCCTATAAGGATAGGAGATTCGGGGTCCTGTGACTAACCCAATAAGGGTGTACATTAGGCTATAAAATTATTTCCAAGAGTAAGAATTTCCAGCCTTTATAAACTGTTGTTCAGTATTCTTTGACCTACAGCACCTGAATGTCCAACGAGACACCCATTTTAGTTTGTTAATACTATAATTAGGCTTCTCCTATAAGGATAGGAGATTCGGGGTTCTGTGACTAACCCAATAAGGGTGTACATTAGGCTATAAAATTATTTCCAAGAGTAAGAATTTCCAGCCTTTATAAACTGTTGTTCAGTATTATATGACCTACAGCACCTGAATGTCCAACGAGACACCCATTTTAGTTTGTTAATACTATAATTAGGCTTCTCCTATAAGGATAGGAGATTCGGGGTCCTGTGACTAACCCAATAAGGGTGTACATTAGGCTATAAAATTATTTCCAAGAGTAAGAATTTCCAGCCTTTATAAACTGTTGTTCAGTATTCTTTGACCTACACCACCTGAATGTCCAACAAGACACCCATTTTAGTTTGTTAATACTATAATTAGGCTTCTCCTATAAGGATAGGAGATTCGGGGTCCTGGGACTAACCCAATAAGGGTGTACATTAGGCTATAAAATTATTTCCAAGAGTAAGAATTTCCAGCCTTTATAAACTGTTGTTCAGTATTCTTTGACCTACAGCACCTGAATGTCCAACGAGACACCCATTTTAGTTTGTTAATACTATAATTAGGCATCTCCTATAAGGATAGGAGATTCGGGGTCCTGTGACTAACCCAATAAGGGTGTACATTAGGCTATAAAATTATTTCCAAGAGTAAGAATTTCCAGCCTTTATAAACTGTTGTTCAGTATTCTTTGACCTACAGCACCTGAATGTCCAACGAGACACCCATTTTAGTTTGTTAATACTATAATTAGGCTTCTCCTATAAGGATAGGAGATTCGGGGTCCTGTGACTAACCCAATAAGGGTGTACATTAGGCTATAAAATTATTTCCAAGAGTAAGAATTTCCAGCCTTTATAAACTGTTGTTCAGTATTCTTTGACCTACAGCACCTGAATGTCCAACGAGACACCCATTTTAGTTTGTTAATACTATAATTAGGCTTCTCCTATAAGGATAGGAGATTCGGGGTTCTGTGACTAACCCAATAAGGGTGTACATTAGGCTATAAAATTATTTCCAAGAGTAAGAATTTCCAGCCTTTATAAACTGTTGTTCAGTATTCTTTGACCTACAGCACCTGAATGTCCAACGAGACACCCATTTTAGTTTGTTAATACTATAATTAGGCTTCTCCTATAAGGATAGGAGATTCGGGGTTCTGTGACTAACCCAATAAGGGTGTACATTAGGCTATAAAATTATTTCCAAGAGTAAGAATTTCCAGCCTTTATAAACTGTTGTTCAGTATTATATGACCTACAGCACCTGAATGTCCAACAAGACACCCATTTTAGTTTGTTAATACTATAATTAGGCTTCTCCTATAAGGATAGGAGATTCGGGGTCCTGGGACTAACCCAATAAGGGTGTACATTAGGCTATAAAATTATTTCCAAGAGTAAGAATTTCCAGCCTTTATAAACTGTTGTTCAGTATTCTTTGACCTACAGCACCTGAATGTCCAACGAGACACCCATTTTAGTTTGTTAATACTATAATTAGGCTTCTCCTATAAGGATAGGAGATTCGGGGTCCTGTGACTAACCCAATAAGGGTGTACATTAGGCTATAAAATTATTTCCAAGAGTAAGAATTTCCAGCCTTTATAAACTGTTGTTCAGTATTCTTTGACCTACAGCACCTGAATGTCCAACGAGACACCCATTTTAGTTTGTTAATACTATAATTAGGCTTCTCCTATAAGGATAGGAGATTCGGGGTCCTGTGACTAACCCAATAAGGGTGTACATTAGGCTATAAAATTATTTCCAAGAGTAAGAATTTCCAGCCTTTATAAACTGTTGTTCAGTATTATATGACCTACAGCACCTGAATGTCCAACGAGACACCCATTTTAGTTTGTTAATACTATAATTAGGCTTCTCCTATAAGGATAGGAGATTCGGGGTCCTGTGACTAACCCAATAAGGGTGTACATTAGGCTATAAAATTATTTCCAAGAGTAAGAATTTCCAGCCTTTATAAACTGTTGTTCAGTATTCTTTGACCTACAGCACCTGAATGTCCAACGAGACACCCATTTTAGTTTGTTAATACTATAATTAGGCTTCTCCTATAAGGATAGGAGATTCGGGGTTCTGTGACTAACCCAATAAGGGTGTACATTAGGCTATAAAATTATTTCCAAGAGTAAGAATTTCCAGCCTTTATAAACTGTTGTTCAGTATTATATGACCTACAGCACCTGAATGTCCAACAAGACACCCATTTTAGTTTGTTAATACTATAATTAGGCTTCTCCTATAAGGATAGGAGATTCGGGGTCCTGGGACTAACCCAATAAGGG